>CM070595.1:21840859-22421215 GCA_036346395.1 Hsuehochloa calcarea | reverse complement strand
GCGGAATGGTCAAATCCCAAAGCGGGAATAGAATCCGGCAAGGCCTGGAAGCTCCCTTGCCGATGTGCGTTGGCCACTTTGGATGGCTACAATCTTTGTCTCATCCACCTCAATGCCCTGGTGTCACAACATAGCCAAGAAATGCAACTCGATCGGTGCAAATGGTGCACTTCTCGAGGTTACCAAACAAGCGTCGTCTCTCAAAGCATTAAAAATAGCACGTATATGGTTTAAGTGTTGCTCATGTGACTTGCTATAAATCAAGATATCATCAAAGTAAACCACCACAAATTTTCCAATGAAAGGGCGTAAAACCTCGTTCATCAAATGCATAAAAGTACTAGGTGAATTAGTTAGACCGAAGAGACATCACTAACCACTCATATAATCGAACTTAGTTTTAAAGCGGTTTCCATTCATCTCTAGTTTCATTCTAATCGGTGTTAACCACTCCATAAGTCAATCTTTGTGAAAATAATAGAACCACTCAATTCATCTAGCATGTCGTCTAGCCTTGGGATAGGATGATGATACCTTATAGTAATATTATTAATGGCTCTGCAATCAACACACATCGCCAACTCAGTCTTTCTTGGGAACCAAAAGCTGGAATAACACAAGGACTAAGGCTTTCTCTTACGTACCACGGTCCAAAAGATCTTGGACTTGTCATTGAATTTCCTTAGTCTCCTCTGGATTGGTCCTATATGCGACACGGTTTGGCAAAGTCGCTCTGAACAAATCAATTTGATGCTCAATTCCTCGAATAGGTGGTAATCCGGGGTACCTCGGTTGAAATACATCCACATACTCCTGCAAAGGTTAGCAGCAGGAGGCAAAGACTAACTATATCCTCAGCGAATATAAGGCATTTTGCATATCAAAGCATAGCATGGCAGCTCATTATTACAAATTTGGCAAGTTGATTTAGTGGCAATCATAACACATCCCTTCAATTTAATTCTCTCGGACTTAGGACTAGGCGCCACTTTCTCCCTTTTGGGTGGGAAAACACGTTTTGCTACTTGCGATTTTGAATCATGCTTATCGGTGTTTCTTTCATTTTTAAGCGCTCTTCTTCATCTTTGAATCTCAGGTGGTGTCAAAGGCAACAACAATCTTCTTACCCTTATGTGAAAATGAGTAGGTATTAGCTCTACCATGGTGCAAAACATCATTGTCATATATCCAAGGTCTCAGAGCAACAAAGAGCATGCTTGCATAGGCGCGATATCAAAGTCAGAACTATCTTTGTAATTACTTGAAAATTGCACTTTCACAACTTTGTGTACCTTTAATTTACCACAATTGAACCATTGGATGTAGTAGGGGCGTGGGTGTGGTTGTGTGTTCAAGCCAAGCTTCTCGACCATCTCGGGCTTGCAAGGTTGTTGCGCTCCTCCATCAATGATGACTCTGCGGCTTGTCCTTCAAAAATGCAGTGCGAAACAAGTTGTCTGGTTGATTTTGCTCCACTCTCTCCACTTGTGCCTCGGCCTCGTTCATAACAAGGCTCACATGATACTCGGTGTCACTGCTACTTGTTCCTCTACACCATCGGCATCCTTTCTATCTCATCTCCTCCATGCAATTTGTTGGCAAGTACATATTAGTCCTCAATATCACTAGTACTTACATAACCACCGTCTTTGGTGGCAAGGTATCTTTCATGGGGCGATCCCTCATGGCGTGCCCCATTCCCTTTGATGGCACACAATCCGATGATACGACCGGTGGAAGCACGGCAGAACTCTTGGTGGTGCTGCACCTAGTAACTACTTACCTCGGGTGTATGTGATGTGGTCGAAGGTCTTCTTGACGCCCTATTGTGGAGGGCGGCGGATGTGTGGAAGGTGGAATTTGTTTTGGCTTGCCCGATCTGTGTGGTGTGACATGCTCCCAAAGTTGTTCCTTGGCCTCTGTTGCGTCCACAATTCCTTTTACGAAACATGCAAGTTGGAACAATCTAGAGGGCTATGTATTCTTTGTAATCTACTATGTCGAATTTTCGTCTTAATCCTCCATAAAAGCGTGCCATTGCGCTTCTTCATCCTCAATAATATCACAGCAACATGCTAATTTGTAGCTCGATAATATTCTTCTACGGATCTATTACCTTGGTTTTAAGCGCTGTAATTTATTCGCAAATCACGTTTAAAGAAGGTGGGACAAATCTTACGCATAGCAACCTTTAACCCATCCCGTAGTGGCGCTAATCCTTGGTGCATACCTATTCCACCAAATGATGGCAAAGTTTTTAAATTCACTTGTGGCTGCCTAACTCTATGCCTTGGTAACTAAGTGAGCATTCAATTTACATTCTCTGTCATCTCCCAATCTATATAAATTTCAGCATCATAAGCACCATAAAGATGGTATAGAGAACAACTTTAGCATATGGATCATCATTAACACGTGCATTATGTTCTTGAATTATTACCTCTCATACCTTGGGTTGAAGTTGGTCGGTTCGTTATGGTGCATCAAAGGCGTCGTGGTCGTGCATCTCATTATCATTATCAAACTCATGGTCATGGGCTGCCACGAGGTTTACGACCAGCGTTTGGTGGTGGTTCACCATTCTTCGGAGCGTAGTGGCGCGCAATACTATCGTTGATTGGCGTTGTAATGTGATCGTGGTAGCTGAAGCTTCGCGATGTCCTCATTAATGGTAGTCGTTGTTCATCCAATAAGCGTCATGAGCTCTTCCCTCAAAACACACTCTTGCGCATCCAATCCTTCACGACATGGTTAGTGGAAACAAAGACAACATAAAGTATTATCCCTATCACTATTAGGTGGTGGAGGTGGAATCACACACTCTCAGCGTCTTACCAAGCTCTTAGAGTTTCTTACCAAATTCGCGGTGGTCTAATCGGCGAAGGTGGGATGTACGATCCAGCGGGGCGAATCGAGATCAATCGAGGTTGAAAGTATGTGGAGCTCGGACGGGCAATGTATAGTAGCAAGGAATAGCAATAATGAAATCAGATTAGCAAAGTGAACCAAAGTCCACGATCTTCCGATTCTTGGTCTAAAGTGCCCTCCCCTAGCTAAATGAATCAGCTAATAGCGAAATTATTTTGGGTAACTTGAGGTGTAACCTATTG
Source organism: Hsuehochloa calcarea (assembly GCA_036346395.1). Taxonomy (NCBI): domain Eukaryota; kingdom Viridiplantae; phylum Streptophyta; class Magnoliopsida; order Poales; family Poaceae; genus Hsuehochloa; species Hsuehochloa calcarea. The sequence continues at coordinate 22,418,105 of CM070595.1, read as the reverse complement.
CTTCTTAAAGATTTAGTGTGATTTAGTCGAAAGGCTCTTTAGTTTGAGTTAGCAAAGTGAGGTTGCAATCAAAGAAGATTTTCGTTGATCTCTTGAGAGCGAAGTTAATCCGTTTGCTTTCCGTGAAATCTGTAAAGAAATGTTTGAGTTTTGTGTGAGACCATTTGGATCTCGTGTTTCCCAAGTAGATGAAGCTATTTGAGCAAGTTGACTGTTGAAGGATCTTATCGATTCTTAATTAAATCTTGTGGTTATTTGAAGCGTCCCTAAATTTGTTGCTCTTTCGCTCAAGAGATGGCGAATTTCAAGCGTAATATCTTTCTTTCGTGTAATTTGTTATTTGCTATTCTCTTTTGAGGATGTGTGCCTCAATTATGAATTCACTTTTGTTTCCAAGATCACCTTTATCAAAATATTTCATTTGGTTTCTGCTCGTAGTGATGAGCAACGTCTTTCTGTGTGAATAAACTTATCTTTGTTCGCCTCTTCCTTTTGAGAAAGGATCCGGTTTTGGTTGCAAAGTGTTTGCAAAGGTAAGTTGCTTAGTATTTGGTGGTAGATGAGTCGTGAGCGGTGATATTTTGCTACCAAGTTATTAGAGGAGTAGTAGAATATAGAATGGTTTGATCTGTATCTCTTGGGGAATTAATTCACATGGAATGTTTGGGTTTGAGTAAGTCGAAAAGTGTTACAAGTGAGTAGAGCCTATAGTATAGTGAAACTTGAGAACTTGAGTTCATGATTGAATGGTCGGTGATTATCGAAGGTATGGAAACCTTGATTATTTCTATGAAAGCAACATAATTGGATAATGATCGAGATTAGGTGGGAAATTTCTAAGTATGCAAATGAGGAGTATGTTAGAATTGGAGAAAATGTTGGAGAGTCAATCTGTTGATTTCCCTATATGTTATAATTGAAATTTGTGGTAGAGATCTTGGAGGTTAAATGCAGGTTTGCATTGTTATTTAGACCTTTGGTCACTCAATGAGTGTGTATAGAGAAAGTGGAATAATTGAGTCTCTGATTAGTGGAAAGATCAACGATAGATTTTTTTATGTAGTACATGGCGTGTGTCTTGAGGATTACGAGTTGTTCTTGAAGATTAGAGGTAATGTGATTTTGTGAGATCTTATTGTGGCGCTTTGGGTGCCTTCATCAAATTAATGTTGATTAGTAGAATGAGTTACCTAGAGTATCGGTGGATTCATGAACCTCTCCACAATGGTTTGGATGATGTACATCGGTTGAGCGAGAATTTGAGAAGGTTTAACTAAGATTTAAGCTCGGTGATATCACGATGAGTTAAATTTCAAGGTTCAAAGAAGTTTTATTCCTAAAGAGGAACTAAGAAGAATGATGTTTTCTTGGTTAGTGAGCGTTTTCTTTAGTCACGCTTGATCTTTGTGTTGTTGATTGATGACTTCCATTTTGGGTTGGCTGTTTTGGCATGAGTGATTCTTTCGATTCCGTGAGTCAAAGAAATATTTGATTTGGGCATTAGCGTGAATTTCTCCTTTGGGTTTCGTGGTGTTCTTTATAAATTTCTTAATTGGAAGTGGAAATTGCTTTCATGATGAATTGTCAAATTTAGAATTTAAACTTTTGGTGGAGGTTAGTATTTTGTGGGCGCGATAAGGACTCTCTATTTTCAGTTGGATTATCTTCGTTTGAAGGTTGCGAAAATGGGAAGTTAGCATATCGCATGGCCGATCTCGGATCCATATCTGAAGCATGCGACGTCTGTATGCGTTAGGGCTAAGTGAGCAATTGAGCCATTCAAAGTTTGAGATTTAGTTAAAGATGTTGACCAACGTGTAAGGTCTTACCTTGATCCTCTTCTAATAAGTGAACCCGAGAAAGTTGGTGAGCATTGGATTAGGTCGTCGTTTACATATTTGTGTTGAGGTTCCTCTGTCAGAGAGAGGACACTTGAGAGCTAGAGTCTCGCATGTCGGCGATATCGGATCTGTTGATTAAGTGCGTGTTAAAGATGATTAATTTTCCCATTTTCTTTCTAGTAGATCGTTGCAAAGATTAGAGGTCGAATCTGTTGAGGTAGAATGTAATGCCAGGAATCAAATCGATGGAATTGAGAAGAAGTTGGGAGGAAAATGCACTTTGAAAGAATAGAAATTCCATTATTTGAGGGGTTTCAGCTATATCGGCAACTTTGGGCCTTGGGCCAAAACCAAGAGAAGGGGGGCGGCCAATGAAGTGTCCTCCCTAACCCTAGCCGCCCTCCTCTCCTCCCCCCTCTCCAACGGCCGCCACCCTCCTCCCTGCTGTGCAGCAATTTTGTTCGTCAGATTTGGAGTAAGTTCCGTACGTTTTCTGATCTTCTCACCTCTTAGAAAGTTGTAGCCCTTGATCTTAGCTTTCTTTTGACACCGAGATCATATGATTTGGAGTTAGGGTTTAGGAGATATGGTAGTTTTACCGCGACTGTTCAGGAGAGCTGACGTGATTTGGCAGATTTTCTTGTCGGGCAATTATGATTTACTTAGAGGCCGAATCTGGTATTTTCGTCTTTTGAGTTTTGTTCCTGATGTCGTTATCTTTCTTTTGGCACCGAGATCACTTGATTCCGCCTTACGGTTTAGGAGATATGAATTTTTAACCGCGCTGTCCTGTCTGCCTGAGAATTTGGAACTGTCGGTTTTCCCTCGGTTTTGTTCAAATTAGGGCCGAATCAGAACCTTCACCCAACTAAGTTATTGTAGATTTCGAAATTATCTTTCCAAGTTGATAAGGATCATTCTCATTGGATCAATAGGCTAAAATTACGCCGTTTTCTTTATTACTGATCTGTATTCTGGACAGGCGTAGATGGGTTGTGTTTAGCTGTTAATTAGCCCTCTGTTTTGGCCGGCAGGGATTCCGCCAACTAATGTTTTGTAGCCTGATCTGTTAAGTTTCAGTGAGCACTGGTTTCAGGTCTTTTAGAGTTACAGATAATTAATGGTGAATTTTCTCATTACAACTGCCCGTAGATCGATAATCTGGACTTTTGGCGTAGAGGTCAAAGCGAATATTTGGGCGTGTGGGTTGATTAGAGGTATCGTAGAACTCGTGTAACTATGTTATACCCTGTTATCCTTATACGTGACAATGATTGTATAGGCGATGAGGGTGAGTGGAAGGATAACCGTTGCTTTAATCGTCCACGGCCACGGAAGGCATGCAATGTTTAACTTATGTGAATTTGATGAATGCATGATAATTTGGTAACTTATGAGTATTCCTGTGATTTGAGCATGATGTGGTAGATTTCAATACCTTCTTCGTGATAAATTGAGATGAAGTTCAAGTTATGCATTTCATTCCATGCACACATATTTCCTTTCTTAGTCACGGAGTGAAACTTGATTAAGTCCCATTAATTCCAATATGGGCATGTGAGACCCACCATTCCAATGTGGGCAGCGTTGACCACCATTCCAATGTGGCAACCGGACACCCGTGAAGCGTTCTTCATACGGTGATTGGATCCGTGCTTTCATGTCACGGGCTTAAATGTTCAAGCGGGTGTGTCACTATTTATCTGCGTAATAAGCGTGTGAAAAGTCCGTTCTCCTTCAATGCATTCTTTCATTCCATCCATTCATGTATTCATTCCATTCAATCGTATATGTTTCCAAGATTTGTTAAAATTCCTTTGGTTTGTGTTGTTCACTCTATGCTTGATTATTCTTGTATGCACTTCTGAGTCTTGACTCACCTTGCTTTATATGTTTAATTAGGTAATTGAGGAGAAGACAAGATGATTTGGTGGGGTAGTTCGGCTGCACTTCACTTTTATCCAACGAATAATTATTATTACCTTTGGTCAAGCCAACTTATTAATTAAATTTCAGTTGTAATAATCCAACTTTGGTATTGCTTATTTGTTAATGGTATTATAATTGTTTATCCATTCTTTTCCATGAATGGTGATCGTTTATTGTCATTCTTTAGAAATTATTATTGATTGAATCTGTATAATCCGGTGTAATGCTATCCTTAGTAGTTTGATAATTTCGTTACATCTTGGCTTCGAATAGCGAGTGTGTACATTAGTATCGAGGAGCGGGCTTTAGGTCCGTGGTAATTAAGTTATTAAAATGACACTGCCCATGCGATGGGTGGGGTTTAGGAAATCCATTGTTTCCATTTCTAGTGATGTGGTTCATTATGTTGTATGGTATAGAATTATACCTACTATCTTTCTTGTTATTAATCTATGACGTGATGTGATGTCCTATATATCTATGAATTATTCTATGATTGTCATGAGATGATCCTATATATTCATAATTGATTGCATTAGTTATGCATGCAGTAGCGGACATCGGCGATTGAGTTCGTGGTTGTCGTCACGGGTTTTGCGGGCTACACCAGTTGATGTTGTAATAGTAGAAGTTCTTACCTGTTCTATAGTTACGAGTTGAGCTGAGCTCATTGATGAAGTTGTTGTCCTTCTCAAGTTTGTATACGGTTTTAGGTTTGTAGTTTGACGGTTCGTGAATTTCTTTTGAATGGAGGTTATAATGAAGTGGGCAATCTCGGTGAGTTTAGATCATTCTTTGAAACAATTATTGTTCTTTCTACTATTGTGATATTTACGCTCACGTGGCGTATTAAATTGCAAGATTTACCTTTTCACGAAATTGTTTTACCCACTGTTGAAACTTTAACGTGTGCTGCTTGGGGTTTGGGCATTGTGATTTCTTTTGCAAGTTCTTTATCAAGTGCACAATGATCTTGCATATTTCTTTTTGGGATGCTTTAGGCGGTGGTTCTCTTCCTTGATTTGATTTTGATAAATTCTTGTCGGTGGTAGTTGATGAATTTCTCTTAGGTTCATGATTCATGGTAGTTGATGAGATCAAAAAGGTCTTTAAGGGTTCTCTGAAATATTATTGTTTTTTAGTTGTTGAATTTCTTTTATTTTAAATGATCTTGACGATTGGCAATATTGATATTTCCATGTTTGTTCCTTCTCATTGGAAAATAGCGACTCGTTTACTCGTTTGATAGTTTGTATAATGAGAGTTTTACATTGCAAGTTCGTTAACGAGGAAGCATTGGCTCCATGTATTTCTTTTGGATCATTCCGTCTTGAAGTTTAACGCATCTCTTTTACGAGGATTAGTGTTAAAACCATTTTGGGGTGCCTTGTGGTGATTAAGTCGGAGATAGTAATCAAACAAATTGGTTGGCTCTGGGTTCCTATTGGTCCCTAGATGTTTTCAAAATAATTCTTGTCTTCTTGCGATTCTTGAGCTCTCTTTGCTACTTGTACACGATATTATTGACAAGATCATTCTTTTTGTAAGGGTCCTATCTCACTTTGATTAAGGTGACCTAGTTAACCGTTTGGTATTTTTGAGAGCAGGGAATTAGCTTTTACAAAGTTTATCGAAAGTCTTGACTCTACTCGTTTCTTTTGGAGTAGTTGGAATGTTGGAGTTTAGAACCTCTCTTGAAAAAAAAAATGAAACCCTTTTCTAATGTTATGGTGGAGTTGTGTGAGAGGTTTGTTTCAGCTTTGTGGTTTTAATACTAAGTTTCCTTTCTAGAATAAGTTGTTATTACAATTCCATTTGATCTTTGAAAAATTCTATAACACGATTTGCCATGTTCCTTTAGGAGGATTATTCACATGATCGATAATGTGATGGTAATGTTGATTCCTTTATAAAGAAAAAAGTTGACCCCTTTGTATATTTCTAAAATGATCAAATTTCGGTTTGTGTTCGGGCTCTTTTGGGAATTCAAGTTCTTTGTGGTAAACATAGTTTGTAAAAGCGATATGTTGAAAAATTATAATAGTTCTTCCGTGTTGCGGGTGTTTTGATCTTGAATACCCGTTTGTTCCTATCGGTTAAGGTCGATATTTTGTTTTGTAGAGGCCTATGTTTTCAAGCGTGGACTTTCCATAGTTTTACGAGTTCGTTGCCTAATTGGTTTCCCAGAGTTACGTGTTCCTTCGAGTGGTAAGTGATTTTTAGTTGGTGAAGATCGTTTCTATTTGCCTCTTCTTTGAGAAGAATCAACCCATTCATTCCGTGGGTCTTCGAAATGTTTTCTAAGTGTTGTTATGGGCTTGATGTTAATACGTATTACGATGGCCTTTGGTGACATCGTTCAAATAAGGATATTTCAAGTTTAGCTTTCGCGGTACCTTGGAGCTCGTGAATCAGCTGTAGCTGAAATTATTTTGGGTAACTTGAGGAATTGTATTAACCTATTGCTTCTTAAAGATTTGTGTGATTTAGTCCGAAAGGCTCTTTAGTTTGAGTTCGCAAGTGAGGTTGCAATCAAAGAAGATTTTCGTTGATCTCTTGAGGCGAAGTTAATCCGTTTGCTTCAGTGAAATCTGTAAGGAAATGTTTGAGTTTGTGGTGAGACCATTTGGATCGTGTTTCCAAGTAGATGGTATTTGAGCAAGTTGACTGTTGAAGGATCTTATCGATTCTTAATTAAATCTTGTGGTTATTTGACGTCCCTAAATTTGTTGCTCTTTCCGCTCAAGAGATGGCGAATTTCAAGCGTAATATCTTTCTTTAGTTATTAATTGTTATTTGCTATCTCTTTTGAGGATGTGCCTCAATTATGAATTCATTTCATTTTCCAAGATCACCTTTATCAAAATATTTCTTTTGGTTTCACCTTTCATAGTGATGAGCAACGTCTTTCTGTGTGAATAAACTTATCTTTGTTCGCCTCTTCCTTTTGAAAGGATCACAGGTTTTGGGTTGCAAAGTGTTTGCAAAGGGTAAGTTTAGCTTGTTTGGTGGTAGATGAGTGTCGTAGCGGTGATATTTTTGTAACACCCGGTAACCATGAGCCTAGAATGCCACCACACTACTCTTCCAACTAATAAATATTGACACACTATAAAATTTCTTGGAGAGTGTGACACAAGATGTTCGGTCCTTGTTGACTTAGGCAAGACATCCACAAACCCAATAACCCACCATCCAACCACTTGCCCAAGTCTAAAACAATATTTCATTTTCTGATTTTTACTTTACAAAATAACAAATCACGAATGCTGGACATAATGGAATAATAATAAGATGTGCGATCAAGATCATCGACTAAAATCGATGATCGCCCATTACTACCGAAACTAAGCATTTCTAAGCAATTTCAATTCGTAATCTACTAAGTGACACGAGCTCATCCATCGAACTCAAATCACAGTAAATAAACCTAGGCTCATGGTAGTAGAGGATAATCAATTCCTACAGATTATGCAACTATAGGATAATAACCATAATTTAACAACAAAATAGCAATGCATACATACAAGTTGAAATCAATATATTAGACTTGAAAAATATTGGGATTAACATGATCAAACTATTTGCCTGTTTGCTGTGGGTCAAGATGTTGCTGAGGATCAATTATATTGTCAACGTGCTCTTCGGATCCTAACGAGAAAGCGAAAAAGAACCGATAAGAACAGAGAAAAACACAAAGACTCAAAAGCAAACTTTCACCAAATATTCTGAAAATTTCACAGTAGCAAGGTCATGATTTATCAGGAATTTAGCAACAAGAACCAATTGATTTGGATTCTTAATACAAAAGATATGAGCAAATCAATTTGGCTCAGCTTTATAAATCATAAATGCTACTATTCATTAGGAAAATTTTCTGGAGCTATACTGAGATTAAAATCATTTTTAGATTAAATTTTAGTTAAAAATATAACTAACAAAATTTGAATCAACCAAAAAGGATTTAAAATGAAATAGTTATGCATTTTACAAGTTACTACATTTTTCAGTTGATAAATAAATCCTTTCGGGAAAAATCAGAAATTGAATCGACGTGGCCGAACTTGGATCGTTGATCTTGGATCCAACGGTCAAGTTCGGATGGACGCGATCCTAAACCGTAGCGTTAACCGTTGGATCTGGATCCAACGGTCCACGTGGATCAGAGCGTGCGGGCGGTCCGAACGTCCACATGCACACGAGCCGTTGATCTTGGATCCAGCGACCCATGCGGACTCGAACCGGGACCGTTGATCTTGGATCCAACGGTCCACAGACCGAAGCGTGCGGAAAATTCAAACTTCTGCGCGATCCTGAGCCGTAGATCTTAGGATCGACGATCCAAACCGAATCACGTTCAAACGCGTTCTGTTTTTCGTCCGGCAAAACGACGGAAGAACGGCTCGCCAATGGCTCGTCATGGCGGTGCGAGCAAACGCCCAAAATGGGTCCCAAACAACCTTGCGCACCCAATGGCACCAGCGGTTTCGGCTGCGGTGGCCTAGAGCGCCGGCAAGCCGGAGACAACCGAGGCGACCGAAAATGACCAGAACAAAAAAAGTATTTGATCTCAGTTGCGGTTCAAGGGAGCGGGTGCCAAGAAACTAGGGACTAACAAGAAGTTACCTGAGCGCAAAGAATCACCGAGGAGGGTCGAATCGGCTCGGGTGAAGAAAAATGGAGTTTTCGGCCGAAAAGGGGGAAATCCAAATTCAGCCAAGCCCTGAGAAAATTGGACGAAATTGAGTGAGGGTTAAGCTTCAGATAGTAAAGGGGTAGCAGAGGGAGCAAAGACTTGAAGAAGAAAACCCCTACTGCACTGCCTCCACCGATGCTTCAAACTCAACAATGGCGGCCAATGAATTTTCGAGGAACCACAGCTCAAGCAAGCTTGTGAGTGCTAGCTGGAGTTGCGGAAGTGCTAAAGGAAGCCAAGGGTGAAGCAATGGATTTTAAATAGCTGAGGATGGCAGAGGGCAACGGCGATATCTCCTTTCGGTCAACACGGCCATTAGAGCGCGCGAGGGCGACGGGAGCAGTTGAACAATGGACGTCTGAGGGAGGAGCACGACGGGCATTAAATGCGCACAGAAATAGCCGTTTAAAGGCGATCACGGAGGTGACTGCACGCCGCTGCTTTTATTCTCTGCGCACGCCATGGCCGACTCAGACGCTCGCGCTGACCGGAGGAAGGAGACAACGTGTCGACCGTCGGACTGAAATCGAACGGTTGAGTTAGAACGGGTGGATTATAACGATTCGATCGCTCGCTTGATCTTGGGCCGTTGATTTGGATCCTACAGTTCATGTTGCGCGAGGCGTTCGGATAGTCCGAACGTTCATGCGATCGTGGGCCCTCGATTTAGAATCCAACGGTTCAAATGGATCAGCGCGCTCGGATGGTCCGAACGTCTCTGCGAGCGTGGACCGTTCGATGCCGATCCAACGGCTCACAACGCTCGCGCCCGAACGACCGAGCCAGTGCGTTTAGTTGATCGAATCAAGTCAAGTGGCTCGAGCCCGAGTCTGAATCGAACCCGATGAACAGTGAAAACCATTTAGGGTTTGAATTTGAATAACTGATTTTTGAAGAATTATTTATGGTAGCAAACAAGCTCCAAAAATTATGAAATTTTAACTGGAGCTGGCTGACTGCAAGAGGAACCTCTCATAAAATTTTCAGAGATTTTCATGTAATGAAATTTTCTCCAGAAATTCCAGAAGGTGAAAGCTATGGTTTGACCAAGCTTTGACTTGCCTCCAAAAATTATCAAATAAATTCTAAATATCATGAGATAATTCAGAGGTGTTACCAAGACTCCCTAGAACTCAGGAAAAATATTTCCATGGGTTTGGCATAAGATCTATGCCAAGGAGGTTTTTTATTTGAGTCAATTAAGGATTTGATTTAGTATTTTCCATAACTCTTTTACAAAAATTACAGAAATACTCCTGGACTTTGAGATGCAAGAAAAGTTTTAATTTCTTCTCATTTTCTTACATTTGAAACACAAATCCATTACAGGTTTGGCTAGTTAGAAACCCTAGCCACACCTCTCTCAGTTTGGCCGATTAGAAACCCTAACCGCCAATTGAGGATGAGTCGGACTGATCTGAGTTCTCGTGGAGTTGGATAGGAATCCATTCTATCCGAAATTACTTCCCTAGACGTCTATGTGAATTCCACTTGGAGAGTTAGAATCCAATTCTAATTGAACTTTTGGCTGGATTGCTTGTCTTGCTTTCCACTTGGAGCTGTTTTTGTTTCCTTTGCATAACTAATCATATCAGGTGGAGAAGAACAATATGATGAGGGAGGTGAGGTGAATGACCCACAAACAGTCATCAAGCAATATCAATTTGGGGCACTTCCTGAGCACTTTCGCCGTGAGTTTTACAATGGGCTTGATCAACTCCATGAGAAGCATAACACCTTCGCTGATCACATCACAAAAGAAGTACAAAACTTGAAGTTACAAGCTAATCAAAACGCACGCCAATTGCGGGATGATATTGGAGCATTCACTAGGATTATCCAAGCCCACAATGGAGGTGATGAAGCAAGCGTTCAAGGAGGTAAAGCTACTGCCCAGGTACATGCTGAACTGCACCATAGAGTGGTGACCAATGTCATTCGTCCTGCTGCCCGGGGGATGTGGAGGAGCTCCTGGCGGTCGTAGTCGTGGCCGTGGCCAAGGCGGAGGGCGAGGTGGTGCTGCACTTGGACTAGATTATGATGATGATTTTGCGTTGTGTCTCAATGACAATTATCGTTGTCCACGCAATGAAGATGATGGTTTGGGCAAACACAAGTTCTCCATGCCCAAATTTACAGGTGGTACTGATCCCAGGAGTATCTCACTTGGGAATTGAAGGTCGATAAGATTTCCAAATGCATAACTATTCGAACGAAAGAAAGATACAATTGGCATCTCTTGAGTTTGAGGGATATGTCTTAGATTGGTAGGAACAAGTTATCACCCAAAGAGCTGAGAATGGAGAAGACCTTGTTACTTCGTGGCAAGAGATGAAGCGTGAGATGAGAGCATGCTTTGTTCCACATCATTATAAATATGATCTTTTTGATAAATTGTAGAATATGAAGCAAGGATCACAATCTGTGGAGGAATACTACAAGGAGATGGAACTAGCCATGATTCAAGCCTAGGTTCAAGAACAAAATGAGCGAACCATTGCACATTTTCTCTTAGGTTTGAACTATAATGCGAAGTGTAATATTCTCAATTTCCAGCCTTATAACAATCTCTATGAGTTAGTGCATCAAACTACAAAGGCGGAACAATAATTGCATGAAGATGCCAAGCTTACAAGATCTTCTTCCTTTATACACGATCCAGCGGAGGTAAATTTGTTTCCAAATCACAAGTTAGCCAAAGAACAACTCCAAGTGGTGGTTCAAGCTTTCGCCCATTATCTAGCAAGAAAGAGGGAGTCACACCCAATGGGAAAAAGGCCTTATATCCAGCAACTAGTGGCACTTCGTTGGTGGGTTCCACGGGGAAGAGTAGTGCTACACAATATTTCAAATGTCTTGTTCATGGTCATATTCAAAGGTTGCCCAAATAACAAGGTAATATTAATGATGGAGAATGGGATTATGATTCAACTAATGAGGAAGAAGGTGAGCATCTTGATGATTTGTAGTGATATGACGATGCACATTGTGAGGAAAAGGAGGAGGAGGCGTATGAGGTTGTGTATTGTGACCTCGGGGTTGGTCCAATACTTGTGTGTACTCCATCGATGTTGAGTGTACAACCAAAATACATTCATGAATAGCATTGCAATCTTTTTCAAATAGGAGCTCAAGTTAGCGAGGATGGCAAATTTTACAAGGTAATCATTGATGGTGGAAGTTGTCACAATTTAGCTAGCAAAGAGCTTTGCACTAAACTTGGATTAAGATACAAGAAACATCCACATCCATATCAGATCCAATGGTTGCATGAGAAATGGTCAATGAGTGTTGGATATCTCATGGATGTTGAGTTTGAGATTGGCACTTATTGTAACACCCTGACCCAAAATCGGCTCAATGCCAAATTTCACCGTAGGCAGACCCGCCACACATAGCACCTCACTTACACTTTCGTCCTCGCCGTGTAAAAGGTTAACCGGAGGTGCTACGTTTGGATCCAACAGGCATTATATACTACTACAACTCACTTGAGACAAGCAATGTGGGACTAATCCCACCACACAACTCCTCATGGGCCACATGGGCCACGCTACGAGTAGGCCGTAATGCCCTGGAATCAAATCGATGGAATTGAGAAGAAGTTGGGGAGGAAAATGCACTTTGAAAGAATAGAAATTCCATTATTTGAGGGGGTTTTCAGCTATATCAAGCAACTTTGGGCCTTGGGCCAAAACCCAAGAGGCCCAAGAGGGGGCCGCCAATGGGGTGTCCTCCCCTAACCCTAGCCGCCCCACCTCTCCTCCCTCCACTCCCCCTCCAACCGGCCGCCACCCTCCTCTCTGCAGTGCAGCAATTTTGTTCGTCAGATTTGGGTAAGTTCCGTACGTTTTCTGATCTTCTCACCTCCTAGAAAGTTGTAGCCCTTGATATTAGCTTTCTTTTGACACCGAGATCATATGATTTGGAGTTAGGGTTTAGGAGATATGGTAGTTTTACCGTGACTGTTCAGGAGAGCTGACGTGATTTGGCAGATTTTCTTGTCGGGCAATTATGATTTACTTAGAGGCCGAATCTGGTATTTTCGTCTTTTGAGTTTTGTTCCTGATGCCGTTATCTTTCTTTTGGCACCGAGATCACTAGATTCCGCCTTACGGTTTAGGAGATATGAATTTTTAACCGCGCGCTGTCCTGTCTGCCTGAGAATTTGGAACTGTCGGTTTTCCCCTCGGTTTTGTTCAAATTAGGGGCCGAATCAGAACCTTCAACCAACTAAGTTATTGTAGATTTCGAAATTATCTTTCCAAGTTGATAAGGATCATTCTCATTGGATCAATATGCTAAAAGGTACGCCGTTTTCTTTATTACTGATATGTATTCTGGACAGACGTAGATGGGTTGTGTTTAGCTGTTAATTAGCCCTCTGTTTTGGCCGAAGCAGGGGATTCCGCCAACTAATGTTTTGTAGCCTGATCTGTTAAGTTTCAGTGAGCACTGGTTTCAGGTCTTTTAGAGTTACAGATGATTAATGGTGAATTTGCTCATACAACTGCCCGTAGATCGATAATCTGGACTTTTGGCGTAGAGGTCAAAACGAATATTTGGGCGTGTGGGTTGATTAGAGGGTATCGTAGAACTCGTGTAACTATGTTATACCCTGTTATCCTTATTCTGTGACAATGATTGTATAGGCGGTGAGGCGGTGAGTGGAAGGACACCTTCGTTGCTTCCCAATACGTCCACAAAGACGGAAGGCAAGTGCAATGTTTAACTTGTGTGAATTTGATGAATGCATGATAATTTGGTAACTTATGAGTATTCCTGTGATTTGGGCATGATGTGGTAGATTTCAATACCTTCTTCTGTGATAAATTGAGATGAAGTTCAAGTTATGCATTTCATTCCATGCACACATATTTCCTTTCTTAGTCACGGAGTGGAAACTTGATTAAGTCCCATTAATTCTAATATGGGCATGTGAGACCCACCATTCCAATGTGGGCAACGTTGACCACCATTCCAATGTGGCAACTTCGGACACCCGTATGAAACGTTCTTTATACGGTGATTGGATCCCCGTACTTTGCGAAGTACGGGCTTAAGTGAACACCGACGGGTGTGTCACTATTTATACCGGTATAAACGTGTGAAAAGTCCGTTCTCCTTCAATGCATTCTTTCATTCCATCCATTCATGTATTCATTCCATTCAATCGTATATGTGTTCCAAGATTTGTTCGTAATTCCACTGGTTTGTGTTGTTCACTCTATGTTTGATTATTCTTGTATGCACTTGCTGAGTCTTCGACTCACCCTTGCTTTGTATGTTTTAATTAGGTAATTGAGGAGAAGACAAGATGATTTGGTGGGGTAGTTCGCACACTGCACTTCACTTTTATCCAACGAATAATTATTATTACCTTTCATCAAGCCAACTTATTAATTAAATTTCAGATTTGTAATAATCCAACTTTGGTATTGCTTGACTGTTCGTGGTATTATAATTGTTTATCCATTCTTTTCGATGAATCTGGTGATCGTTTATTGTCATTCTTTAGAAATTATTATTGATTGAATCTGTATAATCCAGCTGTAATGCTATCCTTAGTAGTTTGATAATTTTGCGTTACATCTTGGCTTCCGAATAGCCAGGGTGTTACAGTTGGTATCAGAGCGGGCTTTAGGTCCGTGGTAATTAAGTTATTAAAATGACACACTGTGCACAGTAGGTGGGGTTTGGGAAATCCATTGTTTCCGCATTTCTAGTGATGTGGTTCATTATGTTGTATGGTATAGAATTGCTTCTGTACTATCTTTCTTGTTATTAATCTATGACGTGATGTGATGTCCTATATATCTATGAATTATTCTATGATTGTCATGAGATGATCCTATATATTCATAATTGATTGCATTAGTTATGCGTATCGGTAGCGGACATCGGCGCTTGAGTTCGTGGTTGTCGTCCGGTTTTGCGTGCTACACCTTGTTCGTGTTGTAATAGTAGAGAAGTTCTTACCCCTGTTCTATAGTTCTGAGTTGAGCCTGAGCTCATTGATGAAGTTGTTGTCCTTCTCAAGTTTGTATCTGGTTTTCAGTTGTAGTTTCGCGGTTCGTGAATTTCTTTTGAATGGAGGTTATAATGAAGTGGGCAATCTCCAGATGGGTTTCGATCATTCTTTGAAACAATTATTGTTCTTTCTACTATTGTGATATTTACGCTCCACGTGGCGTAGTTAAATTGCAAGATTTACCTTTTCACGAAAGTTACATTTTACCCTGTTGGAAACTTTAACCCGTGTGCTCGCTTGGGGTTTCGGGCATTGGCAGATTTCTTTTGCAAGTTCTTTATCAAGTGCACAATGATCTTGCATATTTCTTTTTGGGATGCTTTAGATAGTGGTTCTCTTCCTTGATTTCTGATTTTGATAAATTCTTGTCCGGTGGTAGTTGATGAATTTCTCTTAGGTTCATGATTCATGGTAGTTGATGAGATCCAAAAGGTCTTTAAGGGTTCTCTGAAATATTATTGTTTTTTGTTCGGTTGTTGAATTTCTTTTATTTTAAATGATCTTCGACAGTTGGCAATATTGATATTTCCATGTTTGTTCCTTCTCATTGGAAAATAGCGACTCGTTTACTCGTTTGATAGTTTGTATAATGAGAGTTTTCTGTTGCAAGTTCGTTAACACGAGGAAGCATTGGCTCCATGTATTTCTTTTGGATCATTCCACGTCTTGAAGTTTAACGCATCTCTTTTTTGAGGATTAGTGTTAAAACCATTTTTGGGGTGCCTTGTGGTGATTAAGTCGGAGATGGTAATCAAACAAATTGGTTGGCTACGGGTTCCTATTGGTCCCTAGATGTTTTCAAAATAATTCTTGTCTTTACGATTCTTTGAGCTCTCTTTGCTACTTGTACGATATTATTGACAAGATCATTCTTTTTGTAAGGGTCCTATCTCACTTGTTGATTAAGGTGACCTAGTTAACCGTTTGGTATTTTGGGGAACGGGAATTAGCTTTTACAAAGTTTATCGAAGAAAGTCTTGACTCTACTCGTTTCTTTTGGAGTAGTTGGAATGTTGGAGTTTAGAACCTCTCGTGAAAAAAAAAGTATCGAAACCCTTTTCTATTGTGATGGTGGAGTTGTGTGAGAGGTTTGTTTCAGCTTTGTGGTTTTCGTACTAAGTTTCCTTTCTAGAATAAGTTGTTATTACAATTCCATTTGATGATGAAAAAAATTCTATAACACGATTTGCCATGTTCCTTTAGGAGGATTATTCACATGATCAGTAATGTGATGGTAATGTTGATTCCTTTATAAAGAAAGAAAGTTGACCGCCTTTCGTAATATTTCTAAAATGATCAAATTTTCAGTTTTGTGTTCAGGCTCTTTTGGGGAATTCAAGTTCTTTGTGGTAAACATAGTTTGTCGAGTAAAGCGATATGTTGAAAAATTATAATAGTTCTTCCGTGTTGCGGGTGTTTTGATCTTGAAGACCCGTTTGTTCCTATCGGTTAAGGTCTGATATTCTGTTTTTGTGAGGCCTATGTTTTCAACTGTGGACTTTCCATAGGTTTTCTGAGTTCGTTGCCTAATTGGTTTTCCCCTGAGTTACGTGTTCCTTGCGAGTGGTAAGTGATTTTTAGTTGGTGAAGATCGCTTTTATTTGCCTCTTCTTTCGAGAAGGAATCAACCCATTCATTCCACGTGGGTCTTCGAAATGTTTTCTAAGTGTTGTTATGGGCTTGATGTTAATACTGTATTAAAGCGATGCGCCTTTGGTGACATCGTTCAAATAAGGATATTTCAAGTTTAGCTTTCGCGGTACCTTGGAGCTCGTGAATCAACCGTAGCGAAATTATTTTGGGTAACTTGAGGAATTGTATTAACCTATTGCTTCTTAAAGATTTAGTGTGATTTAGTCCGAAAGGCTCTTTAGTTTGAGTTCGCAAAGTGAGGTTGCAATCAAAGAAGATTTTCGTTGATCTCTTCGAGACGAAGTTAATCCGTTTGCTTTCCGTGAAATCCTGTAAAGGGAAATGTTTCGAGTTTTGTGGCTGAGACCATTTGGATCTCGTGTTTCCCAAGTAGATGAACTGTTTCGAGCAAGTTGACCTGTTGAAGGATCTTATCGATTCTTAATTAAATCTTGTGGTTATTTGAAGCGTCCCTAAATTTGTTGCTCTTTCCGCTCAAGAGATGGCGAATTTCAAACGTAATATCTTTCTTTCGTGTAATACCGTTATTTGCTATTCTCTTTTGAGGGATGTGTGCCTCCAATTATGAATTCAGCTTTTGTTTTCCAAGATCACCTTTATCAAAATATTTCATTTGGTTTCCTGCTCGCCGTGATGAGCAACGTCTTTCTGTGTGAATAAACTTATCTTTGTTCGCCTCTTCCTTTTGAGAAAGGATCACAGTTTTGGGTTGCAAAGTGTTTGCAAAGGGTAAGTTTGGCAACTGTTTGGTGGTAGATGAGTAATCGTAGCGGTGATATTTTGCTACCAAGTTATTAGAGGAGTAGTAGAATATAGAATGGTTTTGATCTGTATCTCTTGGGGGAAAATTAATTCACATGGAATGTTTGGGTTTCGAAGTAAGTCTGAAAAGTGTTACAACTGAGTAGAGCCTATAGTATAGTGAAACTTGTAACTTGATTCATGATTGAATGGTCGGTGATTATCGAAGGTATGGAAACCTTGATTATTTCTATAGAGCAACGCAATTGGATAATGATGCGAGATTAGGTGGGAAATTTCTAAGTATGCAAATGAGGGAGTATGTTAGAATTGGAGAAAATGTTGGAGAGTCAATCTGTTGATTTCCCTATATGTTATAATTGAAATTTGTGGTAGAGATCTTGGAGGTTAAATCTGGGTTTGCATTGTTATGTTAGACCTTTGGTCACTCAATGAGTGTGTATAGAGAAAGTGGAATAATTGAGTCTCCTGATTAGTGGAAAGATCAACGATAGATTTTTTTTTATGTAGTACATGAGCGTGTGTACTGAGGATTCTGAGTTGTTCTTGAAGATTAGAGGTAATGTGATTTTGTGAGATCTTATTTGTGGCGCTTTGGGTGCCTTCAATCAAATTAATGTTGATTAGTAGAATGAGTTACCTAGAGTATTCGGTGGATTCAACTGAACCTCTCCACAATGGTTTGGATGATGTACATCAGTTTGAACAGAATTTGAGAAGGTTTAACTAAGAGATTTAAGCTCTGGTGATATGCGATGAGTTCGAATTTCAAGGTTCAAAAGAAGTTTTATTCCTAAAAGAGGAACTAAGAAGAATGATGTTTTCTTGGTTAGTGAAGCGTTTTCTTTAGTCACGCTTGATCTTTGTGTTGTTGATTGATGACTTCCACAGTTTTGGGTTGGCGCTGTTTTGGCATGAGTGATTCTTTCCAGTTCCGTGAGTCAAAGAAATATTTGATTTGGGCATTCGCGTGAATTTCTCCTTTGGGTTTCGTGGTGTTCTTTCGCAAATTTCTTAATTGGAAGTGGAAATTGCTTTCATGATGAATTGTCAAATTTAGAATTTAAACTTTTGGTGGAGGGTTAGTATTTTGTGGACGCGATAAGGACTCTCTATTTTCAGTTGGATTATCTTCGTTTCAGAAGGTTGCAGAAATTGGGAAGTTAGCATATCGCATTGACCGTCTCGGATCCATATGCGAAGCACGTAACGTCTGTTGCGTTCTGGGGCTAAGTGAACAGCTGAGCCATTCAAAGTTTGAGATTTAGTTAAAGATGTTGACCAACGTGTAAGGTCTTACCTTTGATCCTCTTCTAATAAGTGAACCCAGAAAGTTCAGGCTGAGCATTAGGTCAGTCGTCGTTTTACATATTTGTGTTGAGGTTCCTCTGGTCCGAGAGAGAGGACACTTGAGAGCTAGAGTCTCGCATGTGCGAGCAGTATCCAGATCTGTTCGATTCAGGTACGTGTTAAAGATGATTAATTTTTCCCACCACATTTTCTTTCTAGTAGATCGTTGCAAAGATTCGAGGTCGAATCCTGTTAAGGGGGTAGAATGTAATGCCCTGGAATCAAATCGATGGAATTGAGAAGAAGTTGGGGAGGAAAATGCACTTTGAAAGAATAGAAATTCCATTATTTGAGGGGGTTTTCAGCTATATCGCGGCAACCTGGGCCTTGGGCCAAAACCCAAGAGGCCGAAGAGGGGGGCCGGCCAATGGGGGGTGTCCTCCCCCTAACCCTAGCCGCCCACCCTCTCCCTCCACTCCTCCCTCTCCAACCGGCCGCCACCCTCCTCCCTGCAGTGCAACAATTTTGTTCGTCAGATTTGAGTAAGTTCCGTACGTTTTCTGATCTTCTCACCTCCTAGAAAGTTGTAGCCCTTGATCTTAGCTTTCTTTTGACACCGAGATCATATGATTTGGAGTTAGGGTTTAGGAGATATGGTAGTTTTACCGCGACTGTTCAGGAGAGCTGACGTGATTTGGCAGATTTTCTTGTCGGGCAATTATGATTTACTTAGAGGCCGAATCTGGTATTTTCGTCTTTTGAGTTTTGTTCCTGATACCGTTATCTTTCTTTTGGCACCGAGATCACTTGATTCCGCCTTACGGTTTAGGAGATATGAATTTTTAACCGCGCGCTGTCCTGTCTGCCTGAGAATTTGGAACTGTCGGTTTTCCCCTCGGTTTTGTTCAAATTAGGGGCCGAATCAGAACCTTCACCCAACTAAGTTATTGTAGATTTCGAAATTATCTTTCCAAGTTGATAAGGATCATTCTCATTGGATCAATAGGCTAAAATTTACGCCGTTTTCTTTATTACTGATCTGTATTCTGGACAGACGTAGATGGGTTGTGTTTAGCTGTTAATTAGCCCTCTGTTTTGGCCGAAGCAGGGGATTCCGCCAACTAATGTTTTGTAGCCTGATCTGTTAAGTTTCAGTGAGCACTGGTTTCAGGTCTTTTAGAGTTACAGATAATTAATGGTGAATTTTCTCGTACAACTGCCCGTAGATCGATAATCTGGACTTTTGGCGTAGAGGTCAAAACGAATATTTGGGCGTGTGGGTTGATTAGAGGGTATCGTAGAACTCGTGTAACTATGTTATACCCTGTTATCCTTATTCTGTGACAATGATTGTATAGGCGATGAGGCGGTGAGTGGAAGGATAACTTCGTTGCTTCCCAATACGTCACAGCACGGAAGGCAAGTGCAATGTTTAACTTATGTGAATTTGATGAATGCATGATAATTTGGTAACTTATGAGTATTCCTGTGATTTGAGCATGATGTGGTAGATTTCAATACCTTCTTCTGTGATAAATTGAGATGAAGTTCAAGTTATGCATTTCATTCCATGCACACATATTTCCTTTGCCGTCCACGGGAGTGGAAACTTGATTAAGTCCCATTAATTCCAATATGGGCATGTGAGACCCACCATTCCAATGTGGGCAACGTTGACCACCATTCCAATGTGGCAACCGGACACCGTATGAAACGTTCTTCATACGGTGATTGGATCCCGTGCTTTGATGGCACGGGCTTAAGTGAACACCGACGGGTGTGTCACTATTTATCTGCAGTATAAGCGTGTGAAAAGTCCGTTCTCCTTCAATGCATTCTTTCATTCCATCCATTCATGTATTCATTCCATTCAATCGTATATGTGTTCCAAGATTTGTTCGTAATTCCACTGGTTTGTGTTGTTCACTCTATGCTTGATTATTCTTGTATGCACTTGCTGAGTCTTCGACTCACCCTTGCTTTGTATGTTTTAATTAGGTAATTGAGGAGAAGACAAGATGATTTGGTGGGGTAGTTCGGCACACTGCACTTCACTTTTATCCAACCAGAATAATTATTATTACCTTTCAGTCAAGCCAACTTATTAATTAAATTTCCAGATTTGTAATAATCCAACTTTGGTATTGCTTGACTGTTCGTGGTATTATAATTGTTTATCCATTCTTTTCCATGAATCTGGTGATCGTTTATTGTCATTCTTTAGAAATTATTATTGATTGAATCTGTATAATCCAGCTGTAATGCTATCCTTAGTAGTTTGATAATTTTGCGTTACATCTTGGCTTCCGAATAGCCAGGGTGTTACAGTTGGTATCAGAGCGGGCTTTAGGTCCGTGGTAATTAAGTTATTAAAATGACACACTGTGCACAGTAGGTGGGGTTTAGGAAATCCATTGTTTCCGCATTTCTAGTGATGTGGTTCATTATGTTGTATGGTATAGAATTGCTTCTGTACTATCTTTCTTGTTATTAATCTATGACGTGATGTGATGTCCTATATATCTATGAATTATTCTATGATTGTCATGAGATGATCCTATATATTCATAATTGATTGCATTAGTTATGCGTATCGGTAGCGGACATCGAGCAGTTGAGTTCGTGGTTGTCGTCCTGGGTTTTGCCAGGCTACACCACTGTTCGTGTTGTAATAGTAGAGAAGTTCTTACCCCTGTTCTATAGTTCTGAGTTGAGCCTGAGCTCATTGATGAAGTTGTTGTCCTTCTCAAGTTTGTATCGGTTTTCGGTTGTAGTTTTCGATTCGTGAATTTCTTTTGAATGGAGGTTATAATGAAGTGGGCAATCTCGGTGAGGTTTTCGATCATTCTTTGAAACAATTATTGTTCTTTCTACTATTGTGATATTTCGCCCACGTGGCGTAGTTAAATTGCAAGATTTACCTTTTCACGAAAGTTCTGCTTTTACCCTGTTGGAAACTTTAACGTGTGCTCGCTTGGGGTTTGGGCATTGCGATTTCTTTTGCAAGTTCTTTATCAAGTGCACAATGATCTTGCATATTTCTTTTTGGGATGCTTTAGACAGTGGTTCTCTTCCTTGATTTCTGATTTTGATAAATTCTTGTCCGGTGGTAGTTGATGAATTTCTCTTAGGTTCATGATTCATGGTAGTTGATGAGATCCAAAAGGTCTTTAAGGGTTCTCTGGAAATATTATTGTTTTTTTTCAGTTGTTGAATTTCTTTTATTTTAAATGATCTTCGACAGTTGGCAATATTGATATTTCCATGTTTGTTCCTTCTCATTGGAAAATAGCGACTCGTTTACTCGTTTGATAGTTTGTATAATGAGAGTTTTCTGTTGCAAGTTCGTTAACACGAGGAAGCATTGGCTCCATGTATTTCTTTTGGATCATTCCACGTCTTGAAGTTTAACGCATCTCTTTTCTGAGGATTAGTGTTAAAACCATTTTTGGGGTGCCTTGTGGTGATTAAGTCGGAGATAGTAATCAAACAAATTGGTTGGCTACGGGGTTCCTATTGGTCCCTAGATGTTTTTCAAAATAATTCTTGTCTTTCTGATTGCTGAGCTCTCTTTGCTACTTGTACACGATATTATTGACAAGATCATTCTTTTGTAAGGGTCCTATCTCACTTGTTGATTAAGGTGACCTAGTTAACCGTTTGGTATTTTGGGGAACCGGGAATTAGCTTTTACAAAGTTTATCGAAGAAAGTCTTGACTCTACTCGTTTCTTTTGGAGTAGTTGGAATGTTGGAGTTTAGAACCTCTCTTGAAAAAAAAGTATCGAAACCCTTTTCTAATGTTATGGTGGAGTTGTGTGAGAGGTTTGTTTCAGCTTTGTGGTTTTCGTACTAAGTTTCCTTTCTAGAATAAGTTGTTATTACAATTCCATTTGATGCTGAAAAAAATTCTATAACACGATTTGCCATGTTCCTTTAGGAGGATTATTCACATGATCGATAATGTGATGGTAATGTTGATTCCTTTATAAAGAAAGAAAGTTGACCGCCTTCGTAATATTTCTAAAATGATCAAATTTCCAGTTTTGTGTTCAGGCTCTTTTGGGGAATTCAAGTTCTTTGTGGTAAACATAGTTTGTCGAGTAAAGCGATATGTTGAAAAATTATAATAGTTCTTCCGTGTTGCGGGTGTTTTGATCTTGAATACCCGTTTGTTCCTATCGGTTAAGGTCTGATATTTTGTTTTTGTGAGGCCTATGTTTTCAACTGTGGACTTTCCATAGGTTTTCTGAGTTCGTTGCCTAATTGGTTTTCCCCTGAGTTCTGTGTTCCTTGCGAGTGGTAAGTGATTTTTTAGTTGGTGAAGATCGTTTCTATTTGCCTCTTCTTTCGAGAAGGAATCAACCCATTCATTCCACGTGGGTCTTCCGAAATGTTTTCTAAGTGTTGTTATGGGCTTGATGTTAATACCTGTATTAAACTGATCGCCTTTGGTGACATCGTTCAAATAAGGATATTTCAAGTTTAGCTTTCGCGGTACCTTGGAGCTCGTGAATCAACTGGTAACTGAAATTATTTTGGGTAACTTGAGGAATTGTATTAACCTATTGCTTCTTAAAGATTTCGTGTGATTTAGTCCGAAAGGCTCTTTAGTTTGAGTTCGCAAAGTGAGGTTGCAATCAAAGAAGATTTTCGTTGATCTCTTCGAGACGAAGTTAATCCGTTTGCTTTCCGTGAAATCCTGTAAAGGGAAATGTTTCGAGTTTTGTGGCTGAGACCATTTGGATCTCGTGTTTCCCAAGTAGATGAACTGTTTCGAGCAAGTTGACCTGTTGAAGGATCTTATCGATTCTTAATTAAATCTTGTGGTTATTTGAAGCGTCCCTAAATTTGTTGCTCTTTCCGCTCAAGAGATGGCGAATTTCAAACGTAATATCTTTCTTTCGTGTCGGCTGTTATTTGCTATTCTCTTTTGAGGGATGTGTGCCTCCAATTATGAATTCAGCTTTCATTTTCCAAGATCACCTTTATCAAAATATTTCTTTTGGTTTCCTGCTCGCCGTGATGAGCAACGTCTTTCTGTGTGAATAAACTTATCTTTGTTCGCCTCTTCCTTTTGAGAAAGGATCACAGTTTTGGGTTGCAAAGTGTTTGCAAAGGGTAAGTTTGGCAACTGTTTGGTGGTAGATGAGTAATCGTAGCGGTGATATTTTTGTAACACCCCAGCCCAACACTGAGCCTAGAATGCCACCACACTACTCTTCCAACTAATAAATATTGACACACTATAAAATTTCAGCAAGAAAACAATGATAATCATATCCATGGATCACAATATAACATTCATAATTATGGATCAAGCGACAATAAATAAGCAATGGGAATTATAACCAGGCAATAATCCAAAGCAGCATCAACCAATGAATCCAAATTAATAAAGCAAATAGTCTAGTCCAAATGATATCCTAAACGTTATTCAATAACTAACATGTCCATGTGTAAACCAATATTGAATGAATGATTATCATGGCGAATGATCATGTGATGTCCATGTGCTCTACTCGCTCTCAATTACGGCATCCTCGAAGATCACCTAAAAACAACAATAGAGCAAGGGTGAGTCCATGACTCAGCAATTACATCGATATACAACGAAAATAATAAATCAGCAGCAATCAATAACTTCATTATCATCACATGCACTTCTATTAACATTCTCATTCATTAATCTCAAATATCAATGCAACTCTAATCTATATGTCCACATGCACTTCTTTCGCGTATACCGGTATAGCGTGAGTGAATGCTCGCGACAACATTCACTCTCAAGCCCGTTCCTCCAAAAGGATCGGGGACCTCCTCCACTCCCGTGGAGTTGTGATCATTCATGATCACCTTCTCTTATGCAAAAATGCCTATGAATGCAAACATGCAAACTCCATCATAAACATCATATCCAACTTTTTCATCATGCTTAACAACAATGATATAATCATACCAATTATTTGTTTGCAATTAAACAAAATAAAAGCACAACAATAATGGTAATAGAAGATAAAGAAAACAGTGATCGATCATTGATCGCTGTCTACCATGCACTTGCCTTTACTAGTTGCGACGACGATCGATTAGAAGATCGCAACAAGCACGACGCTCTCCTATATTAAATACACACATCTCAATACAAGCTACAGCATCATAAGAATAACGATCAATATACAACGCCTACACGTCCCCAAATATCACACGTTACGCGGTACCGACTAGTTACCTATAGCTGACCGGTTACTAAAAAAGCGTAACTTTTGACTCAAAAGTCCGATCACCACAAACCACCCCATTCTGGATTCTTCATAAAATTATCTACCTTTTCTTAGATTACAAAGACTTCTAATTAAATCATCTAACCCTCCGTATTAAGCCCAGAAAGCCGATCTGTCCGCTTCGGAACAGCAGTCTTACTAAATTCATAACTTTTGTTTTACTCAACCAAAATTCGCGTTCTCAGATTCTACAGAACCATTGGACAATTATCTACAACTTTCATGTAAATCAAAAACTCTAATTAAGCTATTTACTATTTTTAATCTACAGTCTACCAAAACAGCGCCTAAAGACGATAACCCTAAAAACAGCGGCCTTCTCAAAAACATAACCCCAATTATACTCGTCCGATTGACATGTTAAAATATGCTAAGGAAAGCTATCGATATTATCTACAATTAATTACTAGATGACATTTTCAAAATTCGTCGTTAAGGTGCCCGATTAAATCGAACAACGGAACAGCCGGTTAAACACATCTATTAATCGATATCTCCCTGACTAATCCAACAAATCATTCTAGACTGCATGCATACAAAATACATTGTATCACTAGATAATCCACCGGCTAGCAACGTGTGCAGTAAACAACTATTAATTCCAGCACAAGCAGCAAACCACAATGTCTCAGCAAAACAACCGGCCGAACCTTTTATTTACCTAATCAATCGGTAGGCGAGTGCTGGCTGTTGCGGTGCCCTCGGCTCGGCAGCAGCAGTCCTCGGTCGGCTCGGCTTGGTTTCCACGCGCGGCAGCAGGGAAGAAAACGCAGCAACGCAACAAATCTTCGGCAGCGTCAAAGAAAACAGCAGCACGCGGCTCGGTAATTGGCGTGTCGATCCGCGACAAGAAGCGGCAGAACGCGAACAACCGCCGCGATGAGGTCCACGCGCAGAGGCAAAGCAAAGCCGAAGCGGCGGCGGTGGCGTCCTGTGGCGGCTGCGACAAACAGCAATGACGACGGCCTGGCAGAGGGCTCGGCGGCAGGAGAAGCGAGCTGCGCGCGCCTGGTCGCTTTAGCGGCAAGAATAAGCAGCGGTAGTGAGCAAGCGCTGGCGGTGATTTCAGAGAAAAAAAAGCGGCGGTGGCTTGGGAAAAAGGAGACTAGGGTTTTCTAAAATAACCACAAACCTATTTATAGCCCATAAAAAAATTCGAAAATTCTATTTTCCACGTATACTAAATTCTTTAATTACGCAAACCCTAAATTCCTTAACTAATTAATTTAATTACTCTCCGACCCTTAATACGCGATTATTAATATTTATTTATTTTTTTCGGAGTATTACATTCTACCCCTTAACGAATTCGACCCGAATTCTACTCGCGTTCTACTCAAATAAAAACTACTTCTTTGAAATTAAACAATAAAACAACACGCACCCAACGTGAACAACTCGGGTATTGCTCGCGCATGCAGGACTCCAACTCCCAAGTCGCCTCTCTCTCGGTGATCGTCCACAACACCTTGACGTATACCAACGTTTTGTGCCTCAGCACTCGCTCCGACCTCTCCAGAATGCGCGCCGGACGCGACTCAACTGTGAGATCTTGCTCAATAGTCAACGGCTCTAAAGAAATCTTATGCTCTGGATCTCTCAAAAACTTTCTCAGCATCGAGACATGAAACACATTATGAACTCCACGCATGGACTCAGGCAGGTCCAGGCGATAGGCTAACTTCCCAATTCTTGCAATAATCGGGAACGGTCCAACGTACCTCGGGCTAAGCTTCCCTTTGGTACCGAACCGAACAATACCTTTAGTGGGAGACACTCTCAAGAGCACCTGGTCACCCACCGCAAACTCCAAGTCACGCCTCCTCAAATCAGCATAACTTTTCTGTCTACTCTGAGCTGCTAACAGATTCTGCCTCACCATGGCCACACGCTCAACGGTCTTCTGAATCCAGTCCGGACCCAAAATTGCCTTCTCTCCAACTGCATCCCAACAAAGTGGCGATCTGCACTTCCGCCCATAGAGAACCTCAAATGGCGCGGCTCTAATACTGGAATGGTAACTATTATTATAAGCAAACTCTGCAAGTGGCAACTGGTCCTCCCAACTACCCTTCCAAGACAAGACACAAGATCGCAACATGTCCTCCAAAGTCTGAATGGTCCGCTCATTTGCCCATCATGCGTGGGTGAAGCAGCGTACTCGAGGAATTTGTGTGCCCAATGCACTCTGCAGACTTTCCCAGAACTTGGAGACAAACTTCGCGTCTCTGTCAGAAACGATGGTCTTAAGAGAGGTTCTAAACTCCAACATTCCAGCTACTCCGAAAGAAACGAGTAGAGTCAAGACTTTCTTCGACAAACTTTGTAAAAGCTAATTCCGTTCCCAAAATACCAAGCGGTTAACTAGGTCCCTTAATCAACAAGTGAGATAGGACCCTTACAAAAGAATGATCTTGTCAATAATATAGTGTACAAGTAGCAAAGAGAGCTCGGCAATCGAAAGACAAGAATTGTTTTGAAAAACATCTAGGGACCAATAGGAACCGTAGCCAACCAATTTGTTTGATTACCATCTCGACTTAATCACCACAAGGCACCACAAAGGGGTTTTAACACTAATCCTCGTAAAAGAGATGCGTTAAAGCGCAAGGCGGAATGATCCAAAAGAAATACATGGAGCCAATGCTTCCTCGTGTTAACGAACACCTTGAAAACTCTCATTATACAAACTATCAAGCGAGTAAATGAGTCGCTATTTTCCAATGAGAAGGAAGGAACAAACATGGAAATATCAATATTGCCAACTGTCGAAGATCATTTAAAATAAAAGAAATTCAACAACTGAAAAACAATAATATTTTCAGAGAACCATTAAAGACCTATTGGATCTCATCAACTACCACGAATCATGAACCTAAGAGAAATTCATCAACTACCACCAGACAAGAATTTGTAAAAATCAGAAATCAAGGAAGAGAACCACTGTCTAAAGCATCCCAAAAAGAAATATGCAAGATCATTGTGCACTTGGTAAAGAACTTGCAAAAGAAATCTGCCAATGCCCGAAACCCCAAGCGAACACATGGGTTGAATTTTCCAACAGGGGTAAAACAGAACTTCCGTGAAAAGGTAAATCTTGCAATTTAACTATGCTTACGTGGAGCAGAAATATCACAATAGTAGAAAGAACAATAATTATTTCAAAGAACGATCAGAAATCTACTAGAGATTGCCCACTTCATTATAACCCTCCATTCAAAAGAAATTCACGAACTATCAAAAACAACAACCAGAAAACCGGATACAAACTTGAGAAGGACAACAACTTCATCAATGAGCTCAGGCTCAACACAGAACTTTGGAACAGGGGTAAGAACTTCTCTACTATTACAACACGAACAGTGGTGTAGCACGGTAAATCGGGGCGACAACCACGAACTCGGTACTTTCGGCGTCCGCTACCGATACGCATAACTAATGCAATCAATTATGAATATATAGGATCATCTCATGACAATCATAGAATAATTCATAGATATATAGGATATCACATCATATCATAGTTTAACACATCATAGCACAAAACAACTCAACAACGACTCATTAATCGAGTCACAACAATTGGAATGCGGAAGCAACAGTTTACCCAACCCCTCCTAATGTGCACAGTGTGTCAATTTAATATGTTTGAATGAACCATGGACCTAAAGCCGCTCGATACCAAGCTGTAACACCACGACTATAAGGAAGTCAAGATGTCACCTACAACCACTACTCTTTAGAACAATAACATCAAAACACATGACCAAGTTAATCAAGTATAAAGATTATACGAAACAAGAATTCATCATCGAGTTTAATCAATGGAATAGAAATAAACAATTACGAGAGATAAGGTAGTTATGACCAAGCGGCTTATTACAATTCATCACAAGTCATAATTAACGACAAGAAAAGTCCTCAAAATGTTTGGTTTATGGTAGTGAGTGCATCGTGATGAACTACCCTCCACAAGATCATTCTTCCTTGTCATTTACCTAAATAAAACAACAAAGCAAGAATGAGCCAAAGACTCGACAAGTAAGCGTATGTAACAATCAAACATTCTATGAACAATATATCACAATCATCATTTGAACATTTCTTTGAAACGAATTTATGAATGGATGAAGTGGAATGATGCATTGAAGGAATTGGACATATTAAAAGATATATCTGGGTATAGCGAGTGAAACACCCGTCGGTGTTCACTTAAAATAATCGTATGAAGAACGTTTCATCGATCCGTCAACGTGGCCCACATTGGAATGGTGGACTCACGTAACATGGCCCACATTGGAATGGTGGACTCATGTACCCATTCGGAATTGATGGGATTTTCAAGTGCCCATCTTTGGAATTGATGGGTCTTACCAATGTAATTTATGCATGTCATGATGTGATCCCATGGCAATATTGAATAGTACTCATAATTGAAAAGAAACACATGGCATTCATCTACAAGTACGAACAAATATAATCATTCACTCACACATCACATTTTTGCATCAAACATAGTATACAAGGTACTTGCAGTATATCAACATCATGAACAAGGCACAAAACATTCATGTAAACAACATATCATTATGCATACAGTACTTGCCTTTTGCGTAGTGACTCGTTAGCAGGCAACGGAGGTGTTCCCACACGGGATGTCTCACCGCCTACACAAGCATGTTCCCAAAATAAGAACAACGATATAACACTGCTACCGATGTTCTACAATAACCCCTTACTATTCAATATACCGCATAGACCCAAATTGAAAATAAACTATTCTGCCAGATTTCAGCCCTTAAGAGCAGCGGTACGAGAAAAAGCATATTTAATTATATGGAACTCGAAACGACACGAAACCAGTGCCCAGATTTTCTTAACTTAACGGGCTACAAAACTCTAGTTGATGGTAAACTCTAATTCGGCCAATACAGAGGTCTAATCATCCAATGAAAAACTATAATTGCAGTCTGCCCAGAATTCAGAACAGCCCGAAAGAAAAGGCTCTAACTTTTAAACCACTGATCCAAATAAAGTGATTTTTATCAGCCTGGAAATATGGTGAAATTATCTTCATAAACCTAGTTGGGTGGCCGACCTGATTCTGAATCTAACTAGATCAAAACCTAGGTGCAACCGACTATACCCAGCAATTCTGGCAGACAGACCAGCACGTAGTAAAACAGTCATAACGTTTAATCTACTGGGTGAAACTTCGTGATCCAGGTGCCAAAAGAAAGCTAATAAAACCAGGAACATATCTCTAGGAGAGGTCAACCCGAGATTCGGCCTCTAAAGGGTCGAAACTGGCCGCGCAAGAAGACAGATGCGTTCTGGAATCTCCAGGACAGAACGCGATTTAGATCTAATCCACCTTTAATCAATAAAACCGAATCAAACTACTACTAAAACACCTTCGTTACCCTTGAAGACCCGTAGAACGACGATGATCTGGTTCCCTAAGGCCTTCCTCCCTTCTCCTCTCCTCCCTCTGCAAAGGGCCGGCCACAAGGACGCGAAGGATGGCGGTGGCGGCGGCGGGAAAGGAGATGTCGGAGGATCTTGGGAGAAGCACCGGGATCACGGAGACAACACCACAGCAGCGAGGGGGCACCAAGGGGCAGCCAAGGAGTAGGGAGAGGGCAATGGAGGTGGCGGCCACAAGGGGGAGGGAGAGGGGAAGTGGGGGAGGCGGCTAGGGTTGGGGGTGCCTCCTCCCTTGGCCGGCCCCTCTTGGGCTGGTCTCCCCTCTTGGGCCTCTGGGTGGCAGCCCAAGGCCCAGGAGCGAAGAAAAGCGAAAACTCCCCACTGAACTGGAAATTCAGAGTTTGCATTTGTCTTTTACCCTCGACTTCATTCTATTTACGAATTCTATTAGGAGTATTACATTCTACCCATAACGAGATTCGACCTCGAATCTAAACACAGATCTTAATCGATAGAAAACTGCGACTGGAATTTATTAACGAAAAACACGTACCATAAACGAACAGGTCTGGATACTTATCGCGCACGAGGATCTCTAGCTCTCAAGCGGCCTCTATTTCGGACTAGAGAAAACCACCACCCAAAGACCCAAAACGATGGCTAACCTAACACTCAACCAGAACTTTCTAGGTACCCTCATCAGAAGAGGATCGAAGGTAAGACCATACTCAATGGTCAACGTCTTAAACTATAACTCGAATCTTGAATGCTTCAGCTGCCCACTCAGCACCAGAACACACCCGACGTTGCGTGCTTGGCGGCGTGCAGAGACAGTTAAAACGAAATACCAAATTTCTAATTTACGCAACTTTCAAAGCGAAGAGAATCCAATTGAAAATAGAGAGTCCTCATCGCGTCCGCTCAATGCTAATTCTCCACCAAAAGATTAAATTCCAAATTTGACAGTTCATTTCAAAACAAATCCATTTTCTAAATAGGCAGTTTACAAATGAACACAAATACAACCAAAGGAGAAATTACTGGCACGCCCAAACCAAACACTTGTAGTTTGTCTGAATTGGAAAGAATCTACATGCCAACATAACCTCAACTCAAATTGCGAGAAAACACCGGTCAACAACACCAAACTCAAGCGAGAATCAAGAAAACACCTCATTATCCGATGAACATTCCTTTCCACGTTTCTTTCTTCTAGGAATAAAATTTCTCACGAATCCTTGAAATTTGAATTCGCCATAAACCACACGAGCTTAAACCTTTTAGTTAAATATCCTCAAATCATGCTCAAACTGAATTAAATCATCCACACCATTGTGAAGAGACTCTATGAAATCTCTGGATACTCTAGGTAATCTGAATCGATTTGATTGAAAGCATCCAAAACACCACAATAGTAGGCACCACGCAATCACATTATCTTCAATTTCCAATAACAACAATTCAAGATCCTTAGCACGCACGGACATGTACTACATCGAAGAGTTCTATCAATGACCATTCATTGCTCAGGAAACTCTATTATCCCACTTCCTCTACGCACAATCATCGTGTAACCAATGGTCTAGCATAACAATGCAAACCCAAATTTAACCTCCAAGATCTCTACCACAAATTTCATTTATAACATATAGGGAAATCAATGGATTGACTCTCCAACATTTTCCCCAATTCTAACATACTCACTCAATTGCATACTTAGAAATTTCTCGCCTAATCTCGCATCATTATCCAATTGCGTTGCTTTATAGAAGTAATCAAGGTTTCCATACTTTCGATAATCACCGACCATTCAATCATGAACTGAAGTTATGAAGTTTCACTATACCATAGGTTCTACTCAGTCGAAACACTTTTCAGACTTACTTCGAAACCAAGCATTCCATGTGAATTAATTTTTTTTCCCCAAGAGATACAGATCAAAACCGTTCTACATTCTACTACTCCTCCAGTAACTTGGTAGCAAAATATCACCGCTACGATTACTCATCTACCACCAACCAGATGCCAAACTTAGCCTTAGCAAACACTTTGCAACCCAAAACTGTGATCCTTTCTCAAAAGGAAGAGGCGAACAAAGATAAGTTTATTCACACAGAAAGACGTTGCTCATCACGGCGAGCAGGAAACCAAAAGAAATATTCTGATAAAGGTAATCTTGAAAAACAAAAATATTCCTTTATTGCAACCTCACTTTGCGAACTCAAACCAAGGAACCTTTCGGACTAAATCACACGAAATCTTTAAGAAACAATAGGTTAATCCAATTCCTCCAGTTACCCAAAATAATTTCAGTTACCAATTGATTCACGAGCTCCAAGGTACCGTGAACGCTAAACTTGAAATATTCTTATTTGAACGATGCCACTAAAGGCGATCAATTTACTACAGGTATTAACATCAAGTCCATAGCAACACTTAGAAAACTTTTCGGAAGACCCACGTGGAATGAATGGGTTGATTCCTTCTCGAAAGAAGAGGCAAATAGAAACGATCTTCACCGACTGAAAAATCATTTACCACTCGCAAGGAACACAGAACTCAGGGGTAAACCAATTAGGCAACGAACTCAGAAAACATATGGGAACTCCACAGTTGAAAACATAGGCCTCACAAAAATAGAATATCCGACCTTAACCGTTAGGAACAAGCGGGTAATCAAGATCAAAACACCCGCATCATGGAAGAACTATTATAATTTTTCAACATATCGCTTTACTC
The DNA here is from genome assembly GCA_036346395.1 of Hsuehochloa calcarea. Taxonomy (NCBI): domain Eukaryota; kingdom Viridiplantae; phylum Streptophyta; class Magnoliopsida; order Poales; family Poaceae; genus Hsuehochloa; species Hsuehochloa calcarea. The sequence goes on along the minus strand of CM070595.1, from coordinate 22,385,454 downwards.
GGCAAACTATGTTTACCACAAAGAACTTGAATTCCCCAAAAGAGCATGAACACAAAACTGGAAATTTGATCATTTTAGAAATATTACGAAAGCGGACGACTTTCTTTCTTTATAAAGGAATCAACATTGCCATCACATTCTTGATCATGTCAATAAACCTTCTAAAGGAACATGGCAAATCGTGTTACAGAAATTTTTCAGCATCAAATGGAATTGTAATAACAACTTATTTTAGAAAGGAAACTTAGTACGAAATCCACAAAACTGAAACAAACCTCACACACAACTCCACCATAACATTAGAAAAGGGTTTCGATTTTTTTTTTAAGAGAGGTTCTAAACTCCAACATTCCAACTACTCAGAAAGAAAGCAGTAGAGTCAAGACTTTCTTCGACAAACTTTGTAAAAGCTAATTCCCGTTCCCCAAAATACCAAACGGTTAACTAGGTCCCCTTAATCAACAAGTGAGATAGGACCCTTACAAAAAGAATGATCTTGTCAATAATATCGTGTACAAGTAGCAAAGAGAGCTCAGCAATCAGAAAGACAAGAATTGTTTTGAAAAACATCTAGGGACCAATAGGAACCCGTAGCCAACCAATTTGTTTGATTACCATCTCCGACTTAATCACCACAAGGCACCACAAAAGGGGTTTTAACACTAATCCTCAGAAAAGAGATGCGTTAAACTTCAAGACGCGGAATGATCCAAAAGAAATACATGGAGCCAATGCTTCCTCGTGTTAACGAACTTGCAACAGAAAACTCTCATTATACAAACTATCAAACGAGTAAATGAGTCGCTATTTTCCAATGAGAAGGAAGGAACAAACATGGAAATATCAATATTGCCAACTGTCGAAGATCATTTAAAATAAAAGAAATTCAACAACTGAAAAACAATAATATTTTCAGAGAACCATTAAAGACCTATTGGATCTCATCAACTACCACGAATCATGAACCTAAGAGAAATTCATCAACTACCACCAGACAAGAATTTGTAAAAATCAGAAATCAAGGAAGAGAACCACTGTCTAAAGCATCCCAAAAAGAAATATGCAAGATCATTGTGCACTTGGTAAAGAACTTGCAAAAGAAATCTGCCAATGCCCGAAACCCCAAGCGAACACATGGGTTGAATTTTCCAACAGGGGTAAAACAGAACTTCCGTGAAAAGGTAAATCTTGCAATTTAACTATGCTTACGTGGGCGAAATATCACAATAGTAGAAAGAACAATAATTCTTTCAAAGAACGATCAGAAATCTACTAGAGATTGCCCACTTCATTATAACCCTCCATTCAAAAGAAATTCACGAACTATCAAAACAACAACGTAAAACCGGATACAAACTTGAGAAGGACAACAACTTCATCAATGAGCTCGGGCTCAACACGAACTTTGGAGCAGGGTAAGAACTTCTCTACTATTACAACACGAGCAGTGGTGTAGCACAGTAAATCCGGGGCGACAACCACGAACTCGGTGCCGGCGTCCGCTACCGATACGCATAACTAATGCAATCAATTATGAATATATAGGATCATCTCATGACAATCATATAATAATTCATAGATATATAGGATATCACATCATATCATAGTTTAACACATCATAGCACAAAACAACTCAACAACGACTCATTAATCGAGTCACAACAATTGGAATCTGGAAGCAACAGGTTTACCAACCCCTCTAATGTGCACGGTGTGTCAATTTAATATGTTTGAATGAACCATGGACCTAAAGCCCGCTCTGATACCAACTGTAACACCCTGACTATAAGGAAGTCAATATGTCACCTACAACCACTACTCTTTAGAAGAATAACATCAAAACACATGACCAAGTTAATCAAGTATAAAGATTATACGGAAACAAGAATTCATCATCGAGTTTAATCAATGGAATAGAAATAAACAATTCTGAGAGATAAGGTAGTTATGACCAAACTGGCTTATTACAATTCATCACAAGTCATAATTAACGACAGTAAAAGTCCTCAAAATGTTTGGTTTATGGTAGTGAGTGCATCGTGATGAACTACCCTCCACAAGATCATTCTTCCTTGTCATTTACCTAAATAAAACAACAAAGCAAGAATGAGCCAAAGACTCAGCAAGTAACTGTATGTAACAATCAAACATTCTATGAACAATATATCACAATCATCATTTGAACATTTACTGGAAACGAATTTATGAATGGATGAAGTGGAATGATGCATTGAAGGAATTGGACATATTGCGGCATATCTGGGGTATAGCGAGTGAAACACCGTCGGTGTTCACTTAAAATAATCGTATGAAGAGCGTTTCATCACGATCAGTCAACGTGGCCCACATTGGAATGGTGGACTCACGTAACATGGCCCACATTGGAATGGTGGACTCATGTACCCATTCGGAATTGATGGGATTTTCAAGTGCCCATCTTTGGAATTGATGGGTCTTACCAATGTAATTTATGCATGTCATGATGTGATCCCATGGCAATATTGAATAGTACTCATAATTGAAAAGAAACACATGGCATTCATCTACAAGTACGAACAAATATAATCATTCACTCACACATCACATTTTGCATCAAACATAGTATACAAGGTACTTGCAGATATCAACATCATGAACAAGGCACAAAACATTCATGTAAACAACATATCATTATGCATCTGACTTGCCTTTTATGTAGTGACTCGTTAGCGAACAGCGGAGGTGTTCCCACAGGATGTCTCACCGCCTACACAAGCATGTTCCCAAAATAAGAACAACGATATAACACTGCTACCGATGTTCTACAATAACCCCGACTATTCAATATACCGCATAGACCCAAATTGAAAATAAACTATTACGCCAGATTTCAGCCCTTAAGAGCAGCGATGCGAGAAAAAGCATATTTAATTATCTGGAACTCGAAACGACACGAAACCAGTGCCCAGATTTTCTTAACTTAACGGGCTACAAAACTCTAGTTGATGGTAAACTCTAATTCGGCCAATACAGAGGTCTAATCATCCAATGAAAAACTATAATTCCAGTCTGCCCAGAATTCAGAACAGCCCGAAAGAAAAGGCTCTAACTTTTAAACCACTGATCCAAATAAAGTGATTTTTATCAGCCTGGAAACATGGTGAAATTATATTCATAAACCTAGTTGGGTGGCCGACCTGATTCTGAATCTAACTAGATCAAAACCTAGGTGCAACCGACTATACCTAGCAATTCTGGCAGACAGACCAGCACGTAGTAAAACAGTCATAACGTGTAATCTACTGGGTGAAAATTCGTGATCCAGGTGCCAAAAGAAAGCTAATGAAACCAGGAACATATCTCTAGGAGAGGTCAACCCGAGATTCGGCCTCTAAAGGGTCGAAACTGGCCGCGGAAGAAGACAGATGCGTTCTGGAATCTCCAGGACAGAACGCGATTTAGATCTAATCCACCATTAATCAATAAAACCGAATCAAACTACCACTAAAACACCTTCGTTACCCTTGAAGACCCGTAGAACGACGATGATCTGGTTCCCTAAGGCCTTCCTCCCTTCTCCTCTCCTCCCTCTCCAAAGGGCCGACCACAAGGACGCGAAGGATGGCCTGTGACGATGGCGGGGAAAGGAGATTTCGGAGGGGATCTTGGGGAGAAGCACCGGGGATCACTGGAGACAACACCACAGCAGCGAGGGGCACCAAGGGGTAAAGTTTTAACAAATTAACAATTTATCCAATTCAATGACTTAGTCTAAACAAGTTATGCTCCTAGCTAGGCAATTTAATTACAATAAGCAAGCTAGAGTATAAGTGCGAATTGTAAAGACAAGAAATAACCACAAGACACAATGAAGTTTTTCAGTGGTATCGAAGACTTGCGGTCTTCACTAGTCCACGTTGAGGAAGCTTGACCACTCAAGCCGCTCACGTTAAGCCTTCCCTCAATCACTTGGGTTGTTCTTCCTCCGCTCGGAGATGGTGAACACCAACCACTCACAATCTTGCTCGGGTCTTCTCACAAGCTTCACTTGAGAAGATCACGTGCTTCACCGTAACCGTCTAGGAGTGCGGCAACACCCCAAGAGAATAGATCAAGATCCTCGCTTGACTTTACTCAAGTGCCAATGAATCAACTAAAGATGAATGCACTTGATCTCCCTCTCAATGAATGCAAGAGTAAATTGGGAGTAGAATTGAATGCATGGGTTGAGATATCTTCAATGCCTTTGTGTAACTTGTCCCTTATGCGGTTGGGGAGGTATTTATAGCCTCCACCAAACAATTCTAGCCGTTGGGAAGAAGTTCGAAATTTCAGCACATATCGGAACAACGGGTGTTAGCATTTTAAAGCGCTACGCTCAATGCCGATAGCGGCTATAACGCATTAAATGCTGTGATATAGCCGTTGGATTTAGTTGCGGTTCATCCGCAGCAAACACCGGATCGTCCGATTTCAAGTTTCTAAACGAGATTTTGCATTTGTTGCGGAATTTTACAACCGCAAATACATTTGAACATCGCATTGCAGTTCATCCGATTATCGTCGCGTGCAGCCGATTCTCAAAAGGGTTTTCAAAGGAGATTACACTCGTCTTGTTATTTTGCAACCTCGTAATATCATCGGAACAAGCGGGATGCGGTTCATCCGATTATCTGTGGTCGGCCGATTCTCAGCGGTTTTCAAGGAGATTACACTCGTCTTGTTATTTTGCCGAGATATCATCGGAACAACGGCTTCGGTACAACCATTGCTAAGCCTTGGTTCATCCGATTCCATAATTAAAGCACTGAATTCATTCTAACTAAAATTCAAGTCCAATTTTAAATGCATGCATGATCCTAAGTTGATCCATATGGCACAAGAATAAGCTATCAAGCTACTAGTCGTGATCCCTCTTAATAGTACGGCATTTATCCTATAATCCGGTCTACCAACCAATTCTCCTTAGACCGGTAAAATAGAAAAGGATCCTAGACTATTTGTACCTTGACTTTAAGCCTTGTTGATCTTCACATTTTCCTTTAGCATGCATCCTTGCTTCATCATGTTCATCAAATGGAATTAACCTTGCACATTCTTAGTAAACTTGTTAATCCCATATTCACATATTATCATTAATTACCAAAACCATTTTTAGGCCTAGATGCTTTCAATCTCCCCTTTTGGTAATTGATGACAACACTAATATGTGAGAAAAGTTGTTTTGAATATACTAAGAGTGTATATTCTTTTGAAGTCTTTGTGAGTAAAATAATCTTTGCAATGAGCATAAGTAAATTTTGAGAATTATTTTTCTTGTCAAATCCAATTAAAGAAGACTCCCCTAAACGAATGCATATGGATAGTGAATAATTTGCAAGCATATGTAAAGAATTGAAAATTTTGGGAGTTTCTTTTGCATTTATGAACTTGAGAAGCAATACGTTATAAGATATGTCAAATAATTCAGATTGCATTGCATAAAAGATAATAAGACATAACCACATTCCACAAGTTCAACAAAAGTTACCAACTATTACAGGCACAAAATAGATCAACAATCAACAGGTTTACAAAACACATATAAATCACATAAGCCCATAGCTCCCCTAAAACTAAGTCTTCACATCTTCACAATTTCTCCCCTTTGGCATCAAAGTACCAAAAAGCATCAAGCAGGGGTCTGAGAGGAAAGCTGGGTCTGGCGAGGAGCGGGAGGCGGCAGGCGAGGCTGGGTGAGTCAGGAGAAGGCGACCACGAGAGGCGCGGGATCTGAGATCTTGAGAGGTGGTAGGAGTGGAGGAGGCTGGGCACAAACTCGTGGGTCTGTGAGGGAGGTGGAGTAGGTCTGGTGTCTAGAAGAAGGACCCTTGGGCGTGAGGTCAGGAACCTGCATATGAGGGTCTTGAGAAAATGTTCTAAGTCATTTAGGCCCTCGAGACAAAGGCGATATTCATTATGAGTCTCATCAAAGAAGTCATTTTGGATAGCATTTATCGTAGTAAGCCTATGAGTCTCATCACGAAGAAAACTTGTTCGACCTTCATTTCACGCAAAGTCGATGATAGGCTGCGATTTTGAAGTACTTGCGCTGAGACACTTGCATCGGGCATAGCGGCGGGAGGAGCATCAACCTCAGGGGCATCCTCGAGACTTGTTGAGGAGGAATGGCATCTCGTGGTTTATATGGCTTGTGTAGATCCCAAACCACCACGGTACTCGATCTTTCTAACAATCAATGCCATGATGGGAGCATAATAAATCCTTTTAACTCTGTCATTCTTGGAGGCTATGCCTTGAAGAATAACATCCACTACATCAAATTTAACTCCTCCACAATATGATCTATCATGTTCCAAACATGCCCTCGTCTTGCATCGAAATTCCCACTCTTAGGGTAGAAAGTATGATTAATTATCACATTAATCATGCTCATACGCTTCAATCCGATGGTGTCCTAACTTGCATTTGGTGAAGAGTCATAATGCAGCCCAGCGAGGAACAAGTAGGGTTGAACTCTCAAAGATTTTGTCCCAAGATTTGTTCTCAACTCTACACTAAATTCCTCTTTGGTGCTTTCCATTTACGACACCAGTCGCCATCTAAAGAATCTTCAAGTCATGGGACATATGCAATGTGGCATAAAGCGTCGAATGATCTTGTCATCATAATTGTTTTATGCCCACAAGATCATGAAGACCCATTGTAGAAAAGTGATAGACTCCATTGTATTTGTCCAAAGTATAATATTTGACCAATTAATCCATTTATGATCGGCAAATTTCTTGTGCCTACTATATATTTGCTCATACACTTGCTCTTGAAAGATTGTGTGGAATTTTGGATTTAATGTGTCATTCTTGAAGATATTGATTGACATGGCTTGATGGCATAGTCATCTGCGTGAGAAGATGTAGGTCGATGGAGTCCACGGAGGATCAACCAAATCATCATCTTCTCTTGTCCTTGGAGGAACTTCCTCTTCTTCTTCTTCTTGATTCAGTTTCCTCAATTGATTTACTTCACGAGCTATTTTACGTTGGTTTACGGGTGGTCTCTTTCCTTTTCCTTGCGGTGGAGGTTGAGGTGCGAAGACCCTTGTCTTGACAATCCACGAGACTTCTTGGATGTTCCTGCATTCTAGGCATCTATCTGAGAGATTGGAGTGATTATAAGATGTCAAGGAGCGATTTGAATTGAAAGAAATGACAATTTACGTTCTGTCAGGGATAATCGGATCATCCGCCGTTATGGGCGGAGCGTCGAGCTGCGGTCGTTCGCTCTCAAAAAGACGTCCGATTGTCTGACGAAAACTAGGGTTGAAGAATCTTGAGATTTTGATGGAATCTAAGAGAGTGAGTGCTAGAAGCTGGATCATAGGTGAAGCACTGCCTTAGATTGCTAGTAATCAACGGCATTGACAAGAAACCCTAAAGCGCGAGTGCTCCAAACGGTAAAACTCGAATCAAGAGATGTTTTACCTTGAGATTTGAAAGGAAGCAAATGCAAGGATCAGCGAGAACTTGGAGATCCACGAGAGAATCACTCGATTTGAGAGAGGGTTTTGAGCGCTCGGTGGAGAGAGAGGAACCTGAGGTGAGATGAAAAAAGAAAGCAGACGAGCATTTGGGTGATAAGGTCAAAAGGAAAGCGGACGTTCCGCTATTATAACGCGGATGATCCTTCTGACGTCTGGTCGCATAACCGGATGTACCGATTGTCACGGATTTTGATAAAGCTCTGGATTTCTTTGGAATTTTGAATAATTGCAAATGATCCTTAGATTTACACTCAATAAAACACCATCTTAGGATCATTATGCATATAATATGAAGATTATATATAAACATAGTTTTTTATAATTATAGTGAATTTAATATGAGATTTGAGAAATTCTTTTACAAAATATTTAAATAACACCAAATAAAAAGCACTGTAAAAACAAAAATTTAAACAATGTTTGAATAATCTATGACATTTAATTCATTCCTCAATTTGCAAGCGGCCTTCATCTAATGGCTTGGTGAAAATATCCGCTAATTGGTCTTCGGTTCTTATGTGGCTAATTTCAATGTCTCCCTTGATCACATGATCTCTCAAGAAATGGTGGCGAATATCTATATGCTTGGTTCTTGAGTGTTGAACAGGATTATTAGCAATTTTCACAGCACTATCATTGTCACACAAAAGAGGCATTTTATCAGTTTTAATTCCATAATCCATCAATGTTTGCCTCATCCATAGCAATTGAGCACAACAACTTCCGCGAAACATATTAAACCGGCGGTGGATAGAGACTCTGAATTTTGTTTCTTGGATGACCATGATACTAAAGATCTTCCTAAAATTGACACAACTACCGAGGTGCTTTTTCTATCCACTTTGCATCGCATAATCGGAGTCCGAATATCCAATTAAGTCAAATTTAGCACCTTTCGGGAACCAAAGGCCAATGCTAGAGGAATGCTTTAAATATCTTAGAATTCTTTTAACAGCCATTAAATGACATTCTTTTGGATTTGCTTGAAAGCGAGCACACATACAAACACTAAACATGATATCGGGCCTAGATGCGGTAAGATAAAGCAAACTACCAATCATAGATCTATAAAGCTTTAAATCTCCGATTTACCTCCCTCATTTAAGTCAAGATGACCATTTGTTGCCATGGGAGTCTTGATGGGTTTTCATCCTCCATACCAAACTTCTTAATCAATTCTTTTGCATACTTGGTTTGGCTCACGAAGGTCCCATCTTTGAGTTGCTTGATTTGGAATCCAAGGAAGTAGCTTAATTCTCCAATCATCGACATTTCAAATTCCCTAGACATCATATCACCAAACTCTTTGCAAAAATCTTGATTAGTAGACCCAAAATAATATCATCAACATAAATTTGACATACAAAAAATCATCATCTATAACTTTAGTAAATAAGGTTGAATCAATCTTCCCAATTTTGAATCCTTTTGAGACTAGAAAATCTCTAAGTCGTTCATACCATGCTCTAGGAGCTTGTTTAAGGCCATAGAGCGCTTTAGAGAGTTTATAGACATTATTTGGATTTTTAGGATCTTCAAAACCGGGAGGTTGTTCAACAAATACAAGTTCGGAAATTTTACCATTTAAGAAAGCACTTTTAACATCCATTTGAAATAATTTAATATCAAAGCATGATGCAAGCAAGTAATATCAATTGATTCTAATCTAGCTACGGAGCAAAAGTTTCACCAAAATCCAAACCTTCAACTTGTGAATACCCTTGAGCTACCAATCTTGCTTTGTTTGAACAACCAAACCATTTTCATCTTGCTTGTTCCTAAAGACCCATTTTGTACCAATGACGTTGTGTTCCTTGGGTCGATCCACCAATGTCCAAACTTCATTCAGGTGAAGTTGTTGAGTTCTTCATGCATAGCATTCACCCAATCCGGATCTTCAAGTGCTTCTTCTACATGCTTTGGCTCAATACAAGAGACAAAAGAGTAATATTCACAAAAAAGCAACACGAGATCGAGTTTGAACACCCTTACATCACCCAATATTTGGTCTATTGGATGATCCTTAGCAATTGCATTGTGGATTCTTGGTGGTAAGTTAGATGGTTGATCATCTTCCTTATTGTCAAATTGAACTTGGTTTGTAGAAGATGTTGGTGGTTCAACTAGTGTGGAGGATGATGAATCATCTGGGCTTTATGTCACCAATTTGCATATGCTCCATTGCCCTTCTCAAAGCTTCATTGCCTACATCATCCAAATTCTCATGCTCTTCTTGAGAGCCGTTAGTTTCATCAAATTGAACATCATGTTTTCTTCAACTAAACGGAGTTTTTGTTGAAGACACGATAAACTTACTATTTGATGAATAACCTAGCAAAAAACCAACATCACATCTACTTTCAAATTTTGATAACGAACACCTTCTTTAAAATATAGCATTTACAACCAAAGACACGAAAATAGGAGATGTTCGGTTTCTTCCTACAAGCTCATAGGAAGTCTTTTTCAAAAGCGATGTAAATAAAACGATTTATGGCATGACAAGCGGTGTTAATTGCTTCCGCCCAAAACTATCGGAAGTATTATATTCATCATTGTCCTAGCCATTTCCATTTAATGTGCGATTTTCCTTTCTACAACTCCATTTTGTTGGGTGTAGGTTGTGGAAAGTTAGTGCTTTATTCAAGTTCATCACAAAAGTCTTCAACTTTAGTATTTTTGAACTCGGAACCATTATCACTCTGGATTTTCTTTATTTTGAAATCAAATTCATTTTGGGCCCTTTTGTAAAGTTTTGAAAATTCGAGGTTTCACTTTTATCATCTAGGAAGAATACCCATGTATATCTAGAGTAATCATCCACAATAACCAAACAATAGCTATTTCCCCGATACTCTTATAGGTTGTTGGCCAAATCCAAATGTAAGAGTTCCAATGGTCTAGAAGTTGACATGATACTTTTGGAAGGGTGAGAATTAGCGACTTGTTTAAACTTGACATGCACTACAAAGTCGGTTTTTCTCAAACTTCACATCTTTCAAGCCAACAACTAAATCATGTTTGAAAAGCTTTTGAGTTGAATCATTCCTACATGAGCTAGCCTTCTATGCCAAAGCCAACCCAAGGAGGTTTTGCCATCAAACAAGTTTTTAAGCATGAATCATTTGAAGTGAAATCTACCAAATAAAGGTTTCCAAATCTAAATCCTTTAAAAATTAAAGAGTTATCATTTTCATTTGAAATTGTAACACCTTCTTTAGAAAGGAACAAATTAGTCCTAGATCACATATTTGAGCTACGGATAACAAGTTAAAGTTTAGTGATTCTACTAAATACATTTGAAATGGAAAGGTCATTTGAGATAGCAATTTTACCCAATCCAATTACCTTTCCTTTGCTATTGTCACCAAATGTGATTTTGTCCATTCCTTTCCCATTCTCGAATGTGGTGAACATTTTCTATCACCGGTCATGTGTTGAGTGCAACCACTATCAAGCACCCAATGTTTTCCACGGTCTTGTAGTTCACCTACAAAACAAGAATCAAGTTCTTTTAGGTACCCAAATTTGTTTGGGTCCTTGGAGGTTAGTGACCAAGGTTTTAGGCACCCAAATAGCATTCTTTTAGCGCCTAAAATTGAAGTGCCAATAAAATGAGCAAGTATTTTACCATCCTTAGTCTTTCTAAGCATATAGCATGAATCATATATACCAAAAGATGCAATTTTACCTTTAGGACAATTTTGTTGCATGTCCTATTTCCGGCATAGCAATACTTACCATTTTCCCTCACATACCTTGTGGGTTTATTTGAGGCTTCTTACCTTTCTTAGGCACATACAGAGACCTTCCTTGTTGAATGAGCACCTTTGCTCACTCAAAAGCTTGTCTAAGGTGGCCTTACCCTTAAAGCATCTTTCCAAGCTTTTGCTTAGTTTATTGACTTGTTCTTTTAATTCATGGTTCTCAACAATAAGTAAAGGATCACAAGTATTTGCTAAACTAGCAATTGAATCATCACTAGAGCAACATGGCATGGCAAGTAAATCATCACATGAAGTAGAAATGCTAGACATGGATTTTTCATTTAAAGCAATATCTACTTTAGACATCTCATTCATTAGATCACAAGTAATTCCAATATGTGAATGAGATTTTCAATATTCTTTAAGATGAGAGAATCATGAGCTTTCTTTAGCTCCTCAAAAGAGTCTTTTAGAGAGATATTCTTTCTTCAAGACTTTGAATTTTGATTTCTCTTTTCCATTAAATTCATTTAATTCATCAAGCATATCAATAATTCTTCATAAGTTGGTTCATCACTATCAATGGATTTTACCTTATCTCCTTTTGCCATGAGGCATGTAGGAGTGGAGAATAGTGAAGGAGTTTCTTTGATAGCAATGCCAACTAGTCCCTTCTTCTTGGAAGACTCATCCTCATCGAGTTGAGTCGCTTGATTCATCATTTGAATCCCACTCTCCAATGTGAGCTTCATTCTTGCCATCCTTGTGAAGCTTCTTGAAAAGCTTCTTCTTGCCATTATATTCTTTCTTCTTGAATGACTTGTCCTTGTCATCCTTCTTTGGGAACCTGAGATGAGATGTGCCCTTTTCATCACAATTATAGCATCGAATGTTGCTATAACTCTTCTTGTCACTTGAATATTGTCCCTTCTTATATTTGTCAAAGTTGTAGCTTCTATTGGGCGTCTCTTCATGAACTTCTTCATTTTTCTTACAAGGTGCATACTCCTCATGGAATCTTCTCTTTCATCCTCATCATCACTTGATTCCGCTTTGGCCTTGAAAGTAATTTTCTTCTTTGAGGAGGATGTCTCCACTCTTCTTTGTCCTTCTTGAACAACTCATTTGTGATGAGATTGCCCAAAAGGCGTTGGTGTCATCCTTGTCAGTTCGGGAGAGTTGATGAAGCGTCACACAAAGTTTCATATTTGTCGGGAAGAGCCCTAAGCATCTGCGCACAATATCAACATCGGAAGAGTTAGTCCCAAGGCCTTTGAGCTCATTCACAATGTTGTTGAGTCTTGAATACATCTCATTGATGTTTTCATGAGGCAACATTATGAATGTCTCATATTTAATCAAAGCCTATGCAATTTGGCTTCTTTGACCGTGGATGTACCCTCATGGATTTCGAGAGAGTTGTCCAAATAGCATGGCGGTTTCCAAATTGCTCACTCTATTGAACTCATCCGCGTTCAAAGCGCCAAAGACCCACAATTGACGAGCTAGTCCCGCCAATTGATCTATCGTTATCTAGACCCGCAATGGCTAAGCAATAGACACACAACAATCATATCATCACAAACCTATCTTAAGCATATGTGTATATGAAATATCGGGGATAACCATCAAGCATAGGATATAACTAATCTACTCAAACATAAAGGTATACCAAAATAGCATGCAGCAATATCATTGCATTTCAAATACTAATGTAAGAAAACCGGGATCAATATGATGCAAAAGAAATTTCAAAGGATGCTTGCCTTGCTGGAAGAGTAGTTGTTCACTCTCGGTAGCGTAAGAATCTACGTTGAAATCGACGGTATCTATAGAACGGAAAAATCGAGAAATAACCCAAAAATCAAAATGCTCCAACATGCATGATTTTTCTACAGTATAAATTTTATGCCATGAGATGAATATAGGGATAAGAATTATCCCAATTGGATTCAGTAGGTGAAAGTTATGGTCAATTGAAGTTTGTATGTCCCGATAATGCAGTTTATCCAATTTTAATGTGTTGGCTAAATTTTGTAGAACAGAGGGAAGGCAATTGAATTTATAGATAATTAGGTCATATTATTGTGAGTCCACTAAAAATTGGTTCATCCTAATTGGAGTTTCCAAGCAAAAGATATGAATTTTCAAAGTTATAGCCATTTTTCTATTGTAAAGATAATCAATTAAATACTCATATTCCAAATCTATCTTTTCTGTTATCGAGATAAATGTGCAACCTATTTTGAAATAAAGTTCATCAAAAATGAAAATTACCAGCACTGGTTTCATCCCATTTGGAGTAAAAATGAATTTGTTATGCATTTTGGAAGTTAATCCTATTTTTCAGTTCATAAATAAACACATTCTGATTTTCTTAATCGATTAATACTTTTCTTACCGAAGCGCTACCTAGCCGCAGCCACTGACATGTGGGGCCGGTAACAGTGTCATTTCTCATTTACCCCCGGGGATTTAATTTCCCGACTGACAAGCGGGGCCCGCATGTAAGCTAAACGGTTTCTAAAGACGGTGCATGGACCACGAGTCCATGACCGGCACACAGCACAGTGAGAAAGAGTTTAAGTGGCTAGGCCCACTTGTCAGCCGCTGCTTATCTCCTCAGATTTCTGTTACTGGGGCCCGCATGTCATAGACTCATCTACTCGCTTAAGACATCATTAATAACAGTAAGCAATCATTAGGCAATTAATGACCGAATCAAAGTCTTAATGACTTTGCTACAGTTGTCGGACGCGTCCGACAACGCGCCCGTGAGATTGCCCGGCGGCTCGCCGGCGCTACGCGCCACGGCGAGGCCGGCCAAAAGCGGCTACAACATACCGCAATATCCTTGCGCAACTTTGGGTGGTGGTGGCTATGCCTGAGGTGGCGTGTGCCGGCCGGCTCGTCGGAGAGGAGCGGCGGTGTATAACACGGCAAACATGCACATCATAAACAAGCTCCGCATTGTCCAAGGAAGCAGGTGCTCGAGCATCAGTGAAGTCCAGTGAGGCTACCTGAAGGTCGGAGAGAAGAGTGGGCACGGAGCTAGCTTGGCGACAGTGAGGTCCACGGCGGCGGTGCGGTTCAACGAGGAGAAGACACCCGAGCAACAAGGAAGACAATGAAGCTTCGGATGGCTCATAGATCTCTAGGGAGTGCTCAGGTAGCAAAGAAATGACTAATGCCTTACCGGATCAAGTGGGAGACGAAGAGTTTGCTTTTCGGTAAAACGAACCAATCTTCGAATTCACGAGCTCCTGTCGTGCATTGCCAAAATTGGATGAGGGGAACTCATACTCTAACTCAAAGACATAATGTGACGCGCTGGAGTTAGCAAGTATCTCACCGAGGCGAAGATAGCACAGAGTTGTCCCGGGTGTAAGCTCTGGGCGTGAACCGGAGCCGAGGAAGACACAGTCGCGTTCCGGGAGCTACAAGCGAAACCAACACGGGGGCTTAGTCAAAATGGAATCAGCATCGGAAGAGAGAGCTCGGAGATCCGAGGCGAGAGGTTTACCTAAGAACGAGCTCACGCTAGCTTCCCTCTCCTCGACACGGAGGAGAAGTGCGGAAAAGCGAGAGCAGGGTAGGTTAAAGCCGCAGAATCGGACGAGCAAAGCGGGCGGCGTTAACTAGGGAAGCTCGGGACTGGTCGGTTTGGGCGGTGCGGTCACGGCGACGGAGCTTCGCAGAGCATGGCGGGCGCGTGGCGCTCGGCTCGCTGAACGCCGGGAGGTAGACGATGGCGACAGGACTTGGGCCCACCGGTCACGGGCGCGGAGGCGCGGCGCGATCGCGAGCTTAACTCGTGGGCCGCTCGATTTAAATCGGACGGTCCACGTTCTAACTGGTTCGGGTGAATCAGTTCGCCAAGCGGCTCGGTCGGACTACTGTGCAATGGGTTTGAGTCCGAGGAACAGTGCTCCTATTGACCAGATTTGAATTTTAAACCTCCTAGTTTGACCAGGCTCCAAAATATAACAATAAAATTTATAAAAATGTGAAATAATTCTGAGGGGTTCCTGGGGTGACCTAGTACCCATAAAAATTATAACATCATACTGTTTATGATATACTTTGTGTTTTATAAATTCAAACTTAAGCTATGTTGTTTGGTTGTGTTTGAATTTTATCAGGGTTCAAACTCTTCCCAAAAATTTGGGAAAAATTATATTAATTCATGATAAGTAATGTAGTATTTGAATAAATTAATTCCAGGGGAACTTCAATAGCATTTGTTTTGGTTTTTCATTTGTAGTTCCAATTATAGCATAAGTTTAATTCCTTTCACAGATTTTCCAAATGCAATATTTAATATAAATGCTGGAAATCATGATGCATGCTAATGAAATGCATAATAATCCTCTTTATTAATTTGGGGATGTGACAAACCTCCCCCCCTTACAAAAGATCTCGTCCCCGAGATCGGCAGGACTTAAAGATGGATAGAAAAGTTCTAAAGGAAACATAACATCTGTTGTCTTGATTTCCTTCAAAGATAGTGCTAAGATATCCTATCAAGTTACAAGGAATGGCTCTTACATTTTCCTTTCCATTATTTTGCTTAACCTTTCCTTTCTTGATACGAAGACATTTCAAGCGTAGGAAAAAGATCCGGATATTCGGTTCGCAGATGGTCTTCACGTTCCCATGTTGCTTCATCTTCAAGATGGTTACTCCATTGAACTTTGATGAACTTGATGTTGCGATTCTCATCTTGCGCTCCGCTTCTTCAAGAATGCGAATCGGTGCTCCGATAAGAAAGATCGGGTTGCAAGTCGAGTGCTTCCAACTCGATTGCTTGCTTGGGACGCGGAGACATTTCTTGATTGTGAAACATGGAACACGTCATGCACATCTCGAAAGTGATGGCGGCAACTCCAATTTATAAGCTACCGATCCCATCTTCGCTACAATTCGGAAAGGTCCAATGTAGCGAGGTGCCAATTTGCCTTTGACTTGAAAACGGTGTGTTCCTTTCATTGAGAGACCTTGATATAGACGTGATCATCCACCTCAAAGCTTAGTTCGCGACGACGACGGGCCGGCATACGACTTCCGACGTGATTGAGCCGTCCAAGTCGTCGCGGATGACACGAACTTGTCCTTCGCATCTTCCACTAAAGTTGGACCATAGAATGGTCTCTCCCGCCGGACCAGTTCAAGGGTGTCCTACAAGCTCTTCCATACAACGCCTCAAAAGGTGACATTTGCAAGCTTGATTGGAAACTATTGTTGTAGGAGAACTCCGCAACGGTAAACATTTTTCCCAATCCTTGCTATAGGACAGCACACATGCCCAAGAAGATCTTCTAAAACTTGGTTCACCCTCTCGGTTTGTCCATCCGCTTGTGGGTGGTAAGCGAGCTGAAAGATAGATTGGTCCCCATGGCGTTATGCAAGCATTTCCAGTGAGATGTGAATTGAGGACCTCTATCCAAACGATCACCTTGGTACACCATAGAGACAAACAATCCTCGAGATGTACACTCTGCTAGTTTGGCTCCGGTGTAAGTGGTCTTGACAGGAATAAAAATGGGCAACCTTTGTCAGACGATCGACAATCACCCATATAGAATCGGAGCCAGTTTGGGTCCTTGGAAGCCCGGTAATGAAATCCATCCCAACCTCCTCCCATTTCCACAGGGGAATGGGTAAGGGTTGCAGAGTACCCGCTGGCTTTAAGTGTTCAACCTTGACTCGCTGGCATACGTCGCACTTGGCGACATACTGCGCGATCTGTTGCTTCATCCGGCTCCACCACAATCGTTTCTTCAAATCATGGTACATCTTGGTACTCCCGGGATGTATAGAGAATCGCGAATCATGAGCTTCCTTAAGAATCAACTCCCTCAGGTTGTCATTGAATGGCACTACTAAACGACTTCCGAATCGTAGGGTGCCCTCAGCATCATGGTTAAAACATTTGGCCTTACCCTTCTTCATTTCTTCCCGGATTTGGGCGACTTCCATGTCGGTCTTTTGAGCTTCCTTGATCTGATCTTCTAAGGTGAAATCCACCTTGAGAGCAGCAAGGGTACCCTCCTCAATAATTCCCAGGTGCAGGCGTTGCATGTCAGCACACAACCTTGCCGAAAAGGGAGTTACCGACAAACAGTTGCATTGGTTTTTCCTACTCAACGCGTCGGCCACCACATTGGCCTTCCCTGGGTGATAATGGAGCCCCATATCATAGTCCTTGATTAACTCAAGCCACCTTCTCTGTCTCAGGTTCAGGTCGGCCTGAGTGAAAATGTACTTGAGACTCTTATGATCAGTGTAGATCTCGCAACGATTACCAATAAGGTAATGCCGCCAAATCTTCAGTGCATGGACTACTGCTGCAAGCTCCAAGTCATGGGTGGGATAATTGGCTTCATGCGGTCTCAATTGTCTTGACGCATATGCCACCACATGACCTTCTTGCATAAGGACACATCCGATCCCGTGTTGAGAAGCATCGCAATAAATGTCGAAGCTCTTGTGAATATCGGGCAAGATAAGCACCGGTGCTCGGGTTAAGAGGTCTTTTAGAGTCTGAAAGCTAATCGCGCGGTCAAAGACTGCACGAACTTCTTTTCCTTTTTCAACAGTTGGGTCATGGGCCTGGCAATACGGGAGAAATTATTGATGAACCTGCGGTAATACCCTGCAAGCCCAAGAAAACTGCGGATGTCGGTGACGCTCTTGGGTTGCTCCCAATTTAACACATCCTGGACTTTACTAGGATCGACAAGCGACACCTCCCTTGGACAGAACATGACCCAAGAAACCGACTTGCGCGGCCGTAACTCGTGCATTTGCTAAATTTAGCATACAGATTGATGTTGAAGTTTTTCTAACACAAGTCGCAGATGTTGCTCGTGCTCTCCATCGGACTTGGAGTAGATAAGGATATCATCAATGAATACGACAACAAATTGATCCAAATACTCCATGAAAACCGAATTCATTAGGTTCATAAAGTAGGAAGGAGCATTGGTCAGTCCAAAGGACATAACAGTGTACTCGTACAACCCGTAACGAGTGGAGAAAGCCGTCTTTGGTATATCTTCGGCTCTGACCTTAATTTGATGGTAACCCATCCTCAAATCAATTTTGGAGAATACTTGGGCTCCATTCAATTGGTCAAATAGATCGTCAATCCGCGGAAGCGGATGCTTGTTCTTGATAGTGACTTCATTTAAGCAGGCGGTAGTCACACACATCCCGAGACTCTTATCTTTCTTCTTAACAAAAATAACCGGGCATCCCCAAGGGGAGGAGCTCGGTCTGATGAACCCCTTATCTTGGAGCTCCTTGAGTTGCTCTTTTAATTCTACCAACTCATTTGGAGGCATCCGGTATGGCCGTTTTGAAATTGGCGCAGTACCAGGTGTAAGTTCGATAACGAATTCCACTTCTCGGTCAGGAGGCATGCCTGGAAGGTCTTCAGGGAATACATCGGGATATTCACATACCACTGGTACGTTCCCTAATTCAAGAGGGATATTAACTTCCAAGGCATAGAGAAGAGAATTGTCCAGAACGGGCGAGAACATGACTTGACTGCCCTCTTTGTTTGTGACGGAAATAGACCGCCTAGCACAGTCGATTTTTCCTTGGTTCTTGGTTAGCCAATCCATTCCTAGGATCACATCAATGCCTACTGAATTTATCACTATGAGGTTAGCCAAGAAGTCAATTTCTTGGATATGCACAATTATGACCCGGCAGACTTGATCGGTATGAAAAATCGATCCCGGAGACTGTATGCGATGGGGTGGTTGGAGGGTATGCATTTCAATTTGATGGAGTGCAGCAAATGATTTCTTGATAAATGAATGAGATGCCCCAGAATCAAATAAGACAGTAGCCGGGCTGGAATTAACCAAGAGAGTACCCAAAATGACGTCCGGCACGGCTGTTGCTTCCTCGGCAGTGACGTGGTTGATGCGGCCACGTGTCGTGCCTTGGGGAGGTGTGGATGCAGCCCTTGGCGGTGGTGAAGGTCTCGTCGGGGCCGAGGTAGGAGTTGGGGTGGAACCATTATAGACCCGCGGCATCCCACGCGCTTTTGCCAAGCACTGATGCGCATAGTGCCCCGGGCGTCCACAATGGAAACACGTAACACTTGGCCGGACATGGCCGCTGTTCGGGGGCTGCATGCTCCCGCTCCTTTGTTGCACAAAAGGTTGGGGAGGCCTTGGTACAAAGGTTGGTGGTCTCGGTGGAGCTGGAGCTGGAGCTCGGGGTGCTTGGGGCTGTCCGACAGGCCGTCTAGAAAAACTGCCGCCGGCTGAAATTTGAGCGGCCCTCTTCCTCTTCCTTGATTCTTCCACGGCCACGCTTTTGTGCTCCACCACTATGGCCTTATTGACCAAGTGTTGGAAGTTGCGGAAATCGTGGACCGCGAGGGCTAACTGCATTTCTTCTGTCAAGCCGTTGGTGAACCGGCTCTGTCGGCGTGCAT
Organism: Hsuehochloa calcarea; assembly: GCA_036346395.1. NCBI lineage: Eukaryota > Viridiplantae > Streptophyta > Magnoliopsida > Poales > Poaceae > Hsuehochloa > Hsuehochloa calcarea. Next base: position 22,365,770 of record CM070595.1, on the reverse strand, counting down.
CAGTAGAGACATCATCTGGGGCGTAACGAGCCAAGAAGTTGAACTCGTGTAAGTACTCTGTGACAGTTTTCTTCCCTTGCTTGAGGGCTAGGAATTGCTGCTGCTTGATCAACAGTACTCCCTCCGGAATGTGAGCTTCACGGAAGGCCGCCTTAAACTCATCCCATGATGGGACGTCTCCGTCGGGCTGCATGGCGGAAAAGTTATCCCACCATGCACTTGTGTAGGATCAAGGATAACCGACTAGAGGGGGGTGAATAGGAGGTTTTTAAAGTTTTTAACAAATTAACAATTTATCCAATTCAATGACTTAGTCTAAACAAGTTATGCTCCTAGCTAGGCAATTTAATTACAATAAGCAAGCTAGAAGTATAAGTGCGGAATTGTAAAGACAAGAAATAACCACAAGACACAATGAAGTTTTTCCGTGGTATCAAGACTTGCGGTCTTCACTAGTCCACGTTGAGGAAGCTTGACCACTCAAGCCGGCTCCACGAATTAAGCCTTCCTCAATCACTTGGGTTGTTCTTCCTCCGCTCCGGAGATGGTGAACACCAACCACTCACAATCTTGCTCGGGTCTTCTCACAAGCTTCACTTGAGAAGATCACCGTGCTTCACCGCTAAGCCGTCTAGGAGTGCGGCAACACCCCAAGAGAATAGATCAACGATCCTCGCTGACTTTACTCAAGTGCCAATGAATCAACTAAAGATGAATGCACTTGATCTCCCTCTCAATGAATGCAAGAGTAAATTGGGAGTAGAATTGAATGCACAATGCTCACAAGGGTTGAGATATCTTCAATGCACTGTGTAACTTGTCCCTTGTGCAGTTGGGGAGGTATTTATAGCCTCCACCAAACAATTCTAGCCGTTGGGAAGAAGTTCCCGAAATTTCAAAGACATATCGGAACAACCGCGTGTTAGCATCGGTACAACGCGCTTACGCTCAATGCACAGTAACGGCTATGTTACACGCATTAAATGCACTGATATAGCCGTTGGATTTAGTTGCGGTTCATCCGCAGGCAAACACCCGGATCGTCCGATTTCAAGTTTTCTAAACCAGAGATTTTGCATTTGTTCTGGAATTTTACAACCGCCAAATACATTTCGGAACATCCGCATTGCGGTTCATCCGATTATACGTGTGATGTACCGATTCTCAAAAGAGGTTTTCAAAGGAGATTACACTCGATCGTTATTTTGCAACCGTCGTAATATCATCGAACAACGGGATGCGGTTCATCCGATTATACGCTGCGTATGTACCGATTCTCAAAAACGGTTTTCAAGGAGATTACACTCGATCGTTATTTTGCAACCACGAGATATCATCGGAACAACCGCGCTTCGGTACAACCGCTGCTAAGCCTTCGGTTCATCCGATTCCATAATTAAAGCACTGAATTCATTCTAACTAAAATTCAAGTCCAATTTTAAATGCATGCATGATCCTAAGTTGATCCATATGGCACAAGAATAAGCTATCAAGCTACTAGTCGTGATCCCCCTTAATAGTACGGCATTTATCCTATAATCCGGTCTACCAACCAATTCTCCTTAGACCGGTAAAATAGAAAAGGATCCTAGACTATTTGTACCTTGACTTTAAGCCTTGTTGATCTTCACATTTTCCTTTAGCATGCATCCTTGCTTCATCATGTTCATCAAATGGAATTAACCTTGCACATTCTTAGTAAACTTGTTAATCCCATATTCACATATTATCATTAATTACCAAAACCATTTTAGGGGCCTAGATGCTTTCAATCTCCCCTTTTGGTAATTGATGACAACACACTTAATATGTGAGAAAAGTTGTTTTGAATATACTAAGAGTGTATATTCTTTTGAAGTCTTTTGACAGGTAAAATAATCTTTGCAATGAGCATAAGTAAATTTTGAGAATTATTTTTCTTGTCAAATCCAATTAAAAGAAGACTCCCCCTAAACAAATGCATATGGATAGTGAATAATTTGCAAGCATATGTAAAGAATTGAAAATTTTGGCGGAGTTTCTTTTGCATTTATGAACTTGAGGAAGCAATACAGTATAAGATATGTCAAATAATTCAGATTGCATTGCATAAAAAGATAATAAGACATAACCACATTCCACAAGTTCAACAAAAGTTACCAACTATTACAGCACAAAATAGATCAACAATCAACCAGTTTTACAAAACACATATAAATCACATAAGCCCATAGCTCCCCCTAAAACTAAGTCTTCACATCTTCACAATTTCTCCCCCTTTGGCATCAAAGTACCAAAAAACATCAAACAGGGGGGTCCTGAGAGGAAGAAATCGGGTCCCGAGCAGAGCGGGAGAAGCAAAGAAAGGAGCTGAATCGTGCAGGATCCGAGAAGTCGACACTGCAGGGCGCGGGATCCTGAGATACTGAGAGGGTGGTAGGAGCTGGAGGAGCTGGAGCCTGAAACTCAGTAGGTGCAGCTGAGGGAGCTGGAGTAGGTGCAGCTGTCCTAGAAGAAGGACCCTTGGGCGACTGAGGAGGTCGGCGAACATAATTGAGGGTCTTGAGAAAATGTTCTAAGTCATTTAGGCCCTCAGACAAAGCTGATATTCTGTTATGAGTCTCATCAAAGAAGTCATTTTGGATAGCTGCCATCGTAGTAAGCCTATGACGAGTCTCATCCTGAAAGGCAACTTGTTCAGCCTTCATTTCACGCAAAGTCGATGATAGATGCGATTTTGAAGTACTTGCGCTAGAGCACTTGCATCGAGCATAGCGAAATAGGAGGAGCATCAACCTCAGCAGGGGCATCCTCAGAGACTTGTTGAGGAGGAATGGCATCTCGTGGTTTATATGGCTTGTGAGTAGATCCCAAACCACCACGGTACTCGATCTTTCTAACAATCAATGCCATGATGTAAGGAGCATAATAAATCCTTTTAACTCTGTCATTCTTGGAGGAGGCTATGCCTTGAAGAATAACATCCACTACATCAAATTTAACTCCCTCCACAATATGATCTATCATGTTCCAAACATGCCCTCGTACTGCATCGAAATTCCCACTCTTAGGGTAGAAAGTATGATTAATTATCCTGTTAATCATGCTCACTTCTGGCTTCAATCCAGTAATTGTCCCTAACTTGCATTTGGCTGAAGAGTCATAATGCCTGGCCCAAGCAGGAACAAGTAGGGCTGAACTCTCAAAGATTTTGTCCCAAGAGTCGGATGAATTCTCAACACTCGCAAATTCCTCTTTGGTGCTTTCCACATTTTCGACACCGATCGACCATCTAAAAGTCTTCAAGTCATGGGACATATGCGGTGTGGCATAAAGCGTCGAATGATCTTGTCATCATAATTCATTTTATGCCCACAAGATCATGAAGACCCACATTGTAGAAAAGGCGATAGACTCCATCGTATTTGTCCAAAGTATTAATATTTGACCAATTAATCCATTTATGATCGGCAAATTTCTTGTGCCTACTATATATTTGCTCATACACTTGCTCTTGAAAGATTGTGTGGAATTTTGGATTTAATGTGTCATTCTTGTAAGATATTGATTGACATGGCGCTTGATGGCATAGTCATCTCACGACGTAAGATGTAGGTCAAGAGGAGTCCCCGGAGGATCAACCAAATCATCATCTTCTCTTGTCCTTGGAGGAACTTCCTCTTCTTCTTCTTCTTCTTGATTCGATTTCCTCAATTGATTTACTTCGAGCTATTTTCGATTCGGCCGAGGTGGTCTCTTTCCCTTTCCTTTTCCTTGCAGTGGAGGTTGAGGTGCCGAAGACCCTTGTCTTGACAATCCCTGAGACTTCTTGGATGTTCCTCGCATTCTAGGCATCTATACAGAGATTGGAGTGATTATAAGATGTCAAGGAACAGATTTGAATTGAAAGAAATGACAATTTCTGGTTCTGTCAGGATAATCGGATCATCCGCCGTTATGTGGCCGGAACGTCCGAACTGCGGTCGTTCCGCTCTCAAGAACCGGAACGTCCGATTGTCCTGACCGAAAACTAGGGTTGAAGAATCTTCGAGATTTTGATGGAATCTAAGAGAGTGAGTGCTAGAACTGGATGCGCAAAGGTCATAGGACACCAGTGAAGCACTTTTGCCCAATTAGATTGCTAGTAATCAACAGAGCATTGACAAGAAACCCTAAATCCCCCGAGTGCTCCAAATGCGGTAAAACTCGAATCAAGAGATGTTTTACCTTGAGATTTGAGGAAGGAGAGCACCGAAATGCAAGGATCGCGAGAACTTGGAGATCCACCGAGAGAATCACTCGATTTGAGAGAGGGTTTTGAGAGGCGCTATTTGGAGAGAGAGGAACCCGAGCGACCGAGATGAAAAGAAAACAGACGAGCATTTGAGTGATAAGGTCAAAAGGAAAACGGACGTTCCGCTATTATAACGCCGGATGATCCGATCGCAGACGTCTGCTCGCATAACTCGGATGTACCGATTGTCCCGGGATTTTGATAAAGCTCGATTTCTTTGGAATTTTGAATAATTGCAAATGATCCTTAGATTTACACTCAATAAAACACCATCTAGGATCATTATGCATATAATATATCAAGATTATATATAAACATAGTTTTTATAATTATAGTGAATTTAATATGAGATTTGAGAAATTCTTTTACAAAATATTTAAATAACACCAAATAAAAAGCAATCGTAAGAACAAAAATTTAAACAATGTTTGAATAATCTATGACATTTAATTCATTCCTCAATTTGCAAAGCGGCCTTCATCTAATGGCTTGGTGAAAATATCCGCTAATTGGTCTTCGGTTCTTATGTGGCTAATTTCAATGTCTCCCTTGATCACATGATCTCTCAAGAAATGGTGGCGAATATCTATATGCTTGGTTCTTGAGTGTTGAACAGGATTATTAGCAATTTTCACAAAGACTATCATTGTCACACAAAAGAGGCATTTTATCGTTTTAATTCCATAATCCATCAATGTTTGCCTCATCCATAGCAATTGAGCACAACAACTTCCCGCTGAAACATATTCGCCGGCGGTGGATAGGACTACGGAATTTTGTTTCTTGGATGACCATGATACTAAAGATCTTCCTAAAAATTGACAACTACCCGAGGTGCTTTTTCTATCCACTTTGCATCCCGCATAATCGGAGTCCGAATATCCAATTAAGTCAAATTTAGCACCTTTCGGAACCAAAGGCCAATGCTAGAGGAATGCTTTAAATATCTTAGAATTCTTTTAACACCATTAAATGACATTCTTTTGGATTTGCTTGAAAGCGAGCACACATACAAACACTAAACATGATATCGGGCCTAGATGCGGTAAGATAAAGCAAACTACCAATCATAGATCTATAAAGCTTTAAATCTACCGATTTACCTCCCTCATTTAAGTCAAGATGACCATTTGTTGCCATGGGAGTCTTGATGGGTTTTGCATCCTCCATACCAAACTTCTTGATCAATTCTTTTGCATACTTGGTTTGGCTCACGAAGGTCCCATCTTTGAGTTGCTTGATTTGGAATCCAAGGAAGTAGCTTAATTCTCCAATCATCGACATTTCAAATTCCCTAGACATCATATCACCAAACTCTTTGCAAAAATCTTGATTAGTAGACCCAAAAATAATATCATCAACATAAATTTGACATACAAAGAAATCATCATCTATAACTTTAGTAAATAAGGTTGAATCAATCTTCCCAATTTTGAATCCTTTTGAGACTAGAAAATCTCTAAGTCGTTCATACCATGCTCTAGGAGCTTGTTTAAGGCCATAGAGCGCTTTAGAGAGTTTATAGACATTATTTGGATTTTTAGGATCTTCAAAACCGGGAGGTTGTTCAACAAATACAAGTTCGGAAATTTTACCATTTAAGAAAGCACTTTTAACATCCATTTGAAATAATTTAATATCAAAGCATGATGCAAAAGCAAGTAATATCCGAATTGATTCTAATCTAGCTACGGGAGCAAAAGTTTCACCAAAATCCAAACCTTCAACTTGTGAATACCCTTGAGCTACCAATCTTGCTTTGTTTCAACAACCAAACCATTTTCATCTTGCTTGTTCCTAAAGACCCATTTTGTACCAATGACGTTGTGTTCCTTGGGTCGATCCACCAATGTCCAAACTTCATTCCGGTGAAGTTGTTGAGTTCTTCATGCATAGCATTCACCCAATCCGGATCTTCAAGTGCTTCTTCTACATGCTTTGGCTCAATACAAGAGACAAAAGAGTAATATTCACAAAAGAAGCAACACGAGATCGAGTTTGAACACCTTACTTACATCACCCAATATTTGGTCTATTGATGATCCTTAGCAATTGCATTGTGGATTCTTGGTGGTAAGTTAGATGGTTGATCATCTTCCTTATTGTCAAATTGAACTTGGTTTGTAGAAGATGTTGGTGGTTCAACTAGTGTGGAGGATGATGAATCATCTTCGGCTTTATGTCACCAATTTGCATATGCTCCATTGCCCTTCTCAAAGCTTCATTGCCTACATCATCCAAATTCTCATGCTCTTCTTGAGAGCCGTTAGTTTCATCAAATTGAACATCATGTTTTTCTTCAACTAAACCGGAGTTTTGTTGAAGACACGATAAACTTTACTATTTGATGAATAACCTAGCAAGAAACCAACATCACATCTACTTTCAAATTTTGATAACCGAACACCCTTCTTTAAAATATAGCATTTACAACCAAAGACACGAAAATAGGAGATGTTCGGTTTTCTTCCTACAAGAAGCTCATAGGAAGTCTTTTTCAAAAGACGATGTAAATAAAGACGATTTATGGCATGACAAGCGGTGTTAATTGCTTCCGCCAAAAACTATCTAAGTATTATATTCATCAAGCATTGTCCTAGCCATTTCAATTAATGTGCGATTTTTCCTTTCTACAACTCCATTTTGTTAGGGTGTAGGTTGTGGAAAGTTAGTGCTTTATTCCAAGTTCATCACAAAAGTCTTCAACTTTAGTATTTTTGAACTCGGAACCATTATCACTACGGATTTTCTTTATTTTGAAATCAAATTCATTTTGGGCCCTTTTGTAAAGTTTTGAAAATTAGGAGGTTTCACTTTTATCATCTAGGAAGAATACCCATGTATATCTAGAGTAATCATCCACAATAACCAAACAATAGCTATTTCCCGATACTCTTATAGGTTGTTGGCCCAAACAAATCCATATGTAAGAGTTCCAATGGTCTAGAAGTTGACATGATACTTTTGGAAGGGTGAGAATTAGCGACTTGTTTACCGGCTTGACATGCACTACAAAGTCGGTTTTCTCAAACTTCACATCTTTCAAGCCAACAACTAAATCATGTTTGAAAAGCTTTTGAGTTGAATCATTCCTACATGAGCTAGCCTTCTATGCCAAAGCCAACCCAAGGAGGTTTTTGCCATCAAACAAGTTTTTAAGCATGAATCATTTGAAGTGAAATCTACCAAATAAAGGTTTCCAAATCTAAATCCTTTAAAAATTAAAGAGTTATCATTTTCATTTGAAATTGTAACACCTTCTTTAGAAAAGGAACAAATTAGTCCTAGATCACATATTTGAGCTACGGATAACAAGTTAAAGTTTAGTGATTCTACTAAAGATACATTTGAAATGGAAAGGTCATTTGAGATAGCAATTTTACCCAATCCAATTACCTTTCCTTTGCTATTGTCACCAAATGTGATTTTGTCCATTCCTTTCCCATTCTCGAATGTGGTGAACATTTTTCTATCACCGGTCATGTGTTGAGTGCAACCACTATCAAGCACCCAATGTTTTCCACGGTCTTGTAGTTCACCTACAAAACAAGAATCAAGTTCTTTTAGGTACCCAAATTTGTTTGGGTCCTTGGAGGTTAGTGACCAAGGTTTTAGGCACCCAAATAGCATTCTTTTAGCGCCTAAAATTGAAGTGCCAATAAAATGAGCAAGTATTTTACCATCCTTAGTCTTTCTAAGCATATAGCATGAATCATATATACCAAAAGATGCAATTTTACCTTTAGGACAATTTTGTTGCACATGTCCTATTTCCAGCACTTATAGCAATACTTACCATTTTCCCTCACATACCTTGTGGGTTTATTTGCAGCTTCTTACCTTTCTTAGGCACATACCGAGACCTTCCTTGTTGAATGAGCACCTTTGCTCACTCAAAAGCTTGTCTAAGGTGGCCTTACCCTTAAAGCATCTTTCCAAGCTTTTGCTTAGTTTATTGACTTGTTCTTTTAATTCATGGTTCTCAACAATAAGTAAAGGATCACAAGTATTTGCTAAACTAGCAATTGAATCATCACTAGAGCAACATGGCATGGCAAGTAAATCATCACATGAAGTAGAAATGCTAGACATGGATTTTTCATTTAAAGCAATATCTACTTTAGACATCTCATTCATTAGATCACAAGTAATTCCAATATGTGAATGAGATTTTTCAATATTCTTTAAGATGAGAGAATCATGAGCTTTCTTTAGCTCCTCAAAAGAGTCTTTTAGAGAGAGATATTCTTTCTTCAAGACTTTGAATTTTGATTTCTCTTTTCCATTAAATTCATTTAATTCATCAAGCATATCCAATAATTCTTCATAAGTTGGTTCATCACTATCAATGGATTTTACCTTATCTCCTTTTGCCATGAGGCATGTAGGAGTGGAGAATAGTGAAGGAGTTTCTTTGATAGCAATGCCAACTAGTCCCTTCTTCTTGGAAGACTCATCCTCATCGGAGTCGGAGTCGCTTGATTCATCATTTGAATCCCACTCTCCAATGTGAGCTTCATTCTTGCCATCCTTGTGAAGCTTCTTGAAAAGCTTCTTCTTGCCATTATATTCTTTCTTCTTGAATGACTTGTCCTTGTCATCCTTCTTTGCGGGGCAACGAGATGAGATGTGCCCCTTTTCATCACAATTATAGCATCGAATGTTGCTATAACTCTTCTTGTCACTTGAATATTGTCCCTTCTTATATTTGTCAAAGTTGTAGCTTCTATTGGGCGTCTCTTCATGAACTTCTTCATTTTTCTTACAAGGAGTGCATACTCCTCATCGGAATCTTCTCTTTCATCCTCATCATCACTTGATTCCGCTTTGGCCTTGAAAGCGGTAATTTTCTTCTTTGAGGAGGATGTCTCCACGAGCTCTTCTTTGTCCTTCTTGAACAACTCATTTGTGATGAGATTGCCCAAAAGGCCCGTTGGTGTCATCCTTGTCAGTTCGGGAGAGTTGATGAAGAGCGTCACCAAAGTTTCATATTTGTCAGGAAGAGCCCTAAGCATCTTGCGCACAATATCAACATCGGAAAGGTTAGTCCCAAGGCCTTTGAGCTCATTCACAATGTTGTTGAGTCTTGAATACATCTCATTGATGTTTTCATGAGGCAACATTATGAATGTCTCATATTTAATCCAAGTTTATGCAATTTGGCTTCTTTGACCGTGGATGTACCCTCATGGATTTCGAGAGAGTTGTCCAAATAGCATGAGCGGTTTCCAAATTGCTCACTCTATTGAACTCATCCGCTCAAAGCGCCAAAGAGAGCATTCATAGCTTGGGCATCTAAATGAGAGTTACGCGTGTCTTGATCCGTGGGTTCAAGTGGATTAAGAGGCATAGTGTAACCATCATTTACGATTTTCCAAATGCTTGGACTCATGGCCTTTAAAAGATTGACATTCTAATTTTCCAATAAGCATAATTTGTGCCATCAAAGAGTGGAGCCCTTCCTAAAGCCATTCCCTCACTAGCCATCCTTGCTCTCCTAGACGGTTAAGTCCAACAACGGAGAGACCAAGCTCTGATACCACTTGTAGGATCAAGGATAACCGACTAGAGGGGGGTGAATAGGAGGTTTTTAAAGTTTTTAACAAATTAACAATTTATCCAATTCAATGACTTAGTCTAAACAAGTTATGCTCCTAGCTAGGCAATTTAATTACAATAAGCAAGCTAGAAGTATAAGTGCGGAATTGTAAAGACAAGAAATAACCACAAGACACAATGAAGTTTTTCCGTGGTATCAAGACTTGCGGTCTTCACTAGTCCACGTTGAGGAAGCTTGACCACTCAAGCCGGCTCCACGAATTAAGCCTTCCTCAATCACTTGGGTTGTTCTTCCTCCGCTCCGGAGATGGTGAACACCAACCACTCACAATCTTGCTCGGGTCTTCTCACAAGCTTCACTTGAGAAGATCACCGTGCTTCACCGCCAAGCCGTCTAGGAGTGCGGCAACACCCCAAGAGAATAGATCAACGATCCTCGCTTGACTTTACTCAAGTGCCAATGAATCAACTAAAGATGAATGCACTTGATCTCCCTCTCAATGAATGCAAGAGTAAATTGGGAGTAGAATTGAATGCACAATGCTCACAAGGGTTGAGATATCTTCAATGCACTGTGTAACTTGTCCCTTGTGCAGTTGGGGAGGTATTTATAGCCTCCACCAAACAATTCTAGCCGTTGGGAAGAAGTTCCCGAAATTTCAGCACATATCGGAACAACCGGCGTGTTAGCATCGGTACAACCGCGCTACGCTCAATGCACAGTAACGGCTATGTTACACGCATTAAATGCACTGATATAGCCGTTGGATTTAGTTGCGGTTCATCCGCAGGCAAACACCCGGATCGTCCGATTTCAGGTTTTCTAAACCAGAGATTTTGCATTTGTTCTGGAATTTTACAACCGCCAAATACATTTCGGAACATCCGCATTGCGGTTCATCCGATTATACGTGCGGTACAGCCGATTCTCAAAAGAGGTTTTCAAAGGAGATTACACTCGTACTGTTATTTTGCAACCGTCGTAATATCATCGGAACAACCGGGATGCGGTTCATCCGATTATACGTGTGTATGTACCGATTCTCAAAACGGTTTTCAAGGAGATTACACTCGATCGTTATTTTGCAACCGCCGAGATATCATCGAACAACCGCGCGGTACAACCGCTGCTAAGCCTTCGGTTCATCCGATTCCAGAATTAAAGCACTGAATTCATTCTAACTAAAATTCAAGTCCAATTTTAAATGCATGCATGATCCTAAGTTGATCCATATGGCACAAGAATAAGCTATCAAGCTACTAGTCGTGATCCCTCTTAATAGTACGGCATTTATCCTATAATCCGGTCTACCAACCAATTCTCCTTAGACCGGTAAAATAGAAAAGGATCCTAGACTATTTGTACCTTGACTTTAAGCCTTGTTGATCTTCACATTTTCCTTTAGCATGCATCCTTGCTTCATCATGTTCATCAAATGGAATTAACCTTGCACATTCTTAGTAAACTTGTTAATCCCATATTCACATATTATCATTAATTACCAAAACCATTTTTAGGGGCCTAGATGCTTTCAACTTGCCGCGCCCTCCAGCTGATAGCTGGCGAAAAGGACCCGCTCCGCACCGGTGCACTGTGCGATAGTTAACTTTTTCTCCACAGTGCGGAGCCAATCTTCCGCCTCCATAGGATCCTCAGCGCTAGAAAAGGTGGGAGGATTGGTTCGCTGAAAATTAGCGAGCCCTCCACGTGTCCTGGATGCTCCCGCTCCCCCAGATGTGACGGGAGCCGGAGAGGTGTTGCGAGCAATGGCTTCGAGAATCCGCGTTTGATCCATGCGGTTCCTCTCGATCTGAGCCAAGACTTACGCCATTGTGGGAGGCGGTGGAGGCACTTCTTCGCACTGGTCATCGGCTGATTTTGCCAATGAGGGGCTCGTTAACCCTCCCCGGGCGTAAAGCTCATCGATAGAGCGAGCCCTGGAGGTGGTGACCCTTGCTCTTGTTGTTGTGCCCTTGAACGAGTGTTAGGCCCTGTCATTCTGAGGTGACAAGGAGAGTTAGAGAAAAGGGCTAGGCTACTCACTTTTTAGGGGAAATCCAAATTAAAGACACAAACATTTTATAAGAAATTATTCATGCAGGAGGGTAAATGAGGCACAAGAACTCAAAGTCAAATAGGGTACAAAAGCACTAAGGCCAGTACAAAATCCAATACTTAACTCGCATAGTTCAAGAGTGATAACATCAAAGAGGCCCGTAGGCGAATGGTAACTGCCCGAACTAAAGTCTTTGCAAAAGAAACACATCTGGATCAACAACCACTAATCGACAGTACAAATAGAAAGATACATACTCGCTGGACACACGTAAGGGCAGCGAGCGCACTATTCTAACACCCTATCTATTTTCACGATCGAAATTCAACGGAAACTCATCCAGAAGGTGATACCCAGGAGATCCCGTATCATCAGGGTCATGTGGATTGGTGAGGCGTAAAGGGGATCCTATGATGTGTCCCTCCGCAGGCTCCGACCTTTGAGTGCGGGAAAAACCCACCGACATGCGAGCCTGACGCCGTTGTTCCTGATTGAGGACTTGTCCTCCAATTTCAGGGAGACGGTACTCTGATGGCGCTGAGGCATAGGGGAGATTTCGTTTCCCCATAAAGTACATGTCTGCCACAAGTCCCATAATGCATAGGGGTTGTAGATGCTCTGAGCTACAAGAAGACGACGCGCGCCTCCCAAAGCTCATGAATGACGATCGGCAAGATCCGTCCGTGATGCGAACCAACCTTGCGAGTTGTCGAACCCGGGATCCTCCCGTCATCAATCCCAGCGAAGGTGTTCACCTCCATGCCATGTGCTTGCATAGGAAGTGGTCGATGGTGGTGAGACAACTCCGTTAAGTCATAACGAAGGCGACTCATGGCCATACGGGCCACCTCTTGTAAAGCCATGGCCTCAGAAGTCCCATGTGCTTGAAAGCGGTACGGGATACTTCCCGTAACTTGTCTTGCAACGATATGGATCACAGTCCGGTAGTCTTCCATCCCGGACCTAGATCTCAACGGTAGATGAAGTATACGGGTTGGTATGTGAAGTTTGCCTCCACATCATATCTCAAGAAGTTTGGGTATCCATCCACACCTTCACTTGAGTCTCTCTCGACTGAGATATTGATGTCCCATCTAAAGACAAGAATAACCCAGGTAAGTTAGTTTTGCAAATCAAATGAGAGTAAGGTGAGGGATGAAGCTAACATGGATGAGGAATAAAAGAGATTATTACTTATGCTTATGAAATAATTTGATGGTCAAAAATATTTTGACTCAAAGAGGCTTGCTAATACTAACGCCCATGCTATTTCTAACCTACGGTCAAGATGGCTCGATACCAATATTTGTGAGGACTTCGGGTTATTTCCGTAAGACCGAGGTTTACCTCGGTCTTAAGGAAATAACTCTGGGCCTCAAGTAAATGAATTCCGCCTTAACTCCATCCAAGTGAGGAGCCCGACCGAAACTAGAGCCCCGGTGATCATGCGCGTTGCTCCTCTGCAAGCACCACATGATTATCGGTTCTTCCAACGGTCAAAGCCAACACTTAGACAAGTTAAAGTGGGATTCATCACAACGAGTATGAGGCCGTGTTGGCTCTCGTGATCAGCGGCCAACACGCCATACTCTCATTCAACATTGATCACATCCATACAACAACGTACATTAACCATCCAAAAGACATACAACATAATAGTTAAGTCTACACTATTACATAACTACCGACCGCCAAATTCAAGTAAGAGTGATAAATAACAAGCGGAAGAAAAATAAATAAACCAAAAGTCCAGCAAGGTATGCCCATAACCCAAGGCAACCGATGGGGTTAAAGATAGCACTACTCGTCGTTGTCGCCTAAATCGGCATCGACGAGCTCATCGAGCTCGACATCGCCCTCACCGAAAAGAAAAACAAAAGGCCACCAACATCCGGCCGAGTACAAGTGCACTCGCAAGTCTTACACAAAGAAAAGTAGTTATGCATATTGGGCAATCAAGGGATAGCATTAGTGGTTCTAGTTTTGCATAAAACGCAACATCTTGCATTCCTAGACCATCTAGTTTTCGAAAGCCAAGTTATAAATCATTTATTCAAGAGAGGGTTTCACAAGACATATGTAATAATATGGATCAATCAATATCAAGGTGGCTGTCCACTTTGATAAACTAAAGTACATGAACATCCCATTCATGCCGAAACCAATTGTAACCATGTCAACTTTTAACTTTTGAAGTCTAACGATGAAGCATACTTAAACCAAGTGTTGTCCATAACCGTGGACACGGCTATTCGAATAGATTATCTCTGCAGAGGTGTACTACTTTACCCACATGACTCGACTAGCCCGTAAGCCTCGGATGCCTCCGAATATAGCACACTTCCTTAGGTATGCCTACCGGGAGAATCGAGATACAGTCATTTTTAGCAAGAAAATCTTATTGGGATGTACCACCCATATGTGTTATTCCCAACTTAGACATAAGCATATAGCAAATGCTAAGCGGGCGCATACGTTGTACTGGAGTGGCCAGTGTGAGGTAGTTAGTATGTTGCATCCCACAACATAGGTAATCGTGCTCATTAAGCACAAGATATATCACATCGGGTTCCAAAGGAACATAGGATTTCACGGTCTCTATGTCCCCACACCGCTGCGGTCTTACCTAATAAAACATTCCCTTACTTAACTGACGGTACCCATATCCCGCATGTGATAGTACGCTCGTACTTGGAGTGTAACGCCCATGGCTCGGTCCTTAATGGTCCGCATAAGACAACCACAAACCCGAATCTCGTGCATAACAAAGACCCACACTAACAACCACTTGTCCGGACCCAAAACCATTTAACAACAACAAGTTTTGAACCAAAATAACCAGGTATAACAATCTGGACAAAAATTAATAAAAGAATAAGAATTGTTATGTGTCTCCCACAATTGACGAGCTAGTCCCGCCAATTGATCTACTGCGTTATCTAGACCCGCAATGGCTAAGCAATAGACACACAACAATCATATCATCACAAACCTATCTTAAGCATATGTGTATATGAAATATCAGGGATAACCATCAAGCATAGGATATAACTAATCTACTCAAACATAAAGGTATACCGAAAATAGCATGCAGGCAATATCATTGCATTTCAAATACTAATGTAAGAAAACTGGGATCAATATGATGCAAAAGAAATTTCAAAGGATGCTTGCCTTGCTGGAAGAGTAGTTGTTCACTCTCGGTAGCGTAAGAATCTACGTTGAAATCGACGGTATCTATAGAACGGGAAAATCGATAAACCTCGAGAAATAACCCAAAAATCAAAATGCTCCAACATGCATGATTTTTCTACAGTATAAATTTTATGCCATGAGATGAATATAGGGATAAGAATTATCCCAATTGGATTCAGTAGGTGAAAGTTATGGTCAATTGAAGTTTGTATGTCCCGATAATGCGCTTTATCCAATTTTAATGTGTTGGCTAAATTTTGTAGAACAGAGGGAAGGCAATTGAATTTATAGATAATTAGGTCATATTATTGTGAGTCCACTAAAATTGGTTCATCCTAATTGGAGTTTCAAGCAAAAGATATGAATTTTCAAAGTTATAGCCATTTTTCTATTGTAAAGATAATCAATTAAATACTCATATTCCAAATCTATCTTTTCTGTTACCGAGATAAATGTGCAACCTATTTTGAAATAAAGTTCATCAAAATGAAAATTACCAAAGATTGGTTTCATCCCATTTGGAGTAAAAATGAATTTGTTATGCATTTTGGAAGTTAATCCTATTTTTCAGTTCATAAATAAACACATTCTGATTTTCTTAATCGATTAATACTTTTCTTACCGAAGCGCTACCTAGCCGCAGCCACTGACATGTGGGGCGTGAATGTTGTCATTTCTCATTTACCCCGGGATTTAATTTCCGATCGACAAGCGGGCCCGCATGTAAGCGAAACGGTTTATAAAGACAAAGTGCATGGACCACGAGTCCATGACCGCACACAAGACGTTGAGAAAGAGTTTAAGTGGCTAGGCCCACTTGTCAGCCGCTGCTTATCTCCTCAGATTTCTGTTACTGGGGCCCGCATGTCATAGACTCATCTACTCGCTTAAGACATCATTAATAACAGTAAGCAATCATTAGGCAATTAATGACCGAATCAAAGTCTTAATGACTTTGCTACAGTTGTCGGATGCGTCCGAACAACGCGCCCGTGAGATTGTTCCGGCTGGCTCGCCGGCGCTTCACGCGCCACGGCGAGGCCGGCCATATGGCTACTAAACATGCGCGCAATATCCTTGCGCAACTTTGGGTGGTGGTGGCTATGCCGAGGTGGCGTGTGCCGGCGGCTCGTCGGAGAGGAGCGGCGGTGTATAACACGGCAAACATGCACAGCATAAACAAGCTCCGCATTGTCCAAGGAAGCAGGTGCCCGAGCATTAGTGAAGTCCAGTGAGGCTACCTGAAGGTCGGAGAGAAGAGTGGACGGCCGGAGCTAGCTTGGCGACGGTGAGGTCCACGGCGGCGGTGCGGTTCAACGAGGAGAAGACACCCTGAGCAACAAGGAAGACAATGAAGCTTCGGGATGGCTCATAGATCTCTAGGGAGTGCTCAGGTAGCAAAGAAATGACTAATGCCTTACCGGATCAAGTGGGAGACGAAGAGTTTGCTTTTCGGCCGAAAACGAACCAATCTTCGAATTCACGAGCTCCTGTCGTGCATTGCCAAAATTGGATGAGGGGAACTCATACTCTAACTCAAAGACATAATGTGACGCGCTGGAGTTAGCAAGTATCTCACCGAGGCGAAGATAGCATGAGTTGTCCCCGGTGTAAGCTCGGGCGTGAACCGAGCCGAGGAAGACACGATCGCTCCGGAGCTACAAGCGAAACCAACACGGGGCTTAGTCAAAATGGAATCAGATCGGAAGAGAGCTCGGAGATCCGGAGGCGAGAGGTTTACCTAAGAACAGAGCTCACGCTAGCTTCCTCTCCTCGACGGCGGAGGAGAAGTGCGGGAAAAGCGAGAGCAGGGGTAGGTTAAAGCCAGAATCGGACGGAGCAAAGGCGGCGCGTTAACTAGGGAAGCTCGGGACTGGTCGGTTTGGGCGGTGCGGTCACGGCCGACGGAGCTTCGCAGAGCATGGCGGGCGCGTGGCGCTCGGCCGCGTGAACGCCGCCGGGAGGTAGACGATGGCGACAGACTTGGGCCCACCGTCACGGGCGCGGAGGCGCGGCGCGCGATCGCGAGGCTTAACTCGTGGGCCGCTCGATTTAAATCGGACGGTCCACGTTCTAACTGGTTCGGTGAATCGGTTCGCCAAGCGGCTCGGTCGGACCATTGGCAATGGGTTTGAGTCCGAGGAACAAGGTTCTATTGACCGATTTGAATTTTAAACCTCCTAGTTTGACCAGCTCCAAAATATAACAATAAAATTTATAAAATGTGAAATAATTCGAGGGGTTCTGGGTGACCTAGTACCCATAAAAATTATAACATCATACTGTTTATGATATACTTTGTGTTTTATAAATTCAAACTTAAGCTATGTTGTTTGGTTGTGTTTGAATTTTATCAGGGTTCAAACTCTTCCCAAAAATTTGGGAAAAATTATATTAATTCATGATAAGTAATGTAGTATTTGAATAAATTAATTCCAGGGGAACTTCAATAGCATTTGTTTTGGTTTTTCATTTGTAGTTCCAATTATAGCATAAGTTTAATTCCTTTAACAGATTTTCCAAATGCAATATTTAATATAAATGCTGGAAATCATGATGCATGCTAATGAAATGCATAATAATCCTCTTTATTAATTTGGGGATGTGACAAACCTCCCCCCCTTACAAAAGATCTCGTCCCCGAGATCGGTAGGACTTAAAGATGGATAGAAAAGTTCTAAAGGAAACATAACATCTGTTGTCTTGATTTCCTTCAAAGATAGTGCTAAGATATCCTATCAAGTTACAAGGAATGGCTCTTACATTTTTCCTTTCCATTATTTTGCTTAACCTTTCCTTTCTTGATACGAAGACATTTCAAGCAGAAGGAAAAAGATCTGGATATTCGGTTCGCAGATGGTCTTCACGTTCCCATGTTGCTTCATCTTCAGTATGGTTACTCCATTGAACTTTGATGAACTTGATGTTGCGATTCCTCGTCTTGCGCTCCGTTTCTTCAAGAATGCGAATCGGGTGCTCCTGATAAGAAAGATCGGGTTGCAAGTCGAGTGCTTCCAACTCAGTTGCTTCAGTTGGGACGCGGAGACATTTCTTCAGTTGTGAAACATGGAACACGTCATGCACATCTGAAAGTGATGGCGGCAACTCCAATTTATAAGCTACCGATCCCATCTTCGCTACAATTCGGAAAGGTCCAATGTAGCGAGGTGCCAATTTGCCTTTGACTTGAAAACGGTGTGTTCCTTTCATTGGAGAGACCTTGAGATAGACGTGATCATCCACCTCAAAGCTTAGTTCGCGACGACGACGGTCGGAGATACGACTTCGACGTGATTGAGCCGTCCGAAGTCGTTCGCGGATGACACGAACTTGTCCTTCTGCATCTTCCACTAAAGTTGGACCATAGAATGGTCTCTCCCCGGCTTCGGACCAGTTCAAGGGTGTCCTACAAGCTCTTCCATACAACGCCTCAAAAGGTGACATTTGCAAGCTAGATTGGAAACTATTGTTGTAGGAGAACTCCGCAAACGGTAAACATTTTTCCCAATCCTTGCTATAGGACAGCACACATGCCCGAAGAAGATCTTCTAAAACTTGGTTCACCCTCTCGGTTTGTCCATCCGTTTGTGGGTGGTGTTGAGTGAAAGATAGATTGGTCCCCATGGCGTTATGCAAGCATTTCCAGAAGTGAGATGTGAATTGAGGACCTCTATCCGAAACGATCACCTTCGGTACACCATAGAGACAAACAATCCTGGAGATGTACAGCTCTGCTAGTTTGGCTCCGGTGTAAGTGGTCTTGACAGGAATAAAAATGGGCAACCTTTGTCAGACGATCGACAATCACCCATATAGACGATCGAAAATGCACTTTGAAAGAATAGAAATTCTATTATTTGATGGGGTTTTCAGCTATATCGCGGCAACCTGGGCCTTGGGCCAAAACCCAAGAGGCCCAAGAGGGGGGCCGGCCAATGGGGGGTGTCCTCCCCCTAACCCTAGCCGCCCCACCCTCTCCCCTCCACTCCATCCCCCTCTCCAACCGGCCGCCACCCTCCTCCCTGCAGTGCAGCAATTTTGTTCGTCAGATTTGGGTAAGTTCCGTACGTTTTCTGATCTTCTCACCTCTTAGAAAGTTGTAGCCCTTGATCTTAGCTTTCTTTTGACACCGAGATCATATGATTTGGAGTTAGGTTTTAGGAGATATGGTAGTTTTACCGCGACTGTTCAGGAGAGCTGACGTGATTTGGCAGATTTTCTTATTGGGCAATTATGATTTACTTAGAGGCCGAATCTGGTATTTTCGTCTTCTAGAGTTTTGTTCCTGATGTCGTTATCTTTCTTTTGGCACCGAGATCACTTGATTCTGCCTTACGGTTTAGGAGATATGAATTTGTAACCGCGCGCTGTCCTGTCTGCCTGAGAATTTGGAACTGTCGGTTTTCCCCTCGGTTTTGTTCAAATTAGGGGCCGAATCAGAACCTTCACCCAACTAAGTTATTCTAGATTTCGAAATTATCTTTCCAAGTTGATAAGGATCATTCTCATTGGATCAATAGGCTAAAAGGTACGCCGTTTTCTTTATTACTGATCTGTATTCTGGACAGACGTAGATGGGTTGTGTTTAGCTGTTAATTAGCCCTCTGTTTTGGCCGAAGCAGGGGATTCCGCCAACTAATGTTTTGTAGCCTGATCTGTTAAGTTTCAGTGAGCACTGGTTTCAGGTCTTTTAGAGTTACAGATGATTAATGGTGAATTTGCTCATACAACTGCCCGTAGATCGATAATCTGGACTTTTGGCGTAGAGGTCAAAACGAATATTTGGGCGTGTGGGTTGATTAGAGGGTATCGTAGAACTCGTGTAACTATGTTATACCCTGTTATCCTTATTCTGTGACAATGATTGTACAGGCGGTGAGGCGGTGAGTGGAAGGACACCTTCGTTGCTTCCCAATACGTCACAGCACGGAAGGCAAGTGCAATGTTTAACTTGTGTGAATTTGATGAATGCATGATAATTTGGTAACTTATGAGTATTCCTGTGATTTGAGCATGATGTGGTAGATTTCAATACCTTCTTCTGTGATAAATTGAGATGAAGTTCAAGTTATGCATTTCATTCCATGCACACATATTTCTTCTTTGCCGCCCACGGAGTGGAAACTTGATTAAGTCCCATTAATTCCAATATGGGCATGTGAGACCCACCATTCCAATGTGGGCAACGTTGACCACCATTCCAATGTGGCAACCGGACACCGTATGAAACGTTCTTCATACGGTGATTGGATCCCCGTGCTTTATGGCACGGGCTTAAGTGAACACCGACGGGTGTGTCACTATTTATACCGGTATAAACGTGTGAAAAGTCCGTTCTCCTTCAATGCATTCTTTCATTCCATCCATTCATGTATTCAGTCCATTCAATCGTATATGTGTTCCAAGATTTGTTCGTAATTCCACTGGTTTGTGTTGTTCACTCTATGTTTGATTATTCTTGTATGCACTTGTTGAGTCTTGACTCACCCTTGCTTTGTATGTTTTAATTAGGTAATTGAGGAGAAGACAAGATGATTTGGTGGGGTAGTTCGCTGCATTGCACTTCACTTTTATCCAACCAGAATAATTATTATTACCTTTCAGTCAAGCCAACTTATTAATTAAATTTCCAGATTTGTAATAATCCAACTTTGGTATTGCTTGACTGTTCGTGGTATTATAATTGTTTATCCATTCTTTTCCATGAATCGGTGATCGCTTATTGTCATTCTTTAGAAATTATTATTGATTGAATCAGATAATCCAAATTGTAATGCTATCCTTAGTAGTTTGATAATTTTATGCTACATCTTGGCTTCGAATAGCCGTGGTGTTACAGTTGGTATCGAGCGGGCTTTAGGTCCGTGGTAATTAAGTTATTAAATGACACATCGTGTACGATGAGGTGGGGTTTGGGAAATCCATTGTTTCGCATTTCTAGTGATGTGGTTCATTATGTCGTATGGTATAGAATTGCTTCTGTACTATCTTTCTTGTTATTAATCTATGACGTGATGTGATGTCCTATATATCTATGAATTATTCTATGATTGTCATGAGATGATCCTATATATTCATAATTGATTGCATTAGTTATGCGTATCGGTAGCGGACATCGAGCAGTTGAGTTCGTGGTTGTCGTCCCGGTTTTGCTGTGCTACACCACTTGCTCGTGTTGTAATAGTAGAGAAGTTCTTACCCCTGTTCTATAGTTCTGAGTTGAGCCTGAGCTCATTGATGAAGTTGTTGTCCTTCTCAAGTTTGTATCTGGTTTTCTGGTTGTAGTTTCTGACAGTTCGTGAATTTCTTTTGAATGGAGGGTTATAATGAAGTGGGCAATCTCCAGTAGGTTTCTGATCATTCTTTGAAACAATTATTGTTCTTTCTACTATTGTGATATTTCTGCTCCATGTGAGCGTAGTTAAATTGCAAGATTTACCTTTTCACGAAAGTTCTGTTTTACCCCTGTTGGAAACTTTAACCCGTGTGCTCGCTTGGGGTTTCGGGCATTGGCAGATTTCTTTTGCAAGTTCTTTATCAAGTGCACAATGATCTTGCATATTTCTTTTTGGGATGCTTTAGACAGTGGTTCTCTTCCTTGATTTCTGATTTTGATAAATTCTTGTCCGGTGGTAGTTGATGAATTTCTCTTAGGTTCATGATTCATGGTAGTTGATGAGATCCAAAAGGTCTTTAAGGGTTCTCTGGAAATATTATTGTTTTTTTTCAGTTGTTAAATTTCTTTTATTTTAAATGATCTTGACGATTGGCAATATTGATATTTCCATGTTTGTTCCTTCTCATTGAAAATAGCGACTCGCTTACTCGCTTGATAGTTTGTATAATGAGAGTTTTCTGTTGCAAGTTCGTTAACACGAGGAAGCATTGGCTCCATGTATTTCTTTTGGATCATTCCACGTCTTGAAGTTTAACGCATCTCTTTTCTGAGGATTAGTGTTAAAACCATTTTTGGGGTGCCTTGTGGTGATTAAGTCGGAGATGGTAATCAAATAAATTGGTTGGCTACGGGTTCCTATTGGTCCCTAGATGTTTTTCAAAATAATTCTTGTCTTTCTGATTGCTGAGCTCTCTTTGCTACTTGTACACGATATTATTGACAAGATCATTCTTTTTGTAAGGGTCCTATCTCACTTGTTGATTAAGGTGACCTAGTTAACCGTTTGGTATTTTGGGGAACGGGAATTAGCTTTTACAAAGTTTATCGAAGAAAGTCTTGACTCTACTCGTTTCTTTTGGAGTAGTTGGAATGTTGGAGTTTAGAACCTCTCTTGAAAAAAAAGTATCGAAACCCTTTTCTAATGTTATGGTGGAGTTGTGTGAGAGGTTTGTTTTAGCTTTGTGGTTTTCGTACTAAGTTTCCATTCTAGAATAAGTTGTTATTACAATTCCATTTGATGCTGAAAAAAATTCTATAACACGATTTGCCATGTTCCTTTAGGAGGATTATTCACATGATCAGTAATGTGATGGTAATGTTGATTCCTTTATAAAGAAAGAAAGTTGACCGCCTTTCGTAATATTTCTAAAATGATCAAATTTCCAGTTTTGTGTTCAGGCTCTTTTGGGGAATTCAAGTTCTTTGTGGTAAACATAGTTTGTCGAGTAAAGCGATATGTTGAAAAATTATAATAGTTCTTCCGTGTTATGGTGTTTTGATCTTGAATACCCGCTTGTTCCTATCGGTTAAGGTCCGATATTCTGCTTTTGTGAGGCCTATGTTTTCAATCGTGGACTTTCCATAGGTTTTTCGAGTTCGTTGCCTAATTGGTTTTCCCCGAGTTCGTGTTCCTTGCGCAGTGGTAAGTGATTTTTAGTTGGTGAAGATCGTTTCTATTTGCCTCTTCTTTCGAGAAGGAATCAACCCATTCATTCCACGTGGGTCTTCGAAATGTTTTCTAAGTGTTGTTATGGGCTTGATGTTAATACACGTATTAAACGACGCCTTTGGTGACATCGTTCAAATAAGGATATTTCAAGTTTAGCTTTCACGGTACCTTGGAGCTCGTGAATCAACCGTAATCAAATTATTTTGGGTAACTTGAGGAATTGTATTAACCTATTGCTTCTTAAAGATTTCATGTGATTTAGTCCGAAAGGCTCTTTAGTTTGAGTTCGCAAAGTGAGGTTGCAATCAAAGAAGATTTTCGTTGATCTCTTCGAGACGGTTAATCCGCTTGCTTTCCGTGAAATCTGTAAAGGGAAATGTTTGAGTTTTGTGGTGAGACCATTTGGATCTCGTGTTTCCCAAGTAGATGAACTATTTGAGCAAGTTGACTGTTGAAGGATCTTATCGATTCTTAATTAAATCTTGTGGTTATTTGAAGCGCCCTAAATTTGTTGCTCTTTCCGCTCAAGAGATGGCGAATTTCAAACGTAATATCTTTCTTTCGTGTCTACCGTTATTTGCTATTCTCTTTTGAGGATGTGTGCCTCAATTATGAATTCACTTTCGCTTTCCAAGATCACCTTTATCAAAATATTTCTTTTGGTTTCTGCTTTCGCCGTGATGAGCAACGCTCTTCGTGTGAATAAACTTATCTTTGTTCGCCTCATTTCCTTTTGAGAAAGGATCACAGTTTTGGGTTGCAAAGTGTTTGCAAAGGGTAAGTTTGGCAACTGTTTGGTTGTAGATGAGTAATCGTAGCGGTGATATTTTGCTACCAAGTTATTAGAGGAGTAGTAGAATATAGAATGGTTTTGATCTGTATCTCTTGGGGGAAAATTAATTCACATGGAATGTTTGGGTTTCGAAGTAAGTCTGAAAAGTGTTACAACTGAGTAGAGCCTATGGTATAGTGAAACTTCAGAACTTCAGTTCATGATTGAATGGTCGGTGATTATCGAAGGTATGGAAACCTTGATTATTTCTATAGAGCAACGCAATTGGATAATGATGCGAGATTAGGTGGGAAATTTCTAAGTATGCAAATGAGGGAGTATGTTAGAATTGGAGAAAATGTTGGAGAGTCAATCTGTTGATTTCCCTATATGTTATAATTGAAATTTGTGGTAGAGATCTTGGAGGTTAAATCTGTGTTTGCATTTTTATGTTAGACCTTTGGTCACTCAATGAGTGTGTATAGAGAAAGTGGAATAATTGAGTCTCCTGATCAGTGGAAAGATCAACGATAGATTTTTTTTTATGTAGTACATGAGCGTGTGTACTGAGGATTCTGAGTTGTTCTTGAAGATTAGAGGTAATGTGATTTTGTGAGATCTATTTTGTGGCGCTTTGGGTGCCTTCAATCAAATTAATGTTGATTAGTAGAATGAGTTACCTAGAGTATTCGGTGGATTCAACTGAACCTCTCCACAATGGTTTGGATGATGTACATCAGTTTGAAATGTAATTTGAGAAGGTTTAACTAAGAGATTTAAGCTCTGGTGATATGCGATGAGTTCGAATTTCAAGGTTCAAAAGAAGTTTTATTCCTAAAAGAGGAACTAAGAAGAATGATGTTTTCTTGGTTAGTGAAGCGTTTTCTTTAGTCACGCTTGATCTTTGTGTTGTTGATTGATGACTTCCACAGTTTTGGGTTGGCTTTGTTTTGGCATGAGTGATTCTTTCCAGATTCGACGAGTCAAAGAAATATTTGATTTGGGCATTAGCGTGAATTTCTCCTTTGGGTTTCGTGGTGTTCTTTCGCAAATTTCTTAATTGGAAGTGGAAATTGCTTTCATGATGAATTGTCAAATTTAGAATTTAAACTTTTGGTGGAGGGTTAGTATTTTGTGGACGCGATAAGGACTCTCTATTTTCAGTTGGATTATCTTCGTTTCAGAAGGTTGCAGAAATTGGGAAGTTAGCATATCGCATTGACCGTCTCGGATCCATATGCGAAGCACGTAACGTCTGTTGCGTTCTGGGGCTAAGTGAACAGCTGAGCCATTCAAAGTTTGAGATTTAGTTAAAGATGTTGACCAACGTGTAAGGTCTTACCTTCGATCCTCTTCTAATAAGTGAACCCAGAAAGTTCAGGCTGAGCATTAGGTCAGTCGTCGTTTTACATATTTGTGTTGAGGTTCCTCTCGTCCGAGAGAGGACACTTGAGAGCTAGAGTCTCGCATGTATGCGGCAAAGATCTAGATCTGTTCGATTCAGGTACGTGTTAAAGATGATTAATTTTTCCCACCACATTTCCTTTCTAGTAGATCGTTGGAAAGATTCGAGGTCGAATCCTGTTAAGGGGGGTAGAATGTAATGCCCTGGAATCAAATCGATGGAATTGAGAAGAAGTTGGGGAGGAAAATGCACTTTGAAAGAATAGAAATTCCATTATTTGATGGGGTTTTCAGCTATATCGCGGCAACCTGGGCCTTGGGCCAAAACCCAAGAGGCCCAAGAGGGGGGCCGGCCAATGGGGGGTGTCCTCCCCCTAACCCTAGCCGCCCCACCCTCTCCGCTCCACTCCCTCCCCCTCTCCAACCGGCCGCCACCCTCCTCCCTGCAGTGCAGCAATTTTGTTCGTCAGATTTGGGTAAGTTCCGTACGTTTTCTGATCTTCTCACCTCTTAGAAAGTTGTAGCCCTTGATCGTAGCTTTCTTTTGACACCGAGATCATATGATTTGGAGTTAGGGTTTAGGAGATATGGTAGTTTTACCGCGACTGTTCAGGAGAGCTGACGTGATTTGGCAGATTTTCTTGTCGGGCAATTATGATTTACTTAGAGGCCGAATCTGGTATTTTCGTCTTCTAGAGTTTTGTTCCTGATGTCGTTATCTTTCTTTTGGCACCGAGGTCACTTGATTCCGTCTTACGGTTTAGGAGATATGAATTTTTAACCGCGCGCTGTCCTGTCTGCCTGAGAATTTGGAACTGTCGGTTTTCCCCTCGGTTTTGTTCAAATTAGGGGCCGAATCAGAACCTTCACCCAACTAAGTTATTGTATATTTCGAAATTATCTTTCCAAGTTGATAAGGATCATTCTCATTGGATCAATAGGCTAAAAGTTAATCCGTTTTCTTTATTACAGATCTGTATTCTGGACAGACGTAGATGGGTTGTGTTTAGCTGTTAATTAGCCCTCTGTTTTGGCCGAAGCAGGGGATTCCGGCAACTAATGTTTTGTATCCTGATCTGTTAAGTTTCAGTGAGCACTGGTTTCAGGTCTTTTAGAGTTACAGATAATTAATGGTGAATTTTCTCGTACAACTGCCCGTAGATCGATAATCTGGACTTTTGGCGTAGAGGTCAAAACGAATATTTGGGCGTGTGGGTTGATTAGAGGGTATCGTAGAACTTGTGTAACTATGTTATACCCTGTTATCCTTATTCTGTCACAATGATTGTATAGGCGGTGAGGCGGTGAGTGGAAGGACACCTTCGTTGCTTCCCAATACGTCACAGCACGGAAGGCAAGTGCAATGTTTAACTTGTGTGAATTTGATGAATGCATGATAATTTGGTAACTAATGAGTATTCCAGTGATTTGAGCATGATGTGGTAGATTTCAATACCTTCTTCTGTGATAAATTGAGATGAAGTTCAAGTTATGCATTTCATTCCATGGACACATATTTCCTTTGCCGTCCACGGGAGTGGAAACTTGATTAAGTCCCATTAATTCCAATATGGGCATGTGAGACCCACCATTCCAATGTGGGCAACGTTGACCACCATTCCAATGTGGCAACTTCGGACACCCGTATGAAACGTTCTTCATACGGTGATTGGATCCCCGCATTTCGAATGGCACGGGCTTAAGTGAACACCGACGGGTGTGTCACTATTTATACCGGTATAAACGTGTGAAAAGCCCGTTCTCCTTCAATGCATTCTTTCATTCCATCCATTCATGTATTCATTCCATTCAATCGTATATGTGTTCCAAGATTTGTTCGTAATTCCACTGGTTTGTGTTGTTCACTCTATGTTTGATTATTCTTGTATGCACTTGCTGAGTCTTCGACTCACCCTTGCTTTGTATGTTTTAATTAGGTAATTGAGGAGAAGACAAGATGATTTGGTGGGGTAGTTCGCTGCTCGCACTTCACTTTTATCCAACCAGAATAATTATTATTACCTTTCAGTCAAGCCAACTTATTAATTAAATTTCCAGATTTGTAATAATCCAACTTTGGTATTGCTTGACTGTTCGTGGTATTATAATTGTTTATCCATTCTTTTCCATGAATATGGTGATCGTTTATTGTCATTCTTTAGAAATTATTATTGATTGAATCTGTATAATCCAGCTGTAATGCTATCCTTAGTAGTTTGATAATTTTGCGTTACATCTTGGCTTCCGAATAGCCAGGGTGTTACACTTATCGCAACACCGTGGAATGTGATGTGGTGTCCATGAATGTCTGTCACTTGCTGTTAGAAAATCATGGCAATATGATCATGTTGCGGTTCATGATGGTAGAACCAATCAATACAAGTTCATGTGGAACGGCAAGGAAGTTGTGCTGCGACCATTAACTCCTTCTCAAATTGTAAATGATAATATGTAAAAGATAGAGGTGCATGTAGAGAGTGAGAGAGGGAGAGAGCAAAAAAGTATGATTCCACAAAAGGTGAGTGAGAGCCATCAGCCAAAACCGAGTGGGAAAAGAAAGAGTGAGAGAGAGAAAAAGATAGTTATGATAGCCACCAAATATGATTTGAGAGGTGTGAGATGTTTATGAGTTATTGAATAAGTGTTATTCTGTTACTTGAATGAATCATCAGTTATAAAGATCAACGAGTATGTGACTTGTTGGTGAAGCTTTTTTAACTTATGATGATATCGTTCTAAATGTATCCCTTGGCGTGTGTTACTGGTCGGAACACCAGTGATCCTATCGATCAGCACATGTATTGATTGATGACCATATTTCACTGGTCATGGATATAGGGATATCGAATCAATAATGTGAACACATGTTAGAGAACATGGTATTGGATCGACCCACATTGAGATACTGCTGATATTGTTATGATTTCATGTGTCATCAGTTGGTCTCAATAAATGGTGATGTATAATCCTTAGACCTGAGATCGCCATGGTTTCCTACATGTGTAAGAGCATACTTTGGGGTTGTCAAATGCTACTCCGTAACTGAGTAGTTATAAAGGCAGTTTAGAGGTATGCTATGAAACACGCGGAGGAATGTGATTGGTTGGATATGAGATTTTTCCCACCTAACATAATAGGAGAGATATCTCGAAGTCGCTCGATGTGGTCGGATAAAAAAAGTGCATGGCTATGCAACTAATGGTCGAAGAGTTCAACCACACGAAGTTATCCATGTTAGAAAACGCGGCAATGCTACGATAGCACAAACAAAAAATTACCGCACAACCAAGGAACCGCCGCAAGTAATAGATCACGAGATTACCGCTAAACGCGCCGACTCGTAGCGGAGGTAGAGTCATTGTAGCGAGTTGATGCAGTCGCAGTCGTAGTCGTACTCACGACGCGTCTCCTCCTTCGAGTAGTCGTACTCATCACGCGTCTGCTCCTCCGAGTGGTCGTACTCGTCACGTTACTTCTCCTCCGACACCGGTGAGCGTCACGAGTTTCGGATCGTCCTAGTGCTGATGCTTCGCAGCAACACCTCCGAGGTATCCACACGTACGGGGCAGGATCACCACGCGCTAGAGTGCTAGCACCGGCAGCGTGGTTGAGAAGCCATGGCTATTAGGGTTTCGGGAGTTCTTCCAAAGATTATGCTCACTCCTACCCCATGCCACCGCCCCTCTTAATATAGGCATCCATGATGCCCATTAGGAACTCGTGGCCTATACGAATTCGGATCACCATCCAAAACAGATCCTTGCCCTTTAAGTGTGCGACCCCACAGGTTCATGTGTAATCGGTTATGACTCGAAAACTCTTTTTCGATCACTAGTCGTTAGCGGTACCTAGCAGCACATAACGATTCCCAAAGACACATAGAATAAATCGGACGAACCTTGATGTAATATGATATATGATCAGGTCCTCATCACTTACGACCAGTTCGTATCTCTATACGACTAGGTTGTAATTGGTCACGACCAGTTCGTAACTCCTTACGACTAGGTTCTTACCATTCTGTGATTACGTTTGACCAATCTACGACCAGCACGTATCTCCATACGACTAGTCCGTAACTGATCAAACTAAGCGACCTACTCATGCATTCTCCTTTTGCCTCATGATGTCTGGTTGAACTCCAGGTGAGATGATGTGTCATCCATGGACTGTTCAATTCTTTCTCGATCGAGTTTCGGATAACATCATGCGGTCGACACTTCGACCACTAGTGGCATGGCCATGCACTTTCTTTATCCGATCACCACGAGGGGCCTAGAGACATCTCTCCTGTTATGTTAGGAGGGGCAAATCCCACCTCGACCAGTCACAGTCCTCCGCATGTTTCATAGCGTACCCGAAAGCTACCTTTATAACTACCCAGTTACGGAGTAGAGTTTGGCAACCCCTAAGAGTGCTATTATTGATATTCTCTGTTGTCCCGATCTTTCGGTGAGAGAGGTAAATTCCGATTGGATGATGGTCAACTCTCACGATCCAGGCTACAAACGCAGCACGCACGAACCAAGCAATCGCTGAACTAACCACCAAGTCGTTATCAACCGTGCCAATGACCCGGTTGACCTGATCACGAGGATCAATTCCTGCAAGCAATCGAAGAACAAGCAAGAACGAGGTAAAAAGCAATCTGAATTGCAAATATATGATTGAGTTCAGAAGGTGGGATTCCGCAGAGGTCCTTTACGGTTGGTCTAGTCGACACAAGCGAAGAACGAGTTTTCACAATGGAGAAACTAATCAAACGAAATCCAAGTTCTAGAAAAGGAGATGGTAGCTCCTATATAGGAGACGGCCGGGGCGGCCGGTGAAGTGGGCGACGCCCTAGGGTTACAAGGCCCATGGGCCCAAGTGGAGGTGGCGCAGCACTCGTTTGACTCGGACTTAGAAACAGACGTGGACTCTTTTGATGATTGTGGCCGACTCGGATGGAGTTTGATGATGATCTTGGATCCGTTGGAAAGTAGACTTGATAAGCTTTCCATGAAGTCCAGAATCACCCCAAACGGAGTCCGTATGAAGAAGTTACGACTATTTGAACTTAGTACTATCGTAGCAGTCCGAATTCGAATCCAGAACGAGCCCAACTCGAACTCTTGCTTGACATGGACACAAAGTGACGTGGTGACCTTCATTATGTCTTCCATGCATGTCCATGACTCCAAAAGCCTCTCCTTGATCTGTTCCCATGTTCCTAAGTACAATTAAATCACTTGCATTAGGTAGCGGTTTATTCTCAGTAATATATAAACATAGGAACGAATTCACCTGATAATTAAGTTGGCGAGCACGAGCTCGGGTAAGAGGTCCTTGTAGTGGATGAGTTGTATGTGTAGGTGCGGCTGTATCCATAGTAGGGATGTCCTCATCATCCTCTCCTTCTTGCATTTGAGTCGTCCTCGACTCAAGCACGTCCTCTTCTCCCAAGTATGGCTTCAAATCTGCAATGTTAAATGTGGGACTAACCCCAAAATATGCAGGCAATTCAAGATTGTATGCATTATCATTAATCTTTTTTAACACTTTGAAAGGGCCATCAGCTCTAGGCATCAATTTTGACTTTCTCAATTCAGGGAACCTATCTTTTCTCAAGTGCAACCAAACAAGATCACCTGGTTCAAAAGTTAGATGTTTTCTCCCCTGACTGCCAGCAAGTGGATGAGTTGTATGTGTAGTTGCGGCTGTATCCATAGTAGGGATGTCCTCATCAATTACACACGAGGAAACCATGCTGATCTCAGGTCTAAGGATTATACATCATCATTACTTGAGACCAACTAATGACACAAAGATTCATAACAATCTCAATAGTGTCTCAATGATGGGTCTATCCAACACCATGTTCTCTAACATGTGCTTCACATTATTGATTCGATATCCCTATATCTATGACCGGTGAAACCAGGTCATCAATCAATACATGTGCTAGTCATAGAGTCATTGGTGTTCCGACCAGTGTCCTCCGACCAGAGATATATTTAGAATGACATCATATAAGTTAAAGAGTTCCACCAACAAGTCACATACTTATTGATCTATAACAAATGATTCATTCAAGGAACATGATAATATATTATCAAAAACATAAACATAATGAAATATCATCATCTCTATGATTACCACTAGGGCATATTTCCAACAGTGTCCCACTTGCACTAGAGTCAATCATTAAAGTATCTAATACCGATAGCTCTTGTGTGCGCCTCATGTTTTGGCTGTGGGAGAGGCTTAGTCAATGGATCAGCAACATTTAAATTCGTATGAACTTTGCATATCTTAACATCTCCTCTATCGACCAGTTCGCGAATGAGATGATAACGCCTGAGTATGTGTTTGGACTTCTGATGGGATCTCGGCTCCTTAGCCTGCACAATGGCTCCATTATTGTCACAATAGAGATCCAATGGCAGAAGGTACTCGGAACTACACCCAACTCAACAAGAAAAATCCTTATCCAAACACCTTCTTTCGCAGCTTCAGAAGCCGCAATGTACTTGGCCTCCGTCGTAGAATCAGCAACCGTTTCTTGCTTGGAACTTTCCAGCTCACTGCTCCTCCATTCAAAATGAATACAAAACCAGATTGCGAACGATAATCATCTTTGTCGGTTTGGAAGCTTCCATCGGTGCAACCCTTTACAACGAGTTCTTCATCACCGCCATAAACTAGGAACACATCCTTAGTCCTTCTTAAGTACTTAAGAATGTTTTTCATAGCTGTCCAGTGACCTTCACCGGGATCAGTCTGGTATCTGCTCGTAACACTTAGAGCATATGATACATCTGGTCGGGTACAAACCAGAGCATACATAATAGATACAATAGCCGAAGCATATGGAATACTATTCATACAGTCTACAATAGCCGAAGCATATGGAATACCATTCATACAGTCTCGCTCATCAGTAGTCGAAGGACACTGATTCTTGCTAAAATTTATGCCATGTGACATAGGCAAGAACCCTTTCTTGGCATCATGCATGTTGAACCTATTCAACACCTTGTCAATGTAAGTACTTTGGCTTAATCCAATTATCCTTGTTGATCTATCTCTATAGATCTTTATTCCCAATATATATGCCGCCTCTCCTAGGTCTTTCATAGAAAAACTATTTTTCAATGATACCTTAACGGATTCCAGCATAGGAATGTCATTCCCAATCAATAATATGTCATCCACATATAAGATTAGGATTACAAGTGCTCTCCCACTAACCTTCATGTAACCAGAAGGTTCTTCTTTGTTTTTGATGAAACCAAACCTTTTGATTTCCTCATCAAAACGCATATTCCAACTCCGAGATGCTTGCTTCAACCCATAAATAGATTTCTGAAGTTTGCACACTTTACTAGCATTCTTTGGATCGACAAAACCTTCAAGTTGTGTCATGTACACATCCTCACTTAGGTTTCCATTAAGAAAATCCGTTTTAACATCCATCTGCCATATCTCATAATCGAAATATGCAGCAATAGCTAGAGTGATCCGAATATGTAATACTCCGTATATCGATTTTGAGAGTTTATTATTCGGGAGAGAGAATTAATCAAAAATTCAGGGTTTTCGGGGGAATTTTGGAACCTGGGCCTCCTACCCAGGCTAGGGCCACCTAATGGCCGGCCATAGGTGGGCCAAGAGGGGGAAGGCCCTTGGGCCCAAGCCCATGCCGCCCCACCTCTCCCTCCAACCCTAGCCGGCCACCCCCTTGCCCTCTCCCTCCCCTCATTTCCTCCCCCCTTTGAGCCGCCACCCCCTAGCCCCAATCCAGCATCTCCCCTGCCCCTTGGCGCCTCCCCTCCCCCTTGGTGCTGGCCTCTAGCGATCCCCGACGCTGCTCCAAGGTTATCCCCGAAGCCGATCTCTCCTGCCGTCACCGCTGGCCGTTCGTCTTCCTCGCCTTGGCCGGCCATTGAAGGGAGGAGAGGGAAGTTCTTCGGGAGGTCAATCCATGTCGTTATTGAGGTGCTACAGGGGTAACAATGGCCTCCCTTGCTGTTTGATTCATAAGAGATGAGAATTTGATTCGATTAGTTGGATCGTTTTGCGTTAGGTTTTAGATCAGATTGTACAGTAGGTTGCGTGGCCAGTTTCGGGTCCTTAGAGGCCGAATCTTGGGTTTTCGTCACCTAGAGTTTTGTTTCTGGTTTCCTTAGCTTTCTTTTGACACTGAGATCATGAGATTCCACCCTGTGGTTTAGGAGTTATGAATTTTAACCGCACACTACTCTGTCTGTCAGAGATTTTGGAGACTGTCGGTTGCTCCTCAGTTTTGTTCTAGTTAGAGCCAGATCTAGGGCGGCCACCCAAATAGGTTTTTGAAGATAATTTCTCCATGATTCCAGATTGATAAATATCATCTCCATAGGATCAGTAGACTGAAAGTTACAGGCTTTTCTTTACGACTGTTCTGAAATCTGGACAGGTTTCTATCGGTGTCTTCTTGGGCAATTTAGTCCTCTGTTTTGGCCGAATCAGAGGATCCCGCCAACTAGAGTTTTGTAGACTAGTGCGTTAAGATTATTTGAGCATTGGTTTCAATTCATTATGAGTTACGGATATTTAATTATGATTTTTCTCGTACCGCTGATCAGAAGGGCTGAAATCTGGCTGAATAGTTTGTTTTCAAGTCGGGTCTGTGCGGTATATTGGGTAGTCAGGAGATATTGTAGAACACCGGTAGCAATGTAATATCGTTGTTCTTATTTCGGGAACATACTTGTGTAGGCGGCGAAGCATCACGTGTGGGAACACCTTCGTTGCTTACTTTCGCGTCGCAACGCGAAAGGCAAGTACAGTGCAATCCTTCACCTTGATGAATGATTTGTGGTTGTGTTCTTTCTAATGTTTCCAAGATCCATGTTTTCAATCGAAAGTGTTAAGCAACATCCATATTCCATTACATGCAAGTACCTTATGTCAAAATGTGTGGATTTCGACTGCTGCTTGATGATGTGATATGTTTGTGAATGTCCTTGTTATTCATCCATGATGACGATTCTAGTTCAAGTGATAATTCTTGTGAGAGAAGATAATGAATGTTCTTGATATCCATCCATGATATTTATTTCGTTTCGAATGGATACATCATGTGATTTCAGTTAATGGCATTCATATTCACTGATTCATTCCATTCATGTTGTTCTATTTCCTTCCACGGGAGTAAAATTTTGTAAGTCCCATCAAATCCAATATGGGCACATGATACCCACCATTTCAATGTGGGTATGTAAGACCCACCATTTCAATGTAGGCAGTTTCGGACACCCGTATGAAACGTTCTTCATACGGCATTTGGGTCCCTGGACTTTGTTAAGTACGGGCTTAAGTGAACACCGGCCGGTGTGTCACTCACTATACTTAGATTATAAGTTGTGAGCAGTCCATTCCTTCATTGCATTATTCCGTTCCATGCATTTCCATAAATGTTCAGAGAAGTGTTTACAAGTGGATTGTGATTACCTTGTTCTCTTGATGTTCTGGTTATTTGTTAAATGTACTTGCTGAGTCTTTGGCTCATCCTTGCTTTGTATGTTTTATTTAGGTAAATGAGGAAGAAGGCAAGACCTTTTGTGCGGTAGTCCAGCACGCTGCACATCACCTTTATCAAACCATAATAACTAATGTTATCTTTCAGTCATGTCAACTATTTGATAAATTTCCAGATTGTAATAATCCAATTTTGGTCATGCTTACTGTACGTCGTTTCATGATTGTTTTCCATTCCTTCCCATGAATCTGTTAATCGTTTATCGTCGTTCCTTATGGGATATTGATGATTGAGCCTGATTAACCTGGTAATGTTGTGTACTATTAGTATCTTTGTTAGATTTGTGTGACATCTTGGCTTCCGAATAGCCAGGGTGTTACAGAATAGATTTAAGCACCGCAACTGGTGAGAAGGTCTCATCGTAGTCAACTCCTTGAACTTGTCAAAACCCCTTTGCGACAAGTCGAGCCTTATTGAAGGATCGAAATGGCAACAGAGGGGGGGTGAATGGTGCCTAAAAATTAATACTCCCCTTCACTGTATTTAAAACCAGCCTACAAAGATCTCTGAAGATCTAAAGAAAGTAAATGAAGCAAGATCAAATAACAAAAACAAGTTTCAGTCGTTCTTCGAAAATCGGAAGTTAAGGCGAGATTGCGGAAGTTCCGCTATGTAGTTCGCAGATGTATATCGCGGAAGTTCCGCTTATGTACTTCCACGCATAAAATCGGAAGCTCCGATTATCCTGACCGAAGAACAGAATGCTCGGGTTTTTGCCCAAAAATCCAAACTACTTAATCTTGAATGCTCTTCTCAGGTCAAGTTTTACAGGACATCATCCTAAACACCATCTTGACCTTATGGAGAAGAATCGCAACCAAAGATTCAATAATCGAACCAAAAACGGATTTCTTGAAGAAGGGGCAAGAAAGACCAAAACCAATGATAAGCGAGATTCTCAGATTCTTAGAGCATGAAACTTTGAGGAAGTAATAGCAATACCAAAACGATTCTAGATATGAAGTTTCATGCTATCTCATAAAACGAATCAAAAGATATGCCAAAACCCTAGATATTCAACATGAACAGAGAGAGAGAGAGAGTTGCAAAATCAAATAATCGAAACCTCAGATTTCATTGGATTGAAACATGGATTACAGAGGTAACGCAAAGAGGAAAGATTACAATAGGTTTCAGTTCATACTCTCCCTCTCAACAAGCTCTCAAAAAGCAAAACAAATCCTTTTCTAGAGCTAACCCTAATTTTCTCTCCCAAAAGTCTAACCCTAACTCCAGGGTTCTCCCCTATTTATAGCCTTTGCTAATGGGCCTCCAACCCATTAAGCCTGCTACACCTGAACAGAACCGCCTCCACTTTTGCCGCTTTGCGAAAAGACCCTTTCGCCCCTGCGCACCTTCGGAAGCCTCCGTACACCTTGTTGTGCACGACTATAACCGCTTCAAGATTCACGCCGTCTTGACACATCCCGGCCGTTCGACCTCAACGCCTCCTGCGCCTAGTCCGGTCCACGTGTCTTGCCACGACTCCATCTTGATGCCCTGCGCATCAACACAGAAAAACACATCACATAGCATTGCACAATATCATAGCATCAATATTTGTATAAGACTCAAACTCATACAAAATCAAAAACACAAAATATTCTTCTACGCACGATTACGGACACAATCGGAAGTTCCGCACTTACCACGTGGAAGTTCCGATTTCAGATTTATCCGCACTTGTCGAGGATTATCGGAAGTTCCGCACTCAACAACTGCGGTACTTCGATATCGGAACAACCGACTTTCGGATATTTGATTCGATTTGGTACCTCGAGAGAACACTCAATGTCGGTATTATCGGACTCTCGCTACCCCTTGTGCGGAAGTTCCGATTTCCTTCAAAGAACTCAAAACCGGGAAAATCGGAAGTTCCTATTTCCAACACGGTAGTTCGATTTATCGAACTTCCGCTCCATACACGCCGTAGTTCCGATTTCCGACTCACCCCGAAGCAGTCCAAACCGAAAAACTCAACTCTCAATCTAATCAACACACTTGTCAAATACTCATCACTCAGTGGAGGACCTCTCACATGGTCTCTCAATCTCCCCTTGATGAGTATATTGACAATTACCAAAAAGCATAAGATGAGTTTGAGATTACAGTCAACCAAGGTCTAAACAAGAGTAGTTAAGCTCAAGACCAAGTTGACAAAAGAGAAAGACTTGAGATGAGATGAAAGAGCAATTTTCGCACAAAACTCAAGGCTTTTCTCCAGAAGGCTTTTTCTCACAAAAATTCTCCCCCTTTGGCAATAAAATCATCAATATGTAGAAAAGGGAGGAAAAGACTATATGATGTTCATTTTAAGCATTAGGAGCCATGTAGATTATCCAAAATGATTATTAGAGAATTACACCAAGCCATAACACAGAAGAATGCTATCAAGATCATGACAATTGATGTAGAGAATAGCTAAGACAGAAAATCCATAATCTGAATAATGATCCAATTCTTTAGCAGGTCAAATAAGTCAAGATTCCAATTCTTTATCCAAGGATGATGCAAGCCATGTCAAATAATCTAAGTTGAACCAAGAAGACTCATACTGAACAGTTTAGAGTGCTACCAGTTGAAGAAGGACTCATTTTATCCAGAACTTGGTCTCTTTGAAGATAAGCAATTTTAGCACATTTTCTTTTTTCGAAGACTTTTTATGGTTTTATCTCGGTAAAGCAAGCTCTGGACTAGGTGCCATCCACTGGCGCCTCTTGAGCTTCAACCATTTTTTTTTAGCCATGTGCTAGATCTCAAGCCTTATGCGACCACTCCAAGCAACAGACTTAAGGAGGTGATCTTAGGTCATCCAAGGCTCCCCCTGAGTTCATGCCTAGTGCAATGGCAAGCCGTCTCATGAGAAAGATTTGGTGAGATCAGTTTTTTCGCACAAAAGAGATCATTTTTGCTTTTGAAGTTTTAGACCAGTGATTAGAGATAAGTCATGTTTCTTAACAAGCGACATAGCTTACTCAAAAGTTCAAAAGAGATTCGGGACTCAACTCAGCCTACTTGACATGGCGAAAATCATAAAAGGATAGTTTCAACCAGACTAGTCTCAAGAGCTATCATGACAAGATTTTAATTCAAGTTTAGCATTTTTAAATACCTTAGCATGGCAAAGACTAAACTACACATAAAAAGTCATGATAGATCTAGCAGTTTAGCATAAATCATGGCAAGATGTAAAACAGTGAAAACATATCATAAGGGATAATAAACAAGACTCCATTTGATTATAATGCAATGCGGAATGAAATGCACAAAAATCCAGATTCCCTTCAGAATGAGATGCATCTTTTAATTCAGGTTGAGTTATGACAAAATTAAGAGTATGGAATAACCAAGAATAACTCCCCCTGAACCAAAGGAACAAAAACGAGAATCTGATAAGTAAACCAGAAAAGGCAGTCCTTTAGAGCATAGAAAAGATATAGAAAACTATCGCTCGAAAGGTTCTTATCTACCCCATATGATTCTAGGACTATCGGTGATCTACACATACACTAAGGAGCAAACAACCCTGTCTACCCAAGGGTGGCCCGACCCCTGCTAGAACCTATAAGAAGTGAGTAAGCTCTACTTAGAGAAGGAAGAGACAGCTAATAAGCAGCATCCTAGAACCACAAGATAAGAAGTAGTATCAAAGCAATTGTGGCAAGATAACCACTCTAACCTATCTTTGGAAGGTCTTTGACCGAAATATTAAAAGAAATGTAACGAGAAAGGAGTAAGAGTATAATATAATATAATACATAGTAGCACAAAGCTCCCCCACAAGTGATCCGTAAGGACAAACCACTAAGCTCTCCTGCAGAGTGAAAAACCGAGAGGCATCCGGAGGCTTAGTGAAGATATCCTTAGCTGGTGCTCACTCTCCACAAACTAGAGCACAATGTCACCCTTCTCTACATGGTCTCGAAGAAAGTGATATCGATATCAATATGCTTGGTCCGAGAATGTTGCTTTGGGTTCTTGGCAATGCAAATCGCAGGCGTGTTATCACGAGAAGAGTGGAACGCGATCGATAGATAACCCGAATCTGCGGTCGAGACCATCAAAGCACTTGGCTACGAAAGAATCGGTGCGACAGCGTACTCGGCCTCTGCGGTGGATTGCGCACACCGGATTGCTTCCTCGGCGACCGGAGGCGAGAGAAGTGCCAATGAATTGGCAAGTGCCGAAGTGCTCTTCCTATCTATCCTCTGACCGGTAAATCTGCATCGGAGAAGGCTCTAAGAGATAGACAAGAGGAGGAGGAGTACGGATACCATAGTCAATGGTAGCTCGAAGGTATCGAAGATGCGCTTCACCGCTTTGACGGTGAGATCGCGAGGAGAAGCTCAAACCGAGCACAAAGACACACGAGAAAAGTGTATATCCGGTCTCGAGGTGTGAGGTATAAGAGAGAGCCAATCATGCTCTGAAATCCTTTTGGTCAATGAGTTCGCCGTCTTCATCCGGATCGAGGCATTTGTAGATGCCATTGGAGTTGATCTTGGCTTTCCATCATTCATGTCGAAAGCGGCAGGAGGTCTCGAGTGTATTTGCCTTGATGAAGAAAGGTACCCTCCGAGTCTGTTTGATTTGAAAGCCAAGGAAGAAGCTCAACTCGCCCATCATGCTCATTTCAAACTCCGAGCTCATGACATCGGAAAACTGGGAAACGAGAGCATGCGGGAGCCGCCAAAGATAATGTCATCCACGTAGATCCGACGAGCGTAAGATCGGTGCCAAGGCGGCGGATGAACAAGGTTTTGTCAATTTTACCCATCTCAAAACCATGGCTCGTGAGATAGGACTTAAGCCTTTCATACCAAGCTCGGGAGCTGCTTGAGTCCATACAAAGCTTTGGAAAGCCTGTAGACATGGTTAGGGTATTGGGAGTTCTCGAAACCAGGAGGCTGTCTCACATAGACTTCTTCCTCAATAAGGCCATTGAGGAAGGCACTCTTGACATCCATCTGGTAAAGCTTGAAACCCTTAGAAGCGCAAAGGCAAGCGAGTTCTAATGGCTTCAAGTCTAGCTACTGAGGGCAAAAGTCTCTTGAAATCTAGACCCTCAACTTGAGAGTACCCCGAGCTACCAAACCTAGCCTTGTTTGAATGACTAACCCATCTTCACTTTGCTTGTTCTTGAACACCCATTTGGTCCCAATGATATTGTGACCTTTAGGGGCTCAACAAGGGACGGACCTTGTTCCTTTCAAAGTTTTCTAATTCCTCGTGCATGGCGTTAGTCCATGACTCATCGAAAGAGCATGACAAAGCGTCTTTGGGCTCAAGCGAGGCAACAAAGCGAGAATGGAGCAGAATAGAGACATGCAGTTTTGAGCAGTGACTCGCTCAAAGAGATCTCAATTATCTGCTCTGAAGGATGGTCCTTTTGAATGTGTCTTGGAGGTCGGGGTGAGATGAAGAAGTGGCCTCTACCTCATTAGCGAGCGAGATAGGGACAGAGCCACTAGCTTCGAAGAAGCGAAGGTAAGGGCTGATCTCCTCGAGTGCGGTGGAAGAAGGCACCTCAAGAGGAGGAGAAGGGCTGGATCGTAAGCAACCCTCATCTCCATCCTCCTCATCGTCCACAAAGATGGACTCGATCTGCTCTAAGGAACACGAAATATCGGGCCTAGTCCACGGGTGGCCTCATCGAAGGTCACCTCACAGATTCTAACAATTTACTAGACTCGCGATTCTGGACTCTATAGGCACGAGAAGAAGTCGAGTAACCGGAAAGATCCCATCACAAGATCGTGACTCGAACTTATCTAGGTTCCCGGACTTGAGAATAAAACACTTGCAACCAAACACACGAAAATGCGAGGCAATGGGTTTCGCCCATATCTCAACTCATAAGAAGTGCGATGCAAGAGTGCAGAAGAAAAACTCTGTTAGAAACATGACAAGCGTAGCAATTGCCTCATTAAAACTTCCTAGGTGTAGAGTACTCATCAAGCATCGTCACAGCCATCTCGACCAAGGTGCGGTTCTTCCTCTCCACAACGCCATTTTGTTGGGGGCGTATGGAGACGAGGCGGTGCTCTACACTGTCTCACCACAAAACTCTCAAAGTAGGAATTCTTGAACTCGGTGCCATTATCGGTCACGAATTGCTCGTAATGCACCGGGAGCTCAACAGAAAGCCTACTAAAAGACCACGAAAAGAGTAAGCGTCTCATCCTTGAGGCTAAGAAAATACCCAAGAATACCTCGAGAAGTCATCGACCACGACAAGTACGTACCACTTCCTCCTCTCTTTGCACTCTAGTGGTCCCTGTGTCCATATGGGCGATTGACACAGTGCATCTGTCATAGTCCTTTATGGCGGAGGATGTGAAGCGGCAACCATTTTGCCGTCTTCAAGCAAGGAGCACAAACAAGATCCTTGACCATTTTGAGTTTTGGCAAACCACGAATGAGATCGTGGCGCTAACTCGGGTCAGATGATCAAATCCTATATGACCAAGTCTCCTATGCGAGAAAGTCAAATCACGGATTGAAGCAATTAAACATCGGAGAGGATCACGGAAGATCGGAAAAATCAGCACGAAAGATCCTCCCATATCGAGAAATCCATAAACTAGACTACAGAAGAATCAAGAATTTTGCAATTGTTTTTCTTAAAGCTCACCTCGAAACCGTCATCGGTGGTGAGAGGCAAAGCGATTATCTGCAGCTTACTTACTAAGGCAACATCTTTTAAAATAAAAGAATCATTAATGCTCACAATACCTTTAGCGATGACGCGCCCAAATGAAGCATCTCGAAGGTGATCGTCTCATCACCGAGCACGGGCTAGGAAGAAAACCAACGAGAATCTCGGTCATATGGCGTGAACAACCGAGTCTACAATCCGGACCTTTCCTTCCCGGCCCGCGACCACGAGTCAAGCAGTAAAGTCTCGATCTTGGGGTGAGTCAGCGATGATTTTGGCACCCAATCTTGAGTAACACGGCGAGCAGATGAAAGTCAAGCAAGGCCGACCTCTATCTACCCTCGCTCTCTGTCACTCAACAAGTCAAAGATCTCGACTGTTCTTTGGATCCATTGCTATGGGAGAAGCGAGTCGAAGTGCGATAACATCTTGATCTTGCCGCAGTAGCTATCTCGAAAGGAAAACGAGATCTACCCTCGGGACGGCGGAGATTACGACCAAAGGGAGCATGAGGATGAAAATCGAAAACTTCGGAAAAACCAAGTCCTCGATCTTGCCCGAAATCATCGGATGGAACAAATCTAGACCTCGTGTTGGTCTTAGGTGCACTCAAGATGCAGGGTGACCACAGAATGTGCCTAAGAGACTCAACACGGTCTCTGTAGCGATCTTGGCGCTGAAGCAATGATCAACTAAATGTCCATCTTTACGTGAAGGTGCAATGATACTTCGCCTTACGAGGGGCGAAGCTGCGGTGGAATCACCTTCTTCGTCGAAATCCTTTGAACAAAACACATGACTTAAAATTGACTTTCTCGGTCCTAGGCTT
Organism: Hsuehochloa calcarea; assembly: GCA_036346395.1. Classification (NCBI taxonomy): domain Eukaryota; kingdom Viridiplantae; phylum Streptophyta; class Magnoliopsida; order Poales; family Poaceae; genus Hsuehochloa; species Hsuehochloa calcarea. Next base: position 22,323,611 of record CM070595.1, on the reverse strand, counting down.
AGTTTTGATCACACAGTGCTATGGTTTTGAGCACGACGGTGGATGCTTCCTCATATCCTCCACGGATATCATATCCTAGACCCTAATTAAATCGCAAATTTTAGATTTGTCTAGAATGAGATTGAGCTTCTTCTTGCCTCCTACAAACCTCTCGAGAGTGTTCATAAGATCCGACACTCCCGAAAAGAGAGGTGCAAGAAGAGCAGGGGGAAGAAGGGAAGCGAGAAGGTAAGGGAGAGAAGAAGAACCAACAAGCGAGAGGAAAGATTGGCTTGTGCATACACAACCAACTTTGAGGGACGATCCTCTTGCTAGTGAGATTGGTTCACGTTGCTAGGCGCCTCTACCAAACCCTTAGACTTCTTCCAAAGACACACAATACAAGCGGATGATTGTGTCTCTAGAAGGTCCTTAGTTAGCTTCACACATTTTTCATCCAAGGCAACCAAATCACATTTTATTTTATAACAATGATTGCATGGTGAGCTAACAAGGTCCTTAGAAGCATCTTGAGCCAATTTATTCTTGTGATTAATCATTTCTTGAAACCGCTTGAATCTGATTCTAGTTCGTGATTAACTTAGGACAGTTTAAACAAGAAACAATAGGCTCTAGTAGCGCGACTTGAAATTGACAATTTTGTGATCCGCCTGTTTTAGGTTCATCTTGAGATTATTACAATTTTCACAAGTTTGAGTGAGATCAAGCAACATGGTATAAAGACCTCTAAGCGAATTGTCCTTAACCTCACATGAGGTGCAAGCGGTAGCCTCAAGTAGTGGATGAAGGAGGTGCTACCCTACTCATCTCTAATTGACAAGAAGGCTAATGTTCTCTACCTTAATCATGTCAAGTTCGGAGGACACACTATCATGTAAGGTCCTTAGTTTATCCATATCATCAATCAAAGCACAGCATGTGTCACATTCATCACGGGAGGGAGCAGATGTAAGTAAAGTAAGCTCCCGTGATAGTCTAGCTACTTCCTTCTCCAACCCAGCACACTTAGCCCTAGACTTAGCATGGAATCTACCTAGCTTAAGAAAAGCATCATTAATTTGGTCATAAGTGGGACTAACCTCATCTGAGTCGGAGTGCAGCTCATTGTCGCTCGATTCGCCGAGGGCCATGAAGCACATCTGGGAGAAGTTGCCGTCGTCCTTGGGATCATGATCGTCCTTCCCATCATCGTCACTCCACCCCTCCACCTCATTTGGTGTCCGGTTCGTCGAGGCGGTGAGGGCGCGATGGAACAACTTCTTTGCCTTCCCAAAGTTGCGGAACTTCTTCTTGCCTTGATCAGTCTTTGAGGGCTTCGTGTTGCGGTTCTTGTCGATGTAGTCGTTCTTGCTTGGACCGCCATAGTCACCTTTGCCCTTCCCAAGCTTGGGACAGTTTGCTCGGATGTGGTTGGGGCCACCACACTCGAAACAAATCACAGGACCTCCTCTTTTACCATCCCTCCTCCTCTTGTAAGCATGGGAAAACTTCCGAGCTAGGAGGGCTAGCTGTTCATCCTCAAGTCGTTCTAGCGATCATCGGTTATGTCACGAGAGCGACTAGGAGAACCCGCGTGTCGACTCGAAGAAGATCCGAAGTGGGATCGGTGACTAAAGCCATCATTGTGACTTCGACCTTGAGAGACAATGTCAATCTCGTGAGTCTTGAGACGCGAGTAAAGCGCATCAAGAGTCGTGGTCGAAGGTCCGTGCTATCTTTGATGGTAGTCACTTTCATCTCCCAAACACGAAGATCAAGTCGAAAGCATCATCGGCGTTATCCGAGTCGGGGTATGTAAGACCGACCGCTCGGAGGTTGCTCAAAATCTTGTGAAAACGCGAAAAGCACTCGTCAAGAGATTCGCCAGCAAGCATCTCAAATTTACTGTATTCACGCTTGAGCTGGTCTTGTCTAACCGTCTTAATCTGAGTGGTGCCCTCATGGTATGCATCGAGGGTCACCCGGATGTAAATAGCGAAATCAAATGAAAAATACGATCAAACTCATACGCTTAAACCACGAATGATTATGTTCCTTGCCTTAGCATTTGCCTCAACATCGGCCATGTTTCGGCATTGATGTTCTCATCGGCAGAACAACAAATCTAACCTTCACCTTTCTCCGGATGGCATACCCACGAGCACGGATGTAAGTTTCCATTCGGCTCTTCCGAAAGGGTAATCGGACCATCAAAACCGGAGGCTTGGTGGAATACTTGTCCGTTGCCATGGCTCAACCGACGGTTAAGATCTATCAAGAAGAGCTAGCCGCTCGATACCAATTGAAGGATCGAAATGGCAGCAGAGGGGGTGAATGGTGCCTAAAATTAATACTCCCTTCAACGTATTTAAAACCAGCCTACAAAGATCTCGAAGATCTAAAGAAAGTAAATGAAGCAAGATCAAATAACAAAAACAAGTTTCAGTGTTCTTACGAAATCGGAAGTTAAGGCGTTAGATTGCGGAAGTTCCGCTGCGGTAGTTCAGCGGTGTATATCGCGGAAGTTCCGCTATGATATTCCATTGCATAAAATCTAAGCTCAGATTATCGATCAAAAACGAGAATGCTCGGGTTTTGCCCAAAATCAAACTACTTAATCTTGAATGCTCTTCTCGGGTCAAGTTTTACAGGACATCATCCTAAACACCATCTTGACCTTATGGAAGAATCGCAACCAAAGATTCAATAATCGAACCAAAAGCAGATTTCTTGAAGAAGGGGCAAGAAAGACCAAAACCAATGATAAGCGAGATTCTCGATTCTTAGAGCATGAAACTTTGAGGAAGTAATAGCAATACCAAAATGATTCTAGATATGAAGTTTCATGCTATCTCATAAAACGAATCAAAAGATATGCCAAAACCCTAGATATTCAACATGAGCAGAGAGAGAGAGTTGCAAAATCAAATAATCGAAACCTCAGTTTCATTGGATTGAAACATGGATTACAGAGGTAGCAAAGAGGAAAGATTACAATAGGTTTCAGTTCATACTCTCCCTCTCAACAAGCTCTCAAAAAGCAAAACAAATCCTTTTCTAGAGCTAACCTAATTTTCATCCCAAAAGTCTAACCCTAACTCGGGGTTCTCCCTATTTATAGCCTTTGCTAATGGGCCTCCAACCCATTAAGCCTGCTACACGAACAGAACCGCCTCCACTTTTGCCGCTTGCGAAAAGACCCTTCGCCCTTGCGCACCTTCCGGAAGCCTCCGTACACCTTGTTGTGCACGACTCGCTTAACCGCTTCAAGATTCACGTTGTCTTGACACATCCCGACCGTTCGACCTCAACGCCTCCTGCGCCTAGTCCGGTCCACGTGTCTCGCCACGACTCCATCTTGATGCCCTGCGATCAACATGAGACAAAAACACATCACATAGCATTGCACAATATCATAGCATCAATATTTGTATAAGACTCAAACTCATACAAAATCAAAACACAAAATATTCTTCTACGCACGATTCGGACACAATCGGAAGTTCGCGCTTACCACGGCGGAAGTTCCGATTTCGGCTATCCGCGCTTGTCGGGATTATCGGAAGTTTCGCACTCAACATCTGCGGTACTTCCGATATCCGAACAACCGACTTTCGGATATTTGATTCGATTTGGTACCTCGAGAGAACACTCAATGTCGGTATATCGGACACTCCGCTACCCTTGTGCGGAAGTTCCGATTTCCTTCACCGAACTCAAAACCGGAAAATCGGAAGTTCCTATTTCCAACACCGGTAGTTAGATTTATCGGAACTTCCGCTCCATACAATGGTAGTTCGATTTCACGACTCACCGAAGCAGTCCAAACCGAAAAACTCAACTCTCAATCTAATCAACACACTTGTCAAATACTCATCACTCAGAGTGGAGGACCTCTCACATGGTCTCTCACTTATGAATGTGAACATTTCCATCCATATCAATCATTTTCTTATAGATCCATTTGCAATCAATGGTTCTAACACCATCAAGAGGCTCGACTAGGTTCCAAACCTGATTGACACTCATGGAGTCTATCTCGGACTTCATGGCTCCAAGCCATTTCTCAGAGTCTGGGTCCATCATCGCTTCCTTATAAGTGTTAGGCTCACCATTATTCAACAATAATACGTTATGCACATACCTTATAGGCAATTGACGCGTCCTTTTAGATCTACGTGGGGCTGATGTCTCTTCTACAGGTTCAACAACACTTTGTTCGTTCTGTAGAGGTTCAGTAGGAGTTGAAACACTTTCAGATGTTTCTCGAACTTCTTCGAGTTGCATCTTTCTCCTACTGACTCATTTTGAAAGAAACTCTTTCTCCAAAAAGACACCATTTCGGGCAACAAATACTTTGTCCTCCTCTTGATTGTAGAAATAATATCATTTGGTTTCCCTAGGATATCCTATGAAGAAGCATTTATCCGACTTGGGTGTGAGTTTGTCAAACGTCAAACGTTTAACATAGACATCACAACCCCAAATCTTTAGAAAAGACAAACTAGGACTCTTCCCAGTCCATATCTCATATGGTGTCTTATCTACTAATTTAGATGGTACCCTGTTCAAAGTGAAAGCGACAGTTTCTAGAGCGTAACCCCAAAAATACAATGGCAGATCCGATTGGCTCATCATTGACCGAACCATGTCCAACAAGGTCCGATTACGCCGCTCGGACACTCCATTCTAATGTGGAGTACCCGGTGGTGTAAGCTGTGGAACAATTCCACATTGTTTCAAATGATCACAAAACTCATTGCTCAAAAATTCTCCTCCACGATCAGATCGTAAGGACTTGATTGTCTTGCCAAGTTGATTCTGTACCTCATTCTGGAACTCCTTGAACTTTTCAAAGGATTCCGACTTGTGCCTCATTAAATAGATATATCCATATCTACTAAAGTCATCGGTGAAAGTAATGAAGTACTGAAAACCATCTCTAGCTGTCGTGCTCATTGGTCCACACCCATCAGTATGTATGAGTGCCAACAAGTCGAACACCCTTTCATTCCGACCAGTGAAAGGTGTCTTGGTCATCTTTCCTATCAGGCAAGATTCACACGTTTCAAATGATTCCAAATCAAATGAGTTTATAATTATATCACTATAGAGCCTTTTTATGCGTTTCTCAGTGATATGACCCAAACGACAATACCAAATAAATGCGGAATTCGTATCATTAGGCCGAAGCCTCTTTGCATTTGTTGGACCGAAAAGGCGACTAGAGGAGGGTGAATAGGAGCACGCTCACTTTTCAACCAAGATCAGATCCAATACAAATTTCACTCCAATAGCTATGGAAGCTATGAAGATCAATATACCAGTACAGCGGAAGACTAGTATTGAATCCAATCTAAACCCGAAGCAAAACAATCGAAATCAACACAGGCAAAAAATCTAAGTGTTGGGCGGTCTGACCTCTGTGTTAATGGTGGTCGAACTGGTCCATTGGGCGGTCGGACCGGTCACCAGGGGCAGTCTGACCTCCAGTCTGATGAACAGTAAAAATAGTCCGAAAAATGAAGTTACAAATAGGTCTAACTTTTGATCTACAACTCCAAACTTGATGAAACTTGGAACACACCTTCTCTAGGATGTCAGGAACCTAGTCCAATGGAAGATCGTGAAGATCCTTGAAAAAGTTATGACCTTTCTTCGTTTGAGAGGAGGATGGTTCAAAACCGAGTTAAAACGAAAACTAGATCCAAAAACTTGCTCGTGGGTGATTGATGATCAAGATGATCTTAGATGTATTCCCACATGTCACAGCAAGCTAGATCACGTGAAGAAATCAATCAAAAACATGAGAATCAAAGAAAGACTCAAAATCACCAAATAGAGAGAAGAAAGACAAAGATAAACATTTTTGAGCAAACTTTCTTTGGATTGATTTGATAGGGTTTTGGGTTTACAGCCACTCCAACAATGGAGGACAAAGCTCAATCCAAGAGCACGAAATCAAATCAAAACTCTCTAGAACCCTAACATCCACTAATCCTCTCCCTAAGCCAAACTAGGGTTTCAATAATAATGAAAGGGTTGAAAGGGGTGCAGCCACCTCCCTCCTCTATTTATAGTGGAGACTTATACCTTCTAGAAGCTTTAACTTAAATGGGCTCCTGTTAAGGCCCAAGACAAACGGGTCACACACGCACGCACTTTAAAGCGCCGTCTTCAACACCTCTTGACCTAAACCGCTTCTCTTTGCGTCGTCTTGCGCCGCGGGTTGGCAAAAGGTCACCAAGGTGGTATTTGGTAAGATTACCAAAATACCCCTTCTCGGTCCTTCTCCGAAGACCGAGTCTATCTGCGCGAAGCACTTCGCCTGCTCCGCCACGTGTAGGTTTATCAACGGCTCTCTCCATGTCGGCAAGTCTCTCCCATCCGGCTCCCACCGAAACTGTAATATTCTGAGAATAATAATAATAATAATAACAATAATATCGTCTTAAGGGCCTGTGCGTAATTAAATAAATTAGGTACGTAAAAATAGAATATTTTGGAATTGTACGGAGGGACTAAACTGTCTTTTTTTCCACCCTAGCCGCCACTTTGGTTTTTAGTTTCCGTGCGCCGCCGCCGCCCATGCCCTATTCGCATCACTGTAGTGGCGGCCACCAAAGACGTCGTCTGCGCGCTTCGCCGCTGATCGCGTAGCTTTGTGTGCATGCGTGAAAGCCCAGCTGCCCTTGTCCCCATCGCCCGCCTTCATCCGGCCGCTCGCACGTTGCCACCTGCTCACGTGAAGCTGGCCCAATTGTGTTCGACGTGCGCAGCTTGATCGCGAGCGTGGACGCGCGAGGCAGCAGTGCAGTCAATGCGTGGGTGCTCGCTTCGAACGTCGTGTGGACGGGTTAGTTGATCTGGTGGATTTTGTTTAATTATTACGTGATTAGTTTTGGTACGTGCAAGGCGATTGGTTGTCCTGCTGCCTTACTTTTACGTGATGAATCCTTTGCATGGAAAAAAATGAAGGTTGAGTAGTAGAAGAGAGAGAAGGTACCAGGGCAAGAAAGAAGAAAATAAAGGAAATAAAGGAAGAGAGAAAAATAGAAGAAAAGAAGCCAAGATTCAAATTCTTGTGGGTAACAATCTGTAATTTCGTTTCGTCTCTGTTTTGCTGATTTATTTAGAGATTAGAATTGAGATTAATTAGAGAGGTTTTAGAATTTCTAATCGAGGGGACGATTAATAGATCTGTTTAGCCTGCTGTTCTGTTGAACGATTTATTCGGGTACCTTAATGGCGGATTTTGAAAATATCATCTACTAGTTAATTGTAGATAATTTCGATATCTTTCTATAGAATATTTAAACATGTCGATCGCACAAGTATAATTCGAGTTATAAATTTTGGAAGACTGCTGTCTTTGTGGTTGTCGTCTTTCGGCGCTGTTTTGGTAGACTATAGATTAAAAATAGTAAATAGACTAATTAGAGTTTTTGATCTACATGAAAGATGTAGATAATTGTCTAAGGGTTCTGTAGGATCCAAGAATTAGAATTTTGGTTAGACAAAACAAAAGTTATGAATTTAGTAAGACCCGCTGTCCCGAAGCTAACATATCGGTTTTCTAGGCTAAAAACGGAGGGTTAGGTGATTTAATTAGAAGTCTTGGTAATCTAAGAAAATGAGGAGAATTTTGTGTAGAATCCAGAACTGGGTGGTTTGTCGTGATTGAACTTTTGAGTCAAAAGTTACGTTCGTTTTAGTACCTAGACAGCAATGGGTAACTATTCGGTATCGGAGAAGCGTGGTATATTTGGGGACGGGTAGGACCGATGTCTATTGATTGCTATTCTTGATGTTGTAGCTTGTATTGAAATTTATGTATTTAATGTAGGAGAGGCGTCGTGCTTGTTGCCATCTTCTAGCCAAACCGTGCGTCGCAACTAGTAAAGGCAAGTGCATGGTAGACAGCGATCAATGATTGTTCACTGTTTCTTTACCTTCTATTACCATTATTGTTGTGCTTTTATTTTATTTTCTTGCAAATAATGGAATGGTATGGTTATATCCTTGTTGATAATCATGAGAAAAAGTTGGATATGATGAATATGATGGAGTTTGCATTTTTCATACATAAGCATCTTTGCATATGAGCAGGTGATCATGAATGATCACAACTCCACGGGAGTGGAGGAGGTCCCCGATCCTTGTGGAGGAACGGGCTTGAGAGTGAATGTTGTCGCGAGCATTCACTCATGCTATCCGTATCTGTGAAAGAAGTGCATGTGGACATGTAGATTAGAGTTGCATTCATATATGAGACTAATGGGTGTTAAACAAAGGGAAGATAACAGCATGAGAATATTAATAGGAGTACATGTGATGATAATGAAGTTATTGAATGCTGTTGATTTATTATTGTTCGTTGTATATTGATGTGTTTGTTGAGTCGTAGACTCACCCTTGCTCTTTTATTGTCTTTAGGTGATCTTCGAGGACGCTTGTGGTGAGGCGAGTAGAGCACATGGATTAGATCCATACTTCAATCACATGATCATTTGCCATAAGAATCTTTTCATTCAATGTTGGATTACTCTTGGACATGTTAGAGGCTGAATAAAGTTTAGGTCACATTTTGGACTAGATTATTTATTTCAATGATTTGGATTTAGTAGTTGGTGCTATCATGGATTGTTTACTTGATTATATTTCCCCTTTCTTATTTACTCTTGCTTGATTCATAATTATGGATGCTCTTTTGTGATTCAGGGATATGTCAATTGATATCTTCTTGCTGAAATTTTATAGTGTGTCAATATTTATTAGTTTAGAGAGTAGTTTAGTGGAATTCCAGACTCAGTGTTGGGCTGCGGTGTTACAGTTGGTATCAGAGCGGACTTTAGGTCCGTGGTGAATAGATTAACGACATAGGTAAACTAAAATTCTTATAATTTGTTTTAGTTTTAGTAAATCAACTAAAATTTGCTAATGGTTAATTAATCTAAAATTTGACACAGTAGTGCACAGTAGGTTAGAGAGAGGTACGATCATCGTTTTACGCTTCCGTTATGTTGTTTATTGATGCATGATTTTATTTTGACCTTTGAACTCATTGTGTATTGTTGATTGTGGTTGATAACTATGCCGAGGGGTAGAGGACGTGGTCGTGGTGGTCGCGGTCGTGGAGGTCGGGGCATGGCGGTGGTCCGTGGAGCCACCTCTGTATGTGAGATGAGTCGATGGTGAGGGTTCTTTGTTGACCCGCCTCGGTTGGGGTCGAGATGAGACCCGCTTTGCTAAGAGAGTTGGTGGGAGAGATCCGTGCTCTTCGTCAGCAGTAGCCGACACTATTCTTCTGCGGCATCTGTTGTTGCTCTGTCGCACCTCCACCGGTTCCTGAGGCGCGGATGACACTTCGAGAGTGGATGGGGTTGAGGTTGGATCCATTTGACGGGTCGGGCACATCGGTCCAGGCAGTGGACTGGTTGCGCTATATGGAGAGGCAGTTTGGAGCTTTAGAGATGTCCTCACATCGGAGGTCCGTTTATAGCCTTTCATTTGAAAGGCAGCGGACATTTGGTGGGAGGCGTGTTGTCTTGAGGACCGCCTTTGAAGGGCTAGTCACTTTGGAGGACTTTGTTGACCAGTTCAAGAAAAAGTTCTACCCCTACTCTTTTGTTGAGAAGATGGAGGTTGCCTTAACGACCTTTGCTCAGGGGAAGAGGTATATTGCTGAGTATGAGGCTGAGTTCAACAACTTGGTTTGCTTTGTCCCTTGATGTGACGATGATCTTCGTAAAGCCAAGAGGTTCCGTCGGGGTCTCAATTTGAGTGCAGGCATGTGTTGGGAGCTACTCCACCACGTGACTCTGACTTTGTTGTGGAGCAAGCTAGGGCATGGAGTTGGAGATGCGACTCACAAAGGCGACAAGCCTCACGGTGGACTAGTAGCCGGTGGTGACGGAAGAGGAGCTCTAGTGAGGGAAGTGGAGTGCGTTGACACGCTTTCAAGAAATTCAACGGAGGACCGCGATCCTTCAAGTCTAAGCGATCGAGGGCGTTCTCTTCTTGGCGCCTCGTCCTTTGCGCAGTACTCGGCTCTTCGTCTGTCGAGGTAAGGGGTATGCTTTGTTTTAAGTGCGGTGATGGACACCACGCTGTTGAGTGTTCTTAGACGGGAGATTGCCGTCAGTGTGGCCGACCGGGTCACAAGGAGCGGGTGTGTCTCCAGAACCCCGCTAGCGTGATCAAGTGGGAGCTGTGCCATCTTCTTCTTGATGGGTCTGCTCGAGGATCTTTCCGGATGATGGTTTTGCTCCTCTGTATTGCCACTTCCTTCAGCTTGGGTGCCTCCAGTAGGGTACTTGTGGAGGAACGGGCTTGAGAGTGAATGTTGTCGCGAGCATTCACTCATGCTATACCGGTATACGCGAAGGAAGTGCATGTGGACATGTAGATTAGAGTTGCATTCATATATGAGACTAATGGGTGTTAAACAAAGGGAAGATAACAGCATGAGAATATTAATAGGAGTACATGTGATGATAATGAAGTTATTGAATGCTGTTGATTTATTATTGTTCGTTGTATATTGATGTGTTTGCTGAGTCGTAGACTCACCCTTGCTCTTTTGTTGTCTTTACATGATCTTGAGGGAATGGATCGAGAGAGCGAGTAGAGCACATGGATTAGATCCATACTTCAATCACATGATCATTTGCCATAAGAATCTTTTCATTCAATGTTGGATTACTCTTGGACATGTTAGAGGCTGAATAAAGTTTAGGTCACATTTTGGACTAGATTATTTATTTCAATGATTTGGATTTAGTAGTTGGTGCTATCCTGGATTGTTTACTTGATTATATTTCCCCTTGCTTATTTACTCTTGCTTGATTCATAATTATGGATGCTCTTTTGTGATCTAGGGATATGTCCATTGATATCTTCTTGCTGAAATTTTATAGTGTGTCAATATTTATTAGTTTAGAGAGTAGTTTAGTGGCATTCCAGGCTCAGTGTTGGGCTGGGGTGTTACAGAAACCACCATGGTACTTGCACCACTACTGTGGCTTGATCAAACCGATCGCCAGACCGGCGTCAGTTCGGTCATCCTTGTCTATTCTGCACCACACTTGAGTTCATTGACCTCACCCGGCATCGTCGATCATTCTGGACCTCCGCTCTCCAAGCCTAGTCTCGATCTTCCTCGCCGTTGACCGTCGTTGACCACCAAGCAACCTGCACAACAATAGACAAGCAAATCGAATCCGGGAACAAGTTCTTCACAACTAGACCCACGTTAGTCAAAACATGCATCATGCAACACATATGCACTGAAACTCATGACTTTGACCTAACCAACGAACAACGCCGCCACGACGGGTGACGTTCAAGTGACAACCGGTCAGACCGCCCCTCGGGGCGATCGCCAGCCCTGCAGTCGACCGATCACACTACAGCCGGCCCGGCCGCCAATGGGACTTAGCCAAATTTTGGCCCCTCAAATCCCAGACCCTACTGGAATTTTATATCTCGAATAACTTTTGACTAGAGACTCCAAAAATCATGAGACCAAGTGCATTAGGATCCCCTCACTTGCCTACACCCTCTATTTTTGGCGCAGCCTGTTCTGACCAATTTTGGTCACGGCCGGTCCGACCGCCGCACATGGTCGTCCGACCGATTTGGGACCGGTCGGACCGCCATGCTATGGCCGGTCGGACCACCCCTGTCCAGAAAGCCTGACAGTTCTGAAACTTTATCGAAAACACGTGAAACGACAAACCATAAATGCCATTGCCAATTGTCACATCATCCTAAGATCTGGAGCATATCCCCATGATATCCACAATCTCCCTCTTGATGAACACATTGGCAAAAATCCAGAAAATGTAATTTGGAGGTTTGAAAAGTAAAATAGTTTCGTTTTCGCACAAAGGCACAACTTGGTCCATAAGCAAGAGAAAGCAATGGAAATGACCAAGTTGGCATCAGAATAGTATAGGCATGTGAGAAAAGGCAAAAGAAAGCATAAAAACTTTGATTTCCAGAAAAAAGTCAAAAATCTCACTTAAGGTCCATATGAAAGAACAATTGTTCAATTGACCTTTGATCATTGTGAGGAGTAATAAATGCAATTCAAATTCAGAAGAATCAATAAGACAATAACAATGCAATTCAAAAACTCCCCCTCACTGTGATCCTCGGATTTCAGAAAATTTCAAATTCTCCAACTTTCTCCCCTTTGTATAATCTTCTCCCCAACATTGAAATATCTTCTCCCCCTTTGACAATGGAGTCATCAAGGAATCACGCCTTCCTCTCATCCAGAGATAACAAATGCAGAATGAAGAGAGAAGAAAAAAGAAGAAGTATGCGTGAAGTGCAATGGAGTGGCTTCATTTTTGTATTTTTCAATTTTTGATTACAAGAAGCTTTGGAGATTACCCAAAAGAGCTAGCCAGCATTTCTAATATTGCACAAACAACATATCAAGCCTGACAGCGCTAGCAAGATCATGGTAAGACATATATATATCAAAGCTAAGCACAAAGGCTCAAAAGTAAAGCAATAGATTTGATCAATTTAAGCAAAGCTTCAAATTCAGCAAGTTCATCAACAGAGATACTAAAATGAAATTGGCCATGTCAAAATGTCAAAGTGAGATAAAAAATCTAACAAAGACCACATTAAGAGTCAATCAGGTCCTGTATTGAATCATTTTGCTCAGTATTTCTCAAAAGCCCATTTGTCAACAGTTTTCTCATATGCATTGAATATTGAAGTTGACTAATGATCTAACTTAGTGATAAGATCCTGGACTAGGATCCATCCACAAACTCATCCTAAGCTTCGATCAGAAGTTGATTAAAGGTATATCTTAGTAAAGAAGATCCTGGACTAGGAGCCATCCACAAACTCTTTCTAAGCTTCTACCAGGGCGACAAATCTTGAGGTTCATGTCATTTCTGACAAGCAATCCCCATGAGATCATCTGGATCATCAAACTATCTCCAAGTTCATGTCTTTGACAAGCAGTCTCGTAAGAGTAGTTTGGCATATTTTTAAGCATAAGACAATCTTGATTTTTCATTTTCCACAGGAGCAGTTTTAGAATCTCAATAACACAAGAGCTCAAGTAATGGTCAATTTTAGATTAAAGAGCTAACAAAGCAATTCTGACAGGGCCAATGTCACAAAAGGAGCACTAATTACGCAACTCGCTAAAACATCCACAAATTGCAATTTTTAGTTCGAGTTGTTTTAAAGTTCTAGCACATATAGCAAAGACTTAGCTACATATGTAAAAGCATGATAATTCTAGCAAGTCAAATAACTAGACATGGCATTGAGCAAGAATTGAAATACTAAAGCTCCAAAGGGTAATAGGCAAAGCTTCATCAATTTTAAAAGATAAGCAGAAAATCTTATATTACAAAGCATCTTTTTGGATTTGTCATACCACTTGTTGTATTTCTCATATGAATGCAATATTATACAATGAGATGCAATAAAAAGCCTAAAAACCTAAAAAGTTCAAAAAGATCAATAAGTTCAGAAAAAGAACAATAAAAGATCAAAAGAACAAGGTAAGAACAGAAAAGATCGAACTCCCCATCGAACCAACCCATAGGGATAAATTACCCCTAACTCGCTTCTCAAGGTGGCAAACCTAGTTGGGTCTAAAGGCTTGGTGAGGATAAAATCAAAAAGATAAGAGAACTGTCTAGTGGATGACAAGCGCCTGAGATACTCTTCCTATCTAGCCGACAGCCCGCACAATCCAGGATAAGAAAAACCCCCGAATGGACAAAGATAAAGAATAGGAATATCAAATGCCATACAAAGAGAGTAGAGTGTAAATACCTGAATATGAGCTTAAAGGCCTGGCGATGGAAGTTCTCAGAGATGCTTGAAACCTGTCGACCGCGTGAAGAAGGTGAACCATCTTGAGTCTCCGGTCATATGACGTGAACAGCCGGAGTCGACAAAGCACGTGCCCTTCCTCTTTCCGCGGTAATCCTGAAAATCAAGGCACAGAAGAACGATGTGTCTCGATACTGGGGTTAGTTAAAAAGGACATGGGAACCCAGTACTGAGACACACGTCTGCGAGTAGTATGCAAAGCAGAAGTGTTATCCTTGATTCTATTTGCATTCCTATCATGAGTAATGGTCACACGAACACGAGAATTATCCTATCTAGGAGCATGATGATAAGCATGTGAAACAAATCCTAACCCAGGTTTATTCTTTTCAAAATGACCATGTCTCATAAAAGCTTTAGGTTGAGTGGATGAAATACTAGCAAAATTTTTCTTATCATTTTTCAACCTACGCCAACAAAACTCAATCAAGTGCCCACTCTTTTTGCAATAAGTGCAATGATACTTAATACCACTAGAAGAAGCACCTTTTGTTTGAACAGATGGTTTAGCAAAACCTGTAGATTTAAAAGAAGTTTTTGCAGGTTGGGTTTTGAATTCAACTAAGCCATTTTCCAAGACTTGAGTGACTTTTGGCTTTGAATTATCTTGGATAGAGTTGTATCCTATCCCTTTGTTTTTATAAGGAGTTTTAGACTTGTCAAGAATCAAATTTAACTGTTTCTTACCTTTAGAAAATTTCTCTAAGGTGTCCTGAAGGTAAGCATTTTCTCTTCACAAGTTAACACAAGACTCACAAGCTTTATCCATGGATTTCTTCTTATAAAAAGCAACCTCAAGGTTAAGAGCAGGACATGAAGCACATGTAGTAGATTGAATACTGTCCTTAAGCTTTGCATATTTAGTTCTAGTGCATATTTAGTTCTAGCTGCTTCTAAAATATCTTTGATTTCACGTTCACGTTCTAAGCAGGAAGTGCAAGGACTAGAATCAATCAGATCAGAAACAACCAACTTGCTAGACTCTAAGCATTTTTCACAAGGAGCAGTTTTAACCTCAACTAACTCAGTCCTAGCATTTTCAAGTTGTTGCAAAGCAGTATCATGAGCAGATTGCAGTTTAGCAAATTCTGAAAGCAAATCATGACAAGATAAGCATTCATCATATTCAAGAGTCTTAACATTAGCAAGTTCTAATTTCAGTTTACCAATTTTTGACTCTAGTTTCTTATTTTTAGTTATGACAAATTCTAGCGCTTCATCTTGACTAACCAGTTGCTCATATATGGAATCATATTTAGCAGAAAGGACATCATAAGAGAGAGATACCTCATCTTCATCAATGTCGTCAGTGTCGGCCATGAAGCACATGCGGTGAAGTCCTTGGCCTTCCCCTTCTTTTTGTCTCGAGGGATCTCCTCCTCCTTGTCATCCTCGCTCCCGGAGTCCACATCGCTTAAGGATTGTTCCCCAAAAGCGGAAAGAACCCGGTGAGCTGCCTTTGTCAGCTTGGCAGCATCAAATCTTGATTTGTTCCATTGAGGCTTCTTCCAAGCTGGATTTTCCTCCTTATGGTTGCTCTTTCCTTTCAACTTGGGGCAATTTGCCCGGATATGATTGAGCTCACCACACTCATAGCAAGTTACGGGACCTCCTCTCTTTTTGTTTCTTATATTGTTATAGACCCGTGTGGCTTTTCTAACTATGAGGGCTAACTCGGCCTCAGGGATACTCTCAAACTCTTCTTCATGGATTGCAGATAAACCAGGAAGCAAAAATCCAGAAGAAGACTCAGAAGACCCATCAGAAGCTCTCTTGAGCGGGTCTGCTACCACGACCATGTTTTCCTTTTTGGGATGATCAATCCTCTTGATCTCATGAGTCTTGAGCTTGCTATAGTGCAGCTCCAAAGTTAGATCAGAGAGGTTGACGTTCTTCTCAATGGCGGTAGCCTTTATCTCCCACTCCTTGGTGTTGATTGCAACCAAGAGGTGGGTGGCATTTTCAGATTGAGAGTATTCAATATCAACAGCTCTCATCTGATTAATCACTCTATTAAAGCGACTGAAAATGTCATCGATGCTCTCTCCAGACGCATCTCAAATTTGTCATAATCACGCTTATAGATTGTTTGACGCACTTTCTTAATTTGGGATGAACCCTCATGATAGGTTTCGAGGGTGTTCCAAATCTCGTGCGCAGTCGCAAGATTACAAATGCGGTCATATTCTTGTCTACCAAGCGCACCATATAAAAGATTATTGGCCTTGTTGTTGTTAGCCAAAAGAATCGCAGAAGCAGGCGTTTCAACCTCGGGAATAATGAATGGAGCTCGAACAACGTCCCATATTGATGTTCCTTCGCTTTCAAGAAAGACTCGCATACGATTCTTCCAATAGGCATAGTCGTGCCCATTGAAGATATGCGGTTTTGTAGAGAACCTATCTATCGCCAAAGTTCAGTGACCGGTTAAGATCAAGATTGAACTAACCGGGCTCTGATACCACTTGTTGGACCGAAAAGGCGACTAGAGGGGGGGTGAATAGGAGCACGCTCACTTTTTCAACCAAGATCAGATCCAATACAAATTTCACTCCAATAGCTATGGAAGCTATGAAGATCAATATACCAGTACAGCGGAAGACTAGTATTGAATCCAATCTAAACCCCGAAGCAAAACAATCGAAATCAACACGGGCTAAAAATCTAAGTGTTGGGCGGTCTGACCTCTGTGTTAATGGTGGTCAGACCGGTCCATAGCGATCGGACGGTCACGGTGGTCGACCTCGATCGATGAACAGTAAAAATAGCCCGAAAAACGAAGTTGCAAATAGGTCTAACTTTTGATCTACAACTCCAAACTTGATGAAACTTGGAACACACCTTCTCTAGGATGTCAGGAACCTATTCCAATCGAAGATCGTGAAGATCCTTGGAAAAGTTATGACCTTTCTTCGTTTGAGAGGAGGATGGTTCAAAACTGAGTCAAAACGAAAACTAGATCCAAAAACTTGCTCGTGGGTGATTGATGATCAAGATGATCTTAGATGTATTCCCACATGTCACACGAAGCTAGATCACGTGAAGAAATCAATCAAAAACATGAGAATCAAAGAAAGACTAAAAATCACCAAATAGAGAGAAGAAAGGCAAAGAGACACATTTTTGAGCAAACTTTCTTTGGATTGATTTGATGGGGTTTTGGGTTTACAGCCACTCCATCAATGGAGGACAAAGCTCAATCCAAGAGCACGAAATCAAATCAAAACTCTCTAGAACCCTAACCTCCACTAATCCTCTACCTAAGCCAAACTAGGTTTTCAATAATAATGAAAGGATTGAAAGGGGTGCAGCCACCTCCCTCCTCTATTTATAGTGGAGACTTAGACCTTCTAGAAGGTTTAACTTAAATGGGCTCCCGTTAAGGCCCAACACAAACGGGTCACACACGCACGTATTTTAAAGCGCCGTCTTCAACACCTCTTGACCTAAACCGCTTCTCTTTGCGTCGTCTTGCGCCGCGGGTTGGCAAAAGGTCACCAAGGTGGTATTTGGTAAGATTACCAAAATACCCCTTCTCGGTCCTTCTCCGAAGACCGAGTCCATCTGCGCGAAGCACTTCGCCTGCTCCGCCACGTGTGGGTTTATCAACGGCTCTCTCCATGTCGGCAAGTCTCTCCCATCTGGCTCCCACCGAAACCACCATGGTACTTGCACCGACTCCTGCGCCGCTTGATCAAACCAGTCGCACCAAACTGTCCGTTCGGTCATCCTTGTCTATTCTGCACCACACTTGAGTTCATTGACCTCACCCAGCATCGTCGATCATTCTGGACCTTAGCTCTCCAAGCCTAGTCCCGATCTTCCTCGCCGTTGACCGTCGTTGACCACCAAGCAACCTGCACAACAATAGACAAGCAAATCGAATCCGGGAACAAGTTCTTCACAACTTGACCCACGTTAGTCAAAATATGCATCATGCAACACATATGCACTGAAACTCATGACTTTGACCTAACCAACGAACTACGCCGCCACGACGGGCGACGTTCAAGTGACAACCGGTCAGACCGCCCCTCAGGGCCGGTCTGACCGCCCCACCCCGGTCGACCGCCATTCACAGCCGGTCGAGACCGGCCAATGGGACTTAGCCAAATTTTGGCCCTCAAATCCTGACCCTCCGAATTTTATATCTCGAATAACTTTTGACTGGAGACTCCAAAAATCATGAGACCAAGTGCATTGGGATCCCCTCACTTGCCTACAACCTCTATTTTTGGCCCAGCCTATTCTGACCAATTTTGGTCACGGCCGGTCCGACCGCCGCACATGGCCGGTCAGACCGATTTGGGACCGGTCGGACCGCCATGCTATGGCCAGTCGGACCGCCCCTCTCCAGAAAGCCTGACAGTTCTGAAACTTTGTTGAAAACACGTGAAATGACAAACCATAAATGCCATTGCCAATTGTCACATCATCCTAAGATCTGGAGCATATCCCCATGATATCCACAGCATTAATATTATAGATGGGTGCAACATCAATATTCAAAATAAACAAACCGTTCAAAACAGGAGCATAGCCATAACACATTTCATTCAAATATATAGAACAAGCATTGTTCTCTATAATGAACTTATAACCCTCTGCCATCAAACATGTTGCAGAGATGATATTTCTACTTATGGCTGGAACGTAATAACAATTATTTAGTTCCATAATAAATACTAAAGGTAACAGTAATGGCAAAGTCCTGACAGCTAATGCAGCAACTCTTGCTTTATTCCCGACGCGAAGATCCATCTCACCCCTTGTTAATCTCCTACTCCTTGTTAGAATCTGAATCGAATTGCAAATATGAGCAACCGATCCGGTATCAAATACCCACGAGTTAACATAAGAATCAGCAAGAAAAATATCAATAACATTAATACCTGAAGTGGAAGTTTTAGTCCCACCTTTCCTTTTCAGATCAGCTAGGTATTTCTTGCAGTTCCTCTTCCAGTGTCCTATCTCCTTGCAGTAAAAGCATTCATTCTCTTGAGCAGGGCCAGACTTGGTCTTGGGTTTAGTCTTGACAGCTTGGATCCCATCCGAAACCTTGCCTTTACCTTTGACCCAAGTTTTAGCCTTCTTCTTGAAGCTAGTACTCTTTTGCACAATCATCACATGATTGTTGCTTTTCTTAATGCTGTCCTCTGCAGTCTTAAGCATCATATGCAGTTCGGTGAGATTCTTGTCTAAGCCATTCATATGAAAAGTCATAATGAACTGCCCATAGCTTGCAGGAAGCGAAGCAAGAATCAAATCTGAAGCCAACTCTTGACTAAGTGGAAAACTAAGTTTTTCCAAGCTCTGTGTGTAACCAACCATTTTGATCACAGGAGGGCTTACTGGACTACCCTCAGTTAGCTTACCTCCAAACAATTTCTTTGAGATCTCATATCTCTCAGTCCTTGCTTGTGTCCCAAACATGCCTTTGAGCGCCACGATCATATCGTAGGCCTCAATGTTCTCAAACTGCTTCTAAAGGTCTGAGTTCATCGCAGCAAGCATGAAACAGCTAACATCAAGGGATTCATCACAACCCCTTTTATAGGTTGTTTTAAGAGCTGCAGTAGCATTCTCAGCAGGCACATCAGGAATTGGTTCCTCTAGAACATGCTCCTTTTTATCTTGCCTAAGAACAATTCTCAGGTTGCAGGACCAATCCACAAAATTTGTTCCATTCAGTTTTTCTTTATCAAGTATCGAACGTAAGGTAAAACTGGATGTAGGTATAGCAGATGGTGCCATGATCTACAACAGAAATATGCAACACTAAGACATATGTTCAAGAAAAGTAACTTCTATTAAACAATTTAATGAAGATACTCCCACTGAATACCATATCCCTCTTATGACATTTAGTGATTCAAGACCCACAATCAGTTAATCTACTAGTGAGCTTTGGCATCACTGCTAGAAAATTAGTGAATATGGTAAGCAACCCTTTGCTAATCATATCTTTATATGACTCTTGTTGTTGGGCAGCATCTCTATGCTTCGGCACCCAACCCCACGCCCCAAAGTCCATAACCGTTATGATGACCTTGTCAAGTTAAACCAATGCTTGTGTGTAAGTGTCCGACACAAACCCATCTAGTCAAGGAATATTAATGGTACTCTGCTTTAGCAAGACCTACCATTAAAATACAAGACTATAGATGGTGCAGCTAATTGGGAGGGCATCAGTTTAACTTAATATTACCTGAGGGAAATTTACTTCTACCATGTTAAAAGCATTTCAAGCAATTAAAATATGCATAGAAATAAATGAACATAAATATAAGGGCATTCACAGACAATCAAATTGCATCGTGATATAGTATGACCCTTCCTTATGGTGATCTCCATCGCCAAGCATCCTGCTCGCCATGTCTCCAAGTTGCCAAAAACTCCAAGTACTTCCCACTAAGCCATTACAACTAACAGCACTAGGGATAAAATTACAAGGAGTAAATTAGCACCACAAGTCGACACGCAGGCCGTTATACAAATATAGACAGCCTTGGGCTGCAATAAACATGACATGCATGTCATGAACATTACACACATGCATGCATCTCATACATCATGGGTCATACTATTCACATCAACATGCAAAAACAAGTTAGGCATGGAACAGCATTCTAACAGGCAACAAGAACACACACTACAAAAGCGCGGTCCGATTACCCAGCACGGTGGTCCCATTAGATTAATCACATTAACCCTATTCCGAACCGATCTGATCATTGCCTTGATACAACCACGCACTGCGCATACCCGATGGCAGAATTCCGACCGGTAGGAGTAATATGCAAAGTGATCGTGAACAAGCGCAATAAAACATCCGGTACTTATTGATCGTAACTCCGATTCGATCAACCACATTGATCTTCGCGTGCTCCAATGGATTTACGATCACTGTCTGCCCCGATGGTGGAAACCGACCGGTAGAGGCAAGTCGTGATACGACCGTGCAAGAACGATTACAGAATAACGAATAAAAACCCATCTTACCACCAATGCACATGGACGATCATATGGACCACCGCCAAAACAGAGATAGATCGTATCTACAACTGCCACATATCACAATATGTGTTCAATCCAAATCTAGAACTAGACGGTATGGCTGTGATACCACTGTTAGGAAACGCGGCAATGCTACGATAGCACAAACAAAAAATTACCGCGCAACCAAGGAACCACCGTAAGTAATAGATCATGAGATTACCGCTAGACGCGCCGACTCGTAGCGGAAGTAGAGTCGTTGTAGAGAGTTGATGCAGTCGTAGTCGTACTCAGACGCTTCTCCTCCTTCGAGTAGTCGTACTCGTCACGCGTCTGCTCCTCCGAGTGGTCGTACTCGTCACGTTACTTCTCCTCCGACACCAGTGAGCATCACGAGTTTCGGATCGTCCTAGTGCTGATGCTTCGCAGCAACACCTCCGAGGTATCCACACGTATGGGGCAGGATCACCACGCGCTAGAGTACTAGCACCGGTAGCGTAGTTGAGAAGGCATGGCTATTAGGGTTTGAGAGTTCTTCCAAAGATTATCCTCACTCCTACCCCATGCCACCGACCCTCTCAATATAGGCATCCATGATGGGTCTCGACCTGGAGGCCCATTAGGAACTCGTGGCCTATACGAATTCGGATCACCATCCAAAATAGATCCTTGCCCTTTTAGTGTGCGACCCCACAGGTTCATGTGTAATCGGTTATGACTCGGAAACTCTTTTCCGATTACTAGTCGTTAGAGGTACCTAGCAGCACATAACGATTCCCAAAGATACATATAATAAATCGGACGAACCTTGATGTAATATGATCTATGATCAGGTCCTCATCACTTACGACCAGTTCGTATCTCTATACGACTAGGTTGTAATTGGTCACGACCAGTTCGTAACTCCTTACGACCAGGTTCTTACCATCCTGTGATTACGTTTGACCAGTCTACGACCAGCACGTATCTCTATACGACTAGTCCGTAACTGAACAAACTAAGCGACCTACTCAAGCATTCTCCTTTTGCCTCATGATGTCTGGTTGAACTCCAGGTGAGATGATGTGTCATCCATGGACTGTTCAATTCTTTCTCGATCGAGTGTCGGATAACATCATGCGGTCGACACTTCGACCACTAGTGGCATGGCCATGCACTTTCTTTATCCGATCACCACGAGGGGCCCAGAGACATCTCTCCTGTTATGTTAGGAGGGGCAAATCCCACCTCGACCAGTCACATTCCTCCGCATGTTTCATAGCATACCCGAAAGCTACCTTTATAACTACCCAGTTACGGAGTAGAGTTTGGCAACCCCTAAGAGTGCTATTACACATGTAGGAAACCATGCTGATCCCAGGTCTAAGGATTATACATCATCATTACTTGAGACCAACTAATGACACAAAGATTCATAACAATCTCAATAGTATCTCAATGATGGGTCTATCCAACACCATGTTCTCTAACATGTGCTTCACATTATTGATTCGATATCCCTATATCTATGACCGGTGAAACGAGGTCATCAATCAATACATGTGCTAGTCATAGAGTCACTGGTGTTCCGATCAGTGACCTCCGACCAGGAATATATTTAGAATGACATCATATAAGTTAAAGAGTTCCACCAACAAGTCACATACTTATTGATCTATAACAAATGATTCATTCATGGAACATGATAACATATTATCAAAAACATAAACATAATAAAATATCATCATCTCTATGATTGCCACTAGGGCATATTTTCAACAATCTGACACTTGATCAAGAAAGTATTGAACAGTTCTTGGATGACATAACATCTCACCTGGAGTTCAATCAGATATCTTGAGGCAAAGGGAGAATACATGAGCAAGTCTTTTAGTTCGATCAGATACAGACTAGTCGTATGGAGATACGAGCTGGTCGTAGGCTGGTCAAACATGATCACTAACTGGTAGAAACCTTATCGTAAGGAGTTACGAACTGTTCGAGACCAGAAATGAGCTGGTCATATAGAGATTCAAGCTGGTCGTTAGTAATAAGGACCTGGTCATAGATCATATTGCATTAAGGTTCGTTTGATATAATTTGTGTGTATTCGGGAATCGTTATGTTCTGCTAGGTACCAGTAATGACCCACGGTCGAAAAAGGTTTCCGAGTCACAACCGATTATGCATCAACCTACAGGGTCACACACTTAACGGGTCGGACTAAACCAATACAGATATGATTCATCAAACGTGTTCGGATAGGATCCGTCACGGGCACTATATAAGGAGATGCTTGAAGCCATTGGGAGAAGAACATGAGACGAGGCAGACACATCAAGAGTTGACGTGAGTTGCTCCAAATCATAGACACCATCTTCTTGAGAGAGCCTTCCCGTGTGACTTGGTGCTAGCATACTGGCGTACGGTGTTCCTACCTTAGACGTGTGGATACCGTAGAGACGCTACTGTGGTTGCTGTTGCGCTTAAGGACGATCCGCGACCTTGGCAAGGAACTCTATTGGTTTTTCGAGGACACAATCGACTACGAGAACGATCGACTACGACCACTACATCGATGCGCTCTTCATTGGACCAAGCTGCTCCAACTCTTCTTCCGGTGCATTGCGCGTCTGGTGGTAACGACCTGTGATCTCTTGCTTGCATGACATCCTGGTTTTTGTGGTAGAATTTTTAATTGCTAGCTAGCGTAGCCTACGCATATCCCTTCAGACTTAACATCTCTTCCTAGCATTGTTTCTCAAGTTTTGCAGTCTTATGATGATGTGTTTTCGGAGGAGGTGCCAGCTGGTCTACCACCCATTAGAAGCATTGAACATCAAATTGACTTTGTACCGGGAGTCTCTCTTCCCAACAGGCCACCATGTCACACAACACCGGATTAGAGAAAGGAAATTCGGCAGCAAGTTCAAGCATTATTGGATAAAGGGTATGTACGTGAAAGTCTTAGTCTTTGTGTCATTCCTGCTATTCTTATTCCTAAGAAAGATGGTACATGGAGGATGTGTGTACATTGCAGAGCTATCAACAATACTACAATTTATTATCATCAGCATATTCCTAGGTTAGATGATATGCTTGGTGAATTGAGTGGCTCTACTATATTTTCTAAGATTGATTTGCATAGTGAATATCATCAAATTAGAATGAAACATGGTGATGAGTGGAAAACAACCTTTAAAATAAAATTTGAATTGTATGAGTGGTTAGTTATGACTTTTGGTTTATTTATTGCTCCTAGTACATTCATGCGCTTAATGAACCATGTTTTGAGAACTTTCATTGGAAAATTCATGGTAGTCTACTTTGATGATATTTTGATATATAGCCGCATCTTGGATGAACATGTTAAACACATTAGACAAGTGCTAGAAGTGGTTAGAACAGAAAAGTTATTTTCAAATCTTGAGAAGTGTACTTTTTGCACTAGTAAGGTGGTGTTCTTAGGCTATGTTGTTTCAGCTCATAGAATTAAGGTAGATGAATCTAAGGTTGAAGATATACGTGATTGGCTTATTCCTTTTAATATAAGTCAAATCTATAGCTTCCATGGGCTTACTGGTTTTTATCGTGGTTTTGTGAAGGATTTCAGCACCTTTACTACCCCATTAAATGAATTAATTAAAAACGGAGTTCCTTTTGAGTGTGGATAATCACAAGATAAAGCCTTTGCTGAACTAAAGAAGTGTTTGACTAAAGCACCATTGCTTGTTTTACCGAATTTCACTAGAACTTTTGATATTGAATATGATGCTAGTGCAGTTGGTATTGGTGGTGTTTTGATGCAAGATCGCAAACCCGTAGCATGCTTTAGTGAGAAACTTAGTGTGCTCAATTGAATTATTCTGTTAGTGATAAATAATTCTATGCTCTTGTGTGTGTTTTAGATACTTGGCAATATTATCTTTGGCCTAAAGAGTTTGTTATACATTCTGGTCGTGAGGCTTTAAAACACTTGAAAGGACAAGCTAAGTTAAATAGTAGGCATGCTAAGTGAGTTGAATTCATTAAATCCTTTCCATACATTGTTAAATACAAGAAAGGAAAAGAGAATGTGGTAGCTGATGCATTGTCTAGAAAGAATATACTATTAACTCAATTGGAAGTAAATGTTCCCGAATTAGAGAGTTTGAAAGAATTATATGCTTCCGATCATGAATTTTCAAAGCCATATTATAAATGCAAAGATGGGAAAGGATGTGATAAGTATCATATACATAATGGTTTTCTATTTTGTACTAACAAGCTATGTGTTCCAGATTTGTCCATTCATCTGCTATTATTGCAGGAGTCTCATGTAGGTGGATTGATGGGATATTTTTGTAGAGAGAAAACTTTCATGATGTTGGCTGATCACTTCTATTGGCCGAAGATGAGGCGAGATGTTGAGAGGTTTGTTCAGTGCTGTGTTACATGTCATAAAGCTAATTAAGTCCAAACGTAATCCACATGGTTTGTATACTCCACTTCCAATTCCTAGTGCACATTGGGAAGATATTAGCATGGACTTTATTTTAGGATTGTTTTGGTCTTAGGCCGAATTGGAGTTGGGTTCGGATGGCCTGACCAAACACCAATCCATCCGGCCCTAGGTCGTATGTGAGTTGTGGAGGGCTCCATAAGTACCATTGCCCCTCCCCTTGTACCCCTTAGACACGTTTAATCCAAAAGATAGCAGATTGCTCTTGTTTCTTCCAAGTATGGCCGAACCGGCATGAGGGGAAATTGGGAGTGTACAATCAAGATCATTCAACCTTTCCATTAGGAATTAGGAGCACACACTACACCATGGCATAGTATTAAGGGCAATGCAACTGCCGGGAAAAACTACTTTTCTCGGTAATTTATCTGCAGGCACTTATTGCTCCTTGAGAAAGTCTTCTTTGGGAAAAATATTTCCGCGAGATATGTGCATTCGGCGATTAAGCGCCTAGAAAAGTCATTTTTCCCCGGCTGTTAGAGTTTTCCCGACAGTTATATGTATTGCCGGCAGTTAACTTGCTCTCGATTGCATGTTTTCCCGGCAATTAAGTGCCCTAGATAAGTTTTTTTCCTGGCAGTTAAGTGCCCTATATAAGTTTTTTTCCCGGCAGTTAAGTGCCCTAGATACGTTTTTTTCCCGGTAGTTAAACTGCCCTCGATTATCAGTTTTTCCCGGCAGTTAGACTCATTGTCGGCAGTTAAACTACCATCAATTGTATTTTGCGCCATTTAACCATAAGCAGCTCCATGGCTTATCAAGCACTTAACAGCAATATCAAATGCTAGCTGCACCTAGCCATCCATACTCTTTCAAGCATACACAGCAATAATATAAGAATCTTGGACTACTCTGGCCAAGAGTTATGCTTCATTACATTCTTTTGACATCATAATGTCAAAATTCTGCATCTGCACAAATGAATGCATTGGGTCTCGTACTTCCTTATTTTCCAAAGGCCTCTAGATCAATACTGAATCCACTGTGCAACAGAAGATGTGGTATCCACTCTCGTGTGATTATTGTTTACTAGAATCTCAAGTTACTTGTATAAACTTGAACATCATAACTACTAGTAGTAGACATTTTTTCACACCAGGAAAACCTGATTCCTATAGAAGTGCAGGTATGCAGTTTTTACACATATAAGAAGACAGCACATGAAAACATCGGAACTGCTGTCTCCAACCACAATAGACTCAAGATAAGAAGAGATGGCTAAACAACGATATTCCATAACCACTCATACAGATATAGCAAGGAAAATACTCATACTAAATTTGGGGACATGTGATCACAATGACATTCTTAGTCAGCAATTACATAGTCAATCAGTTTTAGTTTTTCATTCTAAAGTTCCCCTTTAGTTTCACTCTTCTATCCTATTCTAGAACCCCTAAAATTGATCTTTTAGAGAATTAGGTATTTCTATGCCATAAAAAAAGATTTCATACAAGGATAACACAAACAGAGGAAGCCAATAATATGAAAATGAGCACCATAAAGTGGAGACTGGAGACCTTGGTTAATTTTATAGAGTAACACAATTGGATAAGATTGCGAGATTATGTGGGTAATTTTTGAGGATGTCAATAAGTGAGTATGTTAGAATTTGTGGGAATGTTTTAGATTCAATCCATTGATTTTCATATCTGTTATAATTGCAATTTTTAGTAGAAGTCTTGGAGGTTAAATCTGGGCTTTGCATTTTCATACTAGACATTTGGTCACTCAATGATTGTGTGTAGAGAGAGTGGAATAATAGAGTTTCCTGGGCAGTGGAATGATAATTGATAGAACCCTTCTGATGTAGTATATGAACGTGCGTGCTAAGAATTCTGAGTTGTTGTTCTTGGAAATTGGAGGTAATGTCATTGTGTGGGACCTATTCTGTGTTGTTTTGAACGCCTTCTATCAAATCAATTTTGGTTAGTAGAATGAGTTATCTAGAATATTCGGTGGATTCAATATAGCCTCTCCACAATGGTGCGGATGATGTACTTCAGTTTGAACATAATTTGATGAGGTTTAACTAAGAGTTTTAAGCTCAGGTGGTTTGTGATGAATTCGAATTTCAAGGTTCGAGAGAAATTTTATTTCTACAAGAGAGAAACTGAGGAAAGGATGTTTCATCGGACAATGAGGCGTTTTCTTGATTCTCGTTTGAGTTTTTGTGTTGTTGACCGGTGTTTTCTGCAATTTGAGTTGGGGTTGTGTTGGCATGTTGATTCTTTCCAATTCAGACAAATCGCAAGTAACTGATTTTGGGCGTTCGATTGATTTCTCCTTTGGCTGTCGTGGTGTTCATTTATAAACTGCCTATTTAGAAAATGGATTTGTTTCCGAGATGAATTGTCAAATTTGGAATTTAACATTTTGGTGGAGAGTTAGCATTGCGTGGATGCGATGAGAACTCTCTATTTCCAGTTGGATTATTTTCGTTTCCGAAAGTTGCAGAAATTAGAAAGTTGGCATAACGTTTTGTTCGTCTCGGGTACATACGCGAAGTACACAACATCTGGTGTATTCTGGTGCTGTGTGGGCAGTTGAGCCATTCAAAGTTTGAGATTTAGTTAAAGACATTGACCAGCGAGTAAGGTCTTACCTTCGACCCTCTTCTGATGAGTGAACCTAGAAAGTTCAGGTTGAGCGTTAGGTCAGTCTTTGTTGTACTTCTTTGTATTGTGGTTTCTCTAGTCCGAGAGAGAGGCCACTTGGGAGCTAGAGTCTCTCATGCGCGAGTGGTATCCAGACTTGTTTGCTTTGGGTACGTGTTAATTCGTTGCTTCCAAAATTCAGTGGTATGTTGTTCTCGTATCCGTTTCGATGGTCAGAATTCGGGGTCAAATTCTATTAAGGGGGGTAGAATGTAATACTCCGTTTATCGATTTTGAGAGGTTATTAATCGGGAGAGAGAATTAATAAAAAATTCAGAGTTTTCAGGGGAATTTTGGAACCTAGGCCTCTGACCTAGGCTAGGGCCACCTAATGGCCGACCATAGGTGGGCCAAGAGGGGGGAGGTGCCCCTTGGGCCCAAGCCCATGCCGCCCCACCTCTCCCTCCAACCCTAGCCGGCCACCCCCTTGCCCTCTCCCTCCCCTCATTTCCTCCCCCCTTGAGCCGCCACCCCCTAGCCCCAATCCAACATCTCCCCTGCCCCTTGGCGCCTCCCCTCCCCATTGGTGCTGGCCTCCGGCGATCCCCGGCGCTACCCCAAGGTTTTCCCCGAAGCCGATCTCTCTTGCCGTCAGCGCCGACCGTTCGTCTTCCTCGCCTTGGCCGGCCATTGAAGGGAGGAGAGGGAAGTTTTTTGGGAGGTCAATCCACGTCGTTCTTGAGGTGCTACAAGGGTAACAATGGCCTCCCCTTGCTGTTTGATTTATAAGAGATGAGAATTGGATTCGATTAGTTGGATCGTTTTGCGTCAGGTTTTAGATCAGATCTGTCTAGTAGGTTGCGTGGTCAGTTTAGGGTCCTTACAGGCCGAATATCGGGTTTTCGTCTCCTAGAGTTTTGTTCCTGGTTTTGTTAGCTTTCTTTCGGAACTGAGATCACGAGATTCCATCCTGTGGTTTAGGAGTTATGAATTTTTAACCGCACACTACTCATCTCATCGAGATCTTGAGACCGCTTACGCTCCTCGCTTTTGTTCTAGTTAGAGCCAAATCCGTATGCCACCCAAATAAGTTTTTGAAGATAATTTTCCATGATTCCAGATTGATAAAGATCATCTCCATAGGATCAGTAGACTAAAAGTTCTGTGCTTTTTCTTTACGATTTCGGAATCTGGACAGGTTTCTGTCGGTGTCTTCTTGGGCAGTTTAGTCCTCTGTTTTGGCCGAATCAGAGGATTCTGCCAACTAAAGTTTCGTAGCCTAGTTCGTTAGGATTAGCTAAGCACTGGTTTCAGATCTTTAGGAGTTACAGATATTTAATTGTGAATTTTCTCGTACAACTGTCAGTAGAGCAGTAATCCAGCCTTTTAGGTGAAGCTTGTCAAATTGAACCCATGGTTGTGTGGGATGGTTAGAGGGTATGGTAGAGCACGTGTAGATATGTCATACCTTGTTATCCTTATCACGTGTAAATACTTGTGTAGACGGTGAGGCGGTGGGTGGAAGGACACCTTCGTTGCTTCCTAGTACGTCGCAGCACGGAAGGCAAGTACATTGCAATCCTTCACCTTGATGAATGATTTGTAGTTGTATTCTTTCTAATGTTTCCAAGATCCATGTTTTCAATCGAAAGTGTTAAGTAACATCCATATTCCATTACATGCAAGTGTGATTATGGTTATATTAGATATTATCGAATGAATTGACCGATACATTCTATGGTTATTTATATTGTTCATGATTGATTTGGTCATATGTCTGGTAATGAGCATGGACTCTATTGTTTCGAGTTACGTGTTTATCATGGTTGCATTGAAAGTTGGAAGGACTATGTTTGTGAGTTTTGTAGTATGAGTAGGATATTCATATGCAATGTTGTTATGTATGTATATTGTTGTCAAATGGAGAATTCATACATATGCATCATGTAGTTTATTGAAGTCTTGGTCATGAGTTGATCAAGCAAGAGTTGGGTCCCCGTCATGTTGGTGACGGGCAATAGGTCCCCATGCTTGAAGAGCATGGGCAAGGGTCCTCATACTTGCAAAGTATGGGCAAAGGTCCCTGTGCCAGATAGCACAAGCATGGGTGTGCATCGACGGATGCACACTTTGCATTACTGGTAAAATGCAAAAAGACAAAGATAAAGATAAAGACAAAGAGCATAAAGAGCATATGAGCAGGTTGCATGTCATGTGTATGTGGTTTATTCGATGAATAGATTTGTGATGTATAATTGATGGGTTTCTTTCTTATACTGTTGTTACCAATTATTATGCTTGCTGAGTCTTTGGACTCACCCCTTGTTGTTTGTTGTGTTTTAGGTACCTGTATGAGATCGGCATGCATGGGAGAAATGAAGGGCTAGGGTAGTTGCACGCTTGCACTATATACACACATGAGAATAAAAGGAAAATTAATTCAGTAGATGGATGAATTACCTAAAATTCTGCTTACGATCATTACTTGATTGGATTAGACTGTAATAAAGGAGTTTAAAAATTGAATACTTATGATCTACTTTCAGATGTCTATTTGATAAAGATGAATAGCCTATGTGGGTTATGTTTGGATCAATTTTTTTTACTAGACTACCTCTTGTTATATTTGCTTGTGGGAACCTCCAGTATAGTAACTATACAAAGGAGGTTCTGCCGAAATTTGGTAAAGAGTTTTAGTTAATTATGTTTATCTTGTTATTTTAGTAGCATTCCAAGCTCATGTTGGACTGGGGTGTTACAGTATCTTTGTTAGATTTGTGTGACATCTTGACTTCCGAATAGCCAGGGTGTTACATAAGATGCATGGTCATATGGACCAAAGTATTTCTGAAAAATGGTATACATTCACCTCCTTAAAAATTAAAATGTGTGCACAGGAGACTAACAGTAAGAAACAATGCAAAGAAAAACTCACCAGAAACTGCACACCATGCACATCACCCACACCACCACCAGATCGCAATAGCTTCAGTAGGTATCCCTCAATTCATTCCATTCCAGAGCAGTAGGGTTAGGGAGTAGTATTACCTGGATGTAGACTTACCCCTAGCAGCCGAAGCCTCTGGGGTGAGGGAGGAGAGCGCGGCGGAACAGTGGCGCCGTGAGGGCCAACCGAAGGGAGGAGGCGCGGTATAGGGAGGCGCTGGGGTGAGCCGAGCCGAGTCGGTGGAGGCAGCAGCGCAGGGCCATTCGGCCGTGCTGGGAGCAAGAACGGCCGACGGCGGCGTAGGGAGCCGAGCCAAGAGGCGGCGGCGAGCCAGGAGGAGCAGCCCAGGGCACCGAGGGTAGTAGCGGGCCGCGCTGAGTGGAGCAGAGAGAGGTCGGAGCGGGAGGAGGTGCCGAAGCCAAAGCCGGGGAGCCGAGCGACCGGCCGAGGCAGCAGAGGCGACGCAGGTGGCGCCTGGCCTTCGGCCGTGCCGGGTAAAGAAGGAAGCGGGGAGTAGGTGGGCGGAGCGGCGGAGGAGGCGCTGGGAGTGGAGCCGGAGGCGGAGCAGCGGCTGGAGGCGATGGCGGCGAGATCTCCGAGGGAGAGGGAGAGGCGCGAAGGAGTCGGCAGGAGAGGGGGAGGCGAGAGTGTCGGCGGGGGAGGCGTGAAGGCAGAGAGGGAGAGGATAAGGGAGAGAGGCGGCGCCGAGGGTTTAGAAGAGGGAGAGAGAGGGGGGTTAGATTAGGGTTTTTCATTGGTGCTAGGTTTTTCATTTGGCGCTCTTTTTTTGGTTTGCCGGCAGATACTTTTCATTTGGCACTGTTTTTTTCATTTGCCGGCATATACGTTTCATTTGGCGCTGCTTTTTTCATTTAGCCAACGTCAGATACGTTTTGATTTGGCGCTACTATTTTGTCCAGATATTTTTCCCAGCAGTTATGTTGACCTAGTTTACATAACTACTTTTTTCACCTCCTGCTCAATATTTTTCCCGGCAGTTATGTTGACCTAGTTTACTTTTTCTAGGGCAGATATGTTGTAGCTAAAATAAAAATATAACCGACAGATAAGTTGTTCTACATAATAGTATCGCCGACAGATAATAGGACCTGTAATATTTTCAACATTGCCGGCACATAATTTGCCTCTCATCCAATTCTTTCCCGGCAGATTATTGCCCTTAATACTATGCCATGGTGTAGTGACGATAGATTTCACTTGGTGGTCAGTGATATCAGCGTGTGTGTTCTTGCAAATTATAGAGTTCTAATCCTTGCACGGGCAACGTAAGATCACTACGATTTGAGAGGCTACACATGAGTATCTTGATCCTATGTCGAGAAGATCGGGCGACCCCGTATCACCCCTTCTGGCATAATATGTTGGGATTGAATCACTCAATCTCTCTCTCCTGGAAACCACTCAATGGTTTTTCCCGGAGAAGAAGCTCCTTTGGATTGAATCGCTCAATATCTATTACTTCTACTGTCTTTAACAGGGAAATACACGGCTTAAATAATCCTCATGCATATATAAGGTCACACGACCAGTACTCCACGCACCCACTAACTCCACTAGGACCTATCCTCATGCCACGACCTCCAGGAATCTCTCCACGATCCAAAAGACTCAGCCAATCTTATTGACTGAGACTACCACTTTATTCGGGCGTTCCGACTGCTACAGTACTCTTACGAGTACACTACTACTTCGACCACGGCACTTTGACTCAACACTTCTACCACAGCTTATCGACCCGATCTTCGACCACGCCTTCTCAACCCGATATTCGACCACATCTTCTCGACCCGATCTTCTACCATATCTTGTCGACTCGATGCTTCGACCACGAAGCATCGTCTCAGTGTTTTGTCTACTGTAGCTCTATGACAGTGTAGCTTCTACGACCACTATAGCGTCTACGACCACGACACTGTAGCTTCTACGAACACTGTGGCATCTACGACCACGGACACTGCAGTTTCTATGACCACTGTAGCATCTATGACCATGGGCACTGCAGCCTTTACGACCATGACCACTCAAGCTGTGGCCCTTTGCACGTTGCAGATATTGGCGCTTCCATCCGACCGCTTCTCACGGCTCAGCATGCACTCCGGCTCAAGCCTCCATACTTGTACGTATCACACGTATTTCCATGCGCTTCTTCTGGTGCCACATACTACTAGCATGCAAAGACCTATACAACACGATCACTATATGGAAAAGACCAAAGTAAATATGCAGATACAAACTTTGTCAATATTAGTATCTAATAATTTTGCCCCTAATCTTGACTGACCACAGTTCATGAGTCTTCACAGAAGAGCTAGCTCATCACTCTGAACTTCACAGAGTAGCACTTTCTCCTCTTTTCCTTTCCTAGGACACTCGTATGCGAGGTCACCAAACTGTTGGTAGTTATAGCACATCACCATATTTTTGTCAAACTTTCTTCAACCACCACCACTACTAGTGCTGCTGGAGTCCTTTCCTTCTCGCTTCGACGACCGAGTCTCCCACTCGGCCTTGGTGAGAGGAAAATGCTCCTCGTGCCTGTTCTTGTGCTTGAGTATCCGCTCCTTGTACGCTTTGAGGTGACCAATCGCCTCCTCGAATGGCATGGTATCCATGTCAGAGAATTGGTCAATTGCAGGAACAACATGCAAAAACTTGTCAGGAACCAAAACGAGCAACTTCTTCAAGAGTGTAGTATCCTCCAGGGTAGCACCAAGACCACTGAACTTGCTCACTATCCCACTGATCTTGCCAGCAAACTCGTCAATGGAGTCGCTTTGCTTCATGCGCAGAGCCTCGAATTCACTTTTTAAGGTTTGCAGTCGCACCTTCTTCACTCGATCGGCACTGAGATGCCTCGTCTTCAAGCTCTCCCACGCCTCCTTGGCTGTCATCTTCTTGGCAACCTGATGGAGCATGTCTTCGGGAATGGCCTGAAAGATGTACACAAGTGCCATTTTGTCCTTCCTCCTTTCCACGACCACTCCGGTCGCGGGTTCGATCTCCTCCCAGATGTCCTGCGCCTCCATACAAGCCTCCATCTTGACCGACCAGGTGGAGTAGTTGGAGGAGGTGAGCATCTGGTACTAGAGAGAGACATCTCCCTCCCTTGTCAACCACGCCGCTGTTGCCGCCAATTGCTCAGTGATGGACATCATGTTGAAGCGAAGCTACTTGGGCATACACCGAACTGAGAACTCAGGCTCTGATACCAAATGTTGTGATTGAATCACTTAATCTCTCTTTCTCTCTCTTGGAAACCACTGGCGGGTCTCTCCCGGAGAAGAAGCTCCTTGATATTGTGGGAGCTGAACCGCTCAACTCCCTCTCCATACACATGCGTACACCTGGAGAAACCTCACTTATTGTTTTATCTCTTGAAGTACACACCTGCACGCACGCGTGGGAGAAAGATCAAAGAGACAACTCAGTTATGGTTCTCTGAAAACTACATCACTGTTTTCTGCTTTCTTTTC
Source organism: Hsuehochloa calcarea (assembly GCA_036346395.1). Taxonomy (NCBI): domain Eukaryota; kingdom Viridiplantae; phylum Streptophyta; class Magnoliopsida; order Poales; family Poaceae; genus Hsuehochloa; species Hsuehochloa calcarea. The sequence goes on along the minus strand of CM070595.1, from coordinate 22,289,237 downwards.
TCTATTATTCCCGTGCTGGAGTCACTAACTAAATACTCCTTATTACATTAACAAATGTTAGAAAATGTGGTCAACAACTAACTACCTGATCCACAATTCATGCCAAGTGCTTAACGTGAATTGACTACTTCCTACATGCATGCAACTCACCCACAACTAATGTGATACGTGAGCACGACCATGCACACCTTAACAAGCAAACATAACGTGGCAAACTAACACAATATTACTGCTAAACATAAATGCGACAAGATTAATCTAACAATCACCCCCTTAATCTTGTTGCATCTTCGTCACAACTCGATGGCTGATCTTCTGACACATCACTGAGAAGTTCCGCCATCTCACTCGGCATGGGTTAGCAACACAAACTCCATTTATGCGTCGTCTAACCCACGTAGTTGCTTCTCTACCATGTGGTGCACTCCTAGAGGGATAGTACAGTCACCCTTGCCACACAATCACTTTTGAGGGACAATACATTCGTCCTCAATACATTCGTCCTCGCCATCAGCGACCGCGAACATGGGCGCCACCGCAGCCCATGCACCTGGCAGTTCTTCTACCGGAGAAACAGAGATGGTCGCCAATGCCATCTTGTCTTGCCGGTTCTCAATGACGCTCCTTGGTAGCAGGTATTTGGGAGACATGCCACCTCCACTCTTCACCACCACCTCTTTGCCACCACAACTTTGTCGCCGGTGGCACGACTCACCGAGCGACTCTGACCTCCAATTCTTCTTGCAACGACAGCCTCCATGCCATTGCCATTTGTCGGCCTCATGCCGATTCATTTCCCAGCGGCTTCACACCGCCTCACCTTGCCATCGCCGGCCTCCACCTCTGGCGGAGACTGCCGTCATCGGCCTACTCCGTGGCAATCACGTTGCCGCTACCGGTGCGCACGTCACGTGCAATTCCAGCACACCACGCTAGTCTCGTCATGACTTGACGCCACCGCCTGTCCGCCACCGCCGTGCAATGCGCCCCGCTCCTTGTGCACCTCCGCACCTTGCGCCGCGCCGCGCTGGCCGCCACGTCTCCGCCACGCTCGCCGAGTGCCACTGTCGCCACACACTCCTGAGCGCATGGTGCTGCAGCTGGCTCGTCGCCGGCACCTGCGCACCTCCACCTGACCCGCGTCGCTGTGCACTACATCATGCCGACCGGTGAGTCGTCACTAGATAGTTTATCCTCGCACCTTTCTCTGATGCCTCGCTACGCGCAACACAACCTGCTCTGATATCAATTGTTGGAGCTGAACCGCTCAGCTCCCTCTCCATAAACACACGTACATATGGAGAAACCTCACTCATTGTTTTCTCTCTTGAAGAACACACCTGCACGCACGCGTGGGAGAAATACCAGAGAGACAACTCAGTTATGGTGCCCTGAAAACTGCAGCACTGTTTTCTGCTTTCTTTTCTCTTTTATTCCCGTACTGGAGTCACTAACTAAATACTCCTGATTAAACGTTAGAAAGTGTGGTCAACAAATAACTACCTGATTCACAATTCATGCCAAGTGCTCAATGTGAATTGACTACTTCCTATATGCATGCAACTCACCCACAACTAATGTGATACGTGAGCACCGCCATGCACACCTTAACAAGCAAACTTAACGTGGCAAACTAACACAGTATTAGTGCTAAACATAAATGTGACAAGATTAATCTAACATAAAATGCATAGAAAATTTGCCCCTTACAAATTGGGTCCACTAGATGGACACCTAGATCTTTCATTTTTTTATTCCCAATTTTAGTTATTTTTATTGTACTTGACATGAACTCTTTCTTTTAATCTAAACTATTATAACTAGGACCGTCAAATGGACTAGATATTTTTGTTTTTTCAATTAGCATGGGAATTTCCTTTGAGTCTGCAATTTGTATAGGTTTGTGGAATTTTAAATATGAATAGAAACCGAATTTCTCATTTTGATTTTGTTTTTGTATGGTAATTTAATATTTTAGAATTTTAGTTTGGAACATATATACATATCAAATCTCTTTTTATCGTTTGACTTTTATTCCAAACTTGTATATTTTTGGATTGTACAATTTTCTTAAAATTGTAGGTTCGGACACATATATTACATTGCTAAAATTCATATAATTTTATTTTAAATTTATTTATTTAGGTATTTTACTTTCGAATTCGTAGAAATCAAATTACTAATTTTTTTAATTCCAAATTTAAGTTTTTTAAATTGTACTTAACATGTAGTATTTTTTATTATCTAAGTCATTATAACTTTTTTAAGCCATTACAACTTAGGTCTACCAGATGGACGATTTGATATTTTATTTTTTCTAATTAATATATTCATCCTTTAATTTTATTCTAAATTTGCATGTATTTGGGTTGTATCTCGCATGGAGGGCTATTTTTTCACTTTTAGGTTGGAATTTGTATACGAACCAATTTTCTAATTTTCATTTAGTTTTATTTAGAATTTTTAGTAATCTAGGCATTTTACTTCAGAATTTGGTTGGAAATAATATAAAATATATATTTTTAATTTTTATTGGTATTTCAGTTATTTTTGGAATATACTTCACATTGACTATTTTTATATTGCAGTTGTCATGCAGTTTCTCTCTAGTCTTTGGTTGGAATTCATATATAAAACCAATTGCTAATTTTTCGCTTAATTTTTATTCCAAATTTTAGTTTTTTATGGATATTACTTTGGAATTTGGATGGAAATCAAATTGCTATTTTTATTTTTTATTCTGAATTTCAATTATTTTTGGATTGTACTTGATATGTAATATTGGTTTTAATTTAAACCATTATAATTTGGCATGCGAGATGGAAGGCTAGATATTTTATTTTTTATTCTGAATTTTAGTTATTTTTTATTGTACATGGAGTACCTTTATTTTAATCTAAACCAATATAACTTGGGCCCCCTAGATCAATGGCTAGATCGTTTTCTTTTTATCGATTAAAGTGAAAATTTCCTTAAAGCCTGCAATCAGTATAGGTAGAACTTTAGTTATTTATATATTTTACTTTGGAATTCGTATGGAAATCAAATTGCTAATTTTATTATATAGTTATTCCAAATTTTAGTAATTTTTTATTGTATTTGACATTGATTCTTTCTTTTAATCTAATCGTTATAACTTGGGTCCGCCAAATGAAAAGCTAGATCTTTTGTTGTTGTTCCAAATTTATGTTTGTTTTTGGCCTGTACTGACATGAACTCTTTCATTTAAGAGAAATTTCACAATATGTGGAGCCAGCACCCACATATCAATAAGATATCAATGACGTATGGTGAATATTCAAAGTTATTCCGTGGCAAATAATTAATGACTTTATGCATTTGCTGATCATCTTTTTGCGAATTTTTCAGTCCAGCAAAAGTCGTCCATGCACGTTACACATTCTTTTGTCCTTGATTTATGAGTTAGTTCAAGACTTGTTTGTAAACACGCATGTGTCAAATTAAACAAGGCTAGCTTCGATGGAAGAATATGAGAGAGAGAGAGAGAGAGAGAGAGAGAGAGAGAAATTTGCTTTATTTTTAGGAGAGAGAGAGAGAGAAATTTGCTTTATTTTTAGGTGATGAACGATTCCTGTAGGCTGGATAGCTAGCTAAGCTAGGGAGGACATGCACGCATGCAGTGTGTAAGCGTACAGTACACAGATGCATGTGCGTGAAGATCGAGCTAGCTAGTGCATGCAATTGCAGTCCAGTCAACAATGATATACCGAGCCAGCAGTCGTCAGAGCTGGAGCTCCACTGATGCAATAGGATGACGCATGGCAGATTTCCACTGCCCTGCCCAGATTTCAAGCCGACGTGTTTGCCAAAAGCTAGCTAGCAAATGCATTCATGTGCATGCATCTATCATTCGGCCCCTTCCTTCTCTTCAGACTTTCAATTTATGCAGATATATCGATCAAGACCAACGGGAACAGCAAGCTGACGGATGATCCGCCGACGGAATGTCTTCCAAAATTAAGGCATAACATGTAAATTAGTGGTTGTAACCAGTCGCTACTAGTACTATATACGCTTCGGTAATTAACTTTAACACGTGATGGTTGAAAGCCTCTATTTCATGACACGATCGATTAAACTGCATTCCAACCAAACAATTAATTCATGCCTCGTACGTTTTAATTTTCTCGCACATCCTTATTTTCACTAAGGGGGAAGCAGCTACTACGTGCTCACTTTCTTTAATTTGGTCAGCTAGCTCCATTGATCGACTAGTACTGCTCGGTGCTCACTATTAAAACTATATAGTCACGTGTGTATATATATATTTAGCGCTATTTCTGCAGGTGGGCTGCTGCCAGGGCCGCACTGCGTGCGGTGCGCCAGCCTACACTCCCCCACGCTACACGAGTCGCGCCGGCTCGAGCGCTTTCTCCGTGGGATCGGTGGTAAAACACATGTGCGAGCATTGCAATCTGTGGTAAAAGTTTCGGTATCGTCCAATCTGGTAGTAAAACCTACGCATATCTATGTTTTGTACATGAATATTTCTTTTCTTGTTTTAGTAATAACTTTTGATTGGAAACTCCAATTCACGAATGGTTTACACCGTTGACTTGGTGACAACGAGAGTAACATAATGATATAAGTCTAGCAAATAAAAAGCTCTATGTGCGTTTACTAAAAAGATTTACTTAATTGCTAAAAGATATTTACTACCACTTTCATATGACTTTACTGCTATCTTTGCCAACTAGTACAGACAAGTAGACAACTAACTACGAAACAATCGGTTTCTTATTTTGTACGTGAATATGTCTTTATCTTGTTTTAACAATAACTTTTGATTAGATGCTTTGATTCGCGAATAGTTTTCACTTGTAGCTTGGTGACAACTGGGGTAACAAAATGATAGAAGTCTTTCAAATAAAAAATATATGTGTATTTACTAAAAAAGATTTACTACATCACTAAAAGATATTTACTACAACCTCCATATGACTTTCTTGCTGTTACAAAAAAATTTACTACGATCTCCACATGGCTTTACTAATCTATTACAAAAAAAAGATGGACTAAAATCTCCACGTGACTTTACTACTCAGTTACAAAAAGATTTACTGCAACCTTTACATGTCTTTGTTGCCATCTTAGCCAACTAGTACAGACAAGTAGACAACTAACTAGCAAACAATCGGTTACTTATTTTTGTACACGGATGTTTCTTTTCTTGTTTTATAATAACTTTTGATTGGAAGTCCGATTCACTAACGGTTTTCACCGGTAGCTTGGTGACGACGAGGGTAACAAAATTATATAAGTCTCGAAAATAAAGACCTCTCTATGCAGTTACTAAAAAAGATTTACTGTATTGCTAAAAAAGATCTACTACAACTTCCAGATGACTTTACTGCCATCTTAGCCAACTAGTACATACAAGTAGACAACTAACTACCAAACAATAAGTTCCTCGTTTTAGACATGAATATATTTTTTCTTGTTTTACTAACTACCAAACAATAAGTTCCTCGTTTTATACATGAATATATTTTTTCTTATTTTCGCAAATAACTTTTTTTATTGGAAGCTCCGATTCACAAACATTTTTCACCGGTAGGTTGGTGGTAACGCACGAGGGTAACAGAATGATATAAGTCTCATAAATAAAAATCTCTCAGTGTGTTTATTAAAAAAATATTTGCTGCATCACTAAAAGAGATTTACTACAGCCTCCACATGACTTTACCGCTCTATTACAAAAAGAGTTACTACAACCTCCACGTGACTTTATTACTTTGTTAGAAAAAAGATTTACTACAACCTCTACATAACTTTACTACTATGTTACAAAAAGATTTACTATAACATCCATATTACTTTATTGTCATCTAAGTCCATATTACTTTATTGTCATCTAAGTCATCTAGTACAGACAAGTAGACAACCAGCTAGCAAACAATCGGTTATTTGTTTTGTGTACGAATGTTTCTTTTCTTGTTTTCGTAACAACTTTTGATTGGAATCTCCGATTCACGAATGATTTTCACTGGTAGCTTGGTGACGACGATGGTAATAGAGTGATATAAGTCCTGCGCAAAAAACCTTTCGTGCGTTTACTAATTTTTTTACTGCATCGCTAAAAGAGATTAATTGTAACCTCCACATAACTTTACTACTCTGTTACAAAAAATTTTTACTGGGCTCCACTTATAGTTTACTGGTACATCCAGCTATGTGCATATGAAACAATCGTAAAAAAAATATTAACGTGATGATACGTGTAGCAGTAAAATTGCTATCATAATTACTTCAAACCTCGTCATAGCACGCAGAGGACGCGTGATGTCACGCGTGGGGGATCGTGGGTTAGTGCACGAAAATGGCATGTTCGGCGCTCCGTAAGGGTGGCTCGGTCGGCACGCGGTGGGCTGGCATATATGGACGCCCGTTTCATACTCCTATTAGTATATTCTCACTTCTAATATACCACTTAAATGTACATATTATACTTTTTATCACTTTCAGTATACTTAAATACTAATTATAAGATACTTGAATGTGACTTGACTGAAAATAATAATAATTGGAGCCCTTTTTTTCTTCTATATACCATTTTTCATATATAAAGAAGTATATGCATGGATTTTGCTATATATAAAAAGTGAACTTTAATGAAATTTTTCATGGAACTCACATCAGGGTATCTTATAATCATTATTAGAGTATGCTCAAATTAATAAAGATGTATCTTCATACGATTTAAGTGATAAATGAGAAGTGAGAGTACGTACTCCCAGGCGTACCATACCATTTTCATATATATATATATATATATATATGGGAATATATCTAGTGCTAATGGGTAATTCAGTGTTAAGGTGCTAATAGCAATCTTGACCGTTGGATCTGGATCTTAACCGTTGGAGTGGGAAAATGCATGGTGTTTAATGAAGACGCATTAATGAAGGTGCATTGAAGTTAGGAGCATGCAAAGTGATTAAATGGTTTAGAGGTCGGAGCCCGCATTATTCCTTTAATTTGCAATTCTTTCAAGTTTTGCAAAACATAAATTTTAATACTTGGCACGACGTATGACATGCGGATTAAAACACCCTTACACCGAGAAAAGCATATATAATCACGCCAACAAGCATCATTCACTTGGTCAAGAAACTTTGATTAATATTTGGACATATCATCCTAATAAGAAATCAAGCATCCCGCAGGACAAAATACATATAGCAAGCTGGCTAGCTAAACGCACCAACCTAGCTGATTGAAAGTCGGAAACATCCCAAGTAAATTAATACAGACTTTCATTCAGGTGGCCTTCTCTCCTTGAATCAACTGTAGCTAGCTACCTAATGCTAGATCCTAATACTAAGGGGGAGTAATAAAGAAGATGGGAGCAAGAAATAAACAGACAGGGAAAACTAACTGAGAGAACTAGAAAATGATGCCTGTAGCTAGCTAGCTATCACACTAGATCAAGAGCAACCGAGCCTAAGCTCAAGATCCAGACCATCATCTTCCGAGCACACCCCAACCCCCAACTCCAAGTTCACCTCCAACGCCGCGCTTGCCTCCACTGCCACCGCCGCCGATGAGCGATCATGATCATGGTCCTTGCTGCTTCTGTTGGGATGGTACTGTGGTGGTGGTGGATAGTTGAGGTTGGGGATAAGAGTAGCCGCTGTTGATCTAGGGTTAGGGTTTGCAGCAGCAGAGGGAGCAGGAGGAGGAGGGGAGCAGTGCCTGAGCCTGGCCCTTTCCCTCCTGTGGACGTTCATGTGGCCTCCGAGGGCCTGCGCAGACCTGAACTCCCTCTTGCAGAAGCTGCAAAGGTACGGCCTCGGCGGCCATGCGAAGTTGGCCGCGAAGCCACAGCTGTAGCTCCATGACTGCCGCTCTCTCGTGCTACTGCTCTCCATAGTGTTGTCCTTTCTGCAGTACTGTACTGAACTAGCTAGCTAACTAGCTGGGTTGAGAGCCAGCCAACTTAAAGACGAGAAAGAATTGAAAGAGGTGGATCGATATATGACAACTGAAGTGCAGTGAAGCGAATCGAAGGGAAATGGTAGTAGCTAGTATTTGTACTAGCTATAGCTACCACGACTGCTGGTTGTTGACTACTTTTATGGATCAATCCAGTACCTTCTCCCCCCTGAGTAGTGCTATCATGGCTATTGGCTTTGGACTTGACTCGCTGGCTAGCTACATGCATGACAGTCTCTCTCTCTCAGAGAGAGAGAGAGAGAGAGAGAGAGAGAGAGAGTATGTGTGTGAGTCCGGGCCGACCGGGAACAGCACTAGTGTACTGTAGATCATGCATGCATGTTGTAGTTTCATTTCACCGTTTTGTGCTGGACATGTGGGGCCAGATGTATGTGTGGCCGAGCCATTCTTCTGAACCAGATATAGCTTCCTCGGTAATGCCAACTCTCCTTTGTCAAACGTGTGCAGTGAAAACCTTTCCTTAGATAACAAACTGCAGGCTGCTGGCCACTCCAGCATCAGCTTTACCCCTCCTCGATGATCAGCAGGTTGACCACGTGCAAATCTATGCATGTAATCCATGAATCCAACCCAAGCTTGCTGAGCGTAGGACTACTTGAACTGCCAAGAATTGAACATGTATATATACACCAAGACCTCTCGTCATCATCCATGGATGTAGTGTTACTACTACAAAACAGGCCATAGAACACGTCTCACCACAGACGGTTGTGATAGTTACATATCACAGACGGTTCGTCTTTAAACCGTCTGTGATTATTTTATCACAGACGGTTTCAAAGAATTAACCGTCTGTGAAGTATCGATACCGAGAATATCACAGACGGTTCATGGTTAGAACCGTCTGTGATACTTCACATACGATTCTAATCACGAACCGTCTGTGATACTGAGAATATCACAGACGGTTCTAATCACGAACCGTCTGTGATACTTCACATACGGTTCTAATCACGAACCGTCTGTGATACTGAGAATATCACAGACGGTTCTAATCACGAACCGTCTGTGATTTTAGATTTACCATAACTTGGATTTTTACCATGGTTTGGAATTTTTCTTACTCTTCGAATTTACCATGGCTTGGATTTTTACCATAGTTTAGGGTTTTCCTCACTCTCTGATTTTATCATGGCAGCCAATCCTCTGCCGTGGTAGGGTTTGGGCAGCCAATCCTCTGCCGTGGTAGCCAATACTCTGCCCATCAATTGTGTGCCGCGGCAGAGGATTGTGTGCCGCGGCAGTGGATTGTGTGCCGCGGTAGTGGATTAGCTGCCGCGGCAGAGGATTTGGCTGCCGCGCAGAGGATTGGCTGACCAAACCCTACCACGGTAGAGCATTGGCTGCCCAAACCCTACCATGGCAGAGGATTGACTGCCATGGTAAAATCAGAGAGAGGATAACCCTAAAACCATGGTAAAAATCCAAGCCATGGTAAATTCGAAGAGATTCCAAACCATGGTAAAACCCTAAAATCACAGACGGTTTTATACAGACGGTTCGTATTAAGAACCGTCTGTGATGAGACGATTATCACAGACGGTTCGTATCACAGACGGTTTTTGTATAACCGTTTGTGATACTTGGGCGGGAAAACAAAAATTTGCACTTAATGGGCGGGCTGTCGAAAATCTCTCTATATTAACAGAGTCCTTCATCTCCTCCTTTGCCATCTCCATCTCCTCCTCTGCCATTCCTCCTCTGCCATCTCCGTCTCGCCCTGACCTTGCCCTCCGGCCTCCCCCTAGCTCGTCGCCCGCGGCCTCCTCCACCTCGCCCCAGCCTCATCGCCCCACGACCTCGTCGTCTCCGGCCTCCTCTACTTCGTCGCCCCGTCCTCCCCTGAGTTCGTCGCCCGCGACCTCCTCCACCTCGCCCCGGCCTCATCGTCGCCGGCCTCCCATGACCTCGTCACCCCAGCCTCCCACGACCTCACTCTCTCTACTCCCCCCTTTTGCTATGTGATGTGGATTAGTACTGTGATGTGTTAGTGCTCTGTGAATGGATTGAGTTGATGTTACTGTGATGTGGGCGATGCATGCCGTGTTGTTTTTAGTACTCTGTGAATGGATTGAGTTGATGCTACTGTGATGCTATGGCTATTGTGGGAAAACTAGCGAAAAGTTCAATCCGAAAATCAATATCAGATTCATTCGCGAGGCTCCAGACGAAGTGAAAATCCGTTTTTTTTTTTCCATAGAAAAAACTATCACAGACTATCACATGCGGTTCTATCCACGAACCATCTGTGGTTCGTGAATAGAACCGTCTGTGATAGTCTATTACCACAGACGGTTCGTGGATAGAACCGCCTGTGATAGTCTATTTTTACAGACGGTTTTTAACCGTCTGTGATGACCTCGTGTCATCACAGATATATAAATTCAGACGGTTCAAAAACCGTTCATGATGATGGTTTAGAACTGTCTGTGATGAGATTTTGTGTAGTAGTGTGTGTATATATTCACTCATGCATCTTCCACTTTAGTTTCTCTACTATAATAAATCAAGAGTACGTAACAGCTAGCTATGTACGTACTAGTCAAGTGGAGTAGCTAGTAGCCGGTAGAAACCATCATGGAAATGGGCAAACAAATGAGGCTGGCCGGGCCTGCCTCATTCTCCCATGCCATACCCATCAAACAACTGATTTCAAAACTCACGTACGTCAAACTGGTCTCGCTGCATTCACTGTGGTATGTGCATGTCGATCTGCACGTGAGAGAGACCACTGCTGGGAATGGGCACTAGCACCTAGGACATATCATCAGATCACTACTTTGATGCAATGGTGTCCATGCATGCAGGAATCTCTTTACATTGGAGAACACTGTTCCCACATCTATTAACTTGAGATTTCAATGGTTATATCATTGGTGTACCTAAGATTCACAAATCATCGTTAGTTTCTGCGCGTGGGTCGTAGCCTAGGCCACGATGCGCGCGACACGCCAGCCTACGCTACCTCGCGCTACGTGCAGCACGCCAGCTCACGCGCTTCCCGCATATGTTCAGCGGTAAAACACGGGCACGCGTTGCGATCGACTGTAAAAGTCTCGATATCACCCAATCTGAGAGTAAAAACCAATATCAAAGTGAATAGCGATGAAATCGACAATGAAAAAAAGATTGCGTGTCACCTAAATCATCAGGAAAAAACTATTACTCCCAGAATCGACAGTAAAACCAAAATCACTTGTACACCGTGGATTGAACAATAGTTGATAGTAAAGTTACTCCCTAGAGGCACTGGTACGGTGGTAACAAAACTACCAGTAGGCACATGTGTACACAACCTATTTTTACTACCGACTAACCTAGTGTTTACTGTTCGCTCACCCATTTATTGCGTGCAACATGGTTTACCTTTTTTCCCAAGCTGTATTACATTAAGTGACATGAATTGTTACTGCCATAGATATTTATCTAATTACTGATCTTATTGACACATTTTACTTGACGCCAAAATGAGTTCCACGGTACGTAGACAAAACAAACACAGATTTACTATGACTTGCAGAACACCATGATCGGTGAGTTTAACCTGAGGTTGAACAAGTGGTACCAGTAAAGGCAAGTAATATCCCCCTTTGACCATGTTGCTCCTACTAATTCCAATAAAATGTTTATGTTGATTTTAAGTATTCTATGCATTGCTTTAAATTCAAATACATGTATGTCAATTGGGTAGATGTAGCTATGTTCTCTTTGTTGCATTTCCCTTCCTTTGAAAGTTGAATATCTAGTTACCATTGTGCTTAAGATTATATGTTATATGGGGATGTTTTTTTATTTATAGAATGATGCTTAGCCATGCTAATAGTTGGTTCATGAAACTAGTCCATCGTCTAAGATGAATCAAATATTGTCATAACTTGAGGATTATAATTAGATCTTAAAATTTGGTTTTTGTGGATACTTTGAGCATTGGGTTCTTTATATTTTAACTTGGACGGGTGTAGGATGATGATGAAATGTTGTTTCAGAATTTTGTAGCCCCGTCTGAGCGATTAAGGACCAGTCTGTATGGTGTTGAACCAAGTCTTATGTGCAACCATATGCTGGGTTGATGACGAAGGCTTGTGTGAGGATCCCGGTTTATTAAGCTTGCAATGCTTAGTCACCAATTGACCCTAGCATCACAAATAAAATAACCCGTATCTTTGAGATATGTATACTTCCCAGAAATGCAGTATACACACCCCTTTACAAAATTCATGCATCAATTCCATTCAAGACATAGAACCAAAGCAACACTTAACAAATCAAAAGACATACATAGTAGAGTTATTACAAAAGGGAGGCCAACCGGCCAAAAGACATACAATTAACTAATTAGACAGCAGAAGCGAAGTACCATAAGATGGCGATAAATAAAAGAACCAATTAGTGTGCCTTTACCCACAAGGCAACCAACCGGACCGCCAAGCTAGTCGTCAAACCCACAGCACATCTCACAAAAGTGAGGCCCTTGGGGCTCACCTTCCTCCTTTGTAACAAATAGTTAAGCAAAGCAAATGAGTACAAAAATTATACTCCGCAAGACTTACGTGTAGACTAACAAGCCTATACATACGCTCCATGCAAGCTTATTTAAGTGGAGGCTGTATGTTTCATTTTCAGCATAAAGCAATCTTTATTTGCAATAATGTAGTACATTTAAAAGCAAGTTTACAATCTATTTTTATTCTTCAAATAATAGTAAATAACAACATAATAACAATAAATAGATGACAACAACATCCTGGAAGTGACTAACCCAATAGTCACCACAATAATAGCTTGAATTACCCATTCATACCACCCATGTCAAGTTTTAATTAAAGGTTGTAGTCTAATTCTTGCGGGAAATAACCAACCTTGTCCATAACCTAGGACGAGGCTATTCGAATAGATTTAACCCTGCAGGGGTGTACCAATGTACCTACACGCCAGATCGCCTTTTTGCCACATGATTTAGTGCACTTCCTTTGGTATGCCGGCACAGCTAAGTCCTACGAGACATTTCTAATATTATGTATTAACTACGAGTCGCCCGTATGGATAGAAACACATACGTTGTGTCGGAGTCATCGTAATACCTCGGTCAACTACCCCTCATGGGTAAAGCCTTGGACAACTACGATGCCCCTCGAGGTGGAGAACCTGCCCGGAACTCCACCACCGCACGCCTAACAACAACACACAGTTCCTTTTTTCACACAACACACAAACCACCTCCTGCGACCAGGAGCTAACACACGCCAAAGTACTAAGTCAAGAGAGGTCCCATATCCCTCTCGAGTGGTTAGCACGCAAAAGTGCTTGGATCAATGGCGCAAGTAATTTAATTTGGTCCTTGTTGACTCTTACACCTTTCCTTATCACACCAAACAATCACACCAACATACCATTATGCGCAAGTCTAAAACAATTTTAGTTTCAGTTTTAGATTTACAAATTAACAAAGCACAAGGTGCTGGTGTAATACTCCGAAAATGGTTCGGTAAAAAGAAAGAGGTCGGAGAGAGTAAAAGAAATTGTTTTCGTCGGTAAATTCCAATCGTCGGGGTATACGTTATTGTTAGCAACCCGGGCCGCATTCATGCACCTGTGGCCCAAGAGGCCGGCCGGCCCATGAGGGCCGCCAAGGGGGCACCACTTCCCCCAAACCCTAGTGCCTCCCTTCCTCCCTTGAGCCGCCCATCCTCCCCTTGAGCCGCCCCATCTCCTCCTCCACTCGGCATCTCCTCCTCCTAGGCCCCTCCATTGGTGGTGATCCCCGGAGTTACACACCCGGTCTTCCACGTGTACACCTTCGTTTCTTCCTTCGCCGGGCGTTTGCAATCCACTCGGGTTCGTGGAGTTGGGGCCGGCCAAAGAAGGAGAGGAGAAGTCTTCGGGAAGTTGATCCTCGTCGTTCTTCGGGTCTACAAGGGTAACGAGAGACCCCATCGCTGTTTGATTGCGTTAGAGTTGTCGATTCAATGATTTTGGTAGTATCGCTTAATCTCTGTCAGTAGATTGATTCGGTACAGAATGTTGTAACTCGGTTTTGGGTGTCTTAGAGGCAGAATTGGATGTCTTCGCCTTCTAGAGATTTGTTCCTTATTTCATTAGCTTTCTTTTGGAACCTAGTTCACGAATTTTCACCCAGTAGATTAAAAGTTATGACTGTTTTACTACGTACTGGTCTGTCTGTCAGAATTGTTGGGTATAGTCGGTTGCACCTAGGTTTTGATCTAGTTAGAGTCAGAATCAGGTCGGCCACCCAACTAGGTTTATGAAGATAATTTCACCATATTTTAAGGCTGATAAAAATCACTTTATTTGGATCAGTGGTTTAAAAGTTAGAGCCTTTTCTTTAGGGCTGTTCTGAATTCTGGGCAGACTGCAGTCAAAGTTTTTCATTGGATGGTTAGACCTCTGTATTGGCCGAATTAGAGTTTACCATCAACTAGAGTTTTGTAGCCAGTTAAGTTAAGAAAATTTGAGCACTGGTTTCAGGTATTTTGGACTTACGGTTTTTTATTGGTGAATTTTCTAGTAAAACTGCCAGATTATGGATATTTGGAATGTTTGGGTTAATTGATCAAAATGAACTTTTGTTTGGTTGGTTTGGCTAGATATTGTGGGAGGACACGTGTAGCATTGCCATATTCGTTTGCCCTCATTTTGATTATTTTATATTGTAGGCGGTGAAGCGGTGAGTGGAGGGGTATCTCAATTACCTCCCAACCCGTTCTTGTGCAAGCAGTAAGTAATTTGTATTCTATGATTGATGCCATGTATGATGTGTGATTGAATGATTACATTTGTTCGTATTTGTAGATGAATGCCATGTGTTCTTTTCATTTTTGAGTACTATTCAATATTGACATGGGATCACATCATGACATGCATACATTACTTTTGTAAGACCCATCAATTCCAGTATGGGCACTTGAAATCCCATCAATTCCAGGATGGGTACGTGAGTCCACCATTCCAATGTGGGCCACGTTACGTGAGTCCACCATTCCAATGTGGGCCACGTTGGACGGTCGTATGAAACGTTCTTCATACGATTACTTTAAGTGAACACCGACGGGTGATTCACTCGCTATACCGGTATATGCTGCAATATGTCCATTTCCTTCAATGCACCATTCCACTTCATCCATTCATAAATTCGTTTCCAGTAAATGTTCAAATTATGATTGTGATATATTGCTCATAGTATGTTTGATTGTTACATACAGTTGCTTGCTGAGTCTTTGGCTCATTCTTGCTTTATTGTCTTATTTAGGTAAATGACAAGGAAGAATGATCTTGTGGAGGGTAGTTCATCACGATGCACTCACTAGCATAAAACCAACAATTTGAGGACTTTTACTGTCGTTAATTATGTCTTGAGATGCATTGTAATAAGCCATCATGGCCTTGTTTACCATATCTTTCTGAATTGTTTACTTCCATTCCGTTGTTTAAACTTGATGATGAGTACTTGTTTCCGTATAATCTTAATACTTGCTTCACCTTATCATGCGTTTTGATGTTATTCAATTGAAGAGTAGTGGTTGTAGGTGACATTTTGACTTCCTTATAGTCAGGGTGTTACAGCTGGACAAAATAGAGTAATAATAAGATTTGTGTGATCAAGATCATCGACTAAGTGGATAATCGCCCAATACTACCGATAGCTAAACATGTCTAAGCATATTAACTCGTAATCTACTAAGTGACAAGAGCCCATCCAACGAATTCTAATCACAGCAAATAACCTATGCTCAGGTAGTAGAGAGTAATCATTTACCTACAGAGTATGCAACTATAGGATCAAGTAATCAAACCATAATTTAACAACAAAATAGCAATGCATACATACAAGTTGAAATCAATATATTAGTGTAACACCCTAGCTATTCGGAAGCCAAGATGCTACCTAAAGATGCAACATACAAACCAAATGCGGACTAAGATTCAATAGGCATCTCACCAAATAACAATAACAACGTAACGACTTGTAAAATAAGACAATTTATCAATGTTGAATAATCAAGGAACTAGTCAAATAACGACATGACGAGAAGTCTAAACTTTACTTATTACAGTCCATCTCTCATCAAAGGATAACAAGGTTGAAATCATTATTGAAAATATAAAGTAATGATCTGTGTGAGACGTGCTGGACTACTCCCTCCCAAAAGCATCAACATCAGCGTGGATCACCTAAATAACATTGAAAACAAGGGTGAGTCGAAACTCAGCAAGTACAATAATCATTTAATCATGGCATATTTGGACTAGATAAACATTACACGGTCCATACACCAATCATCAGAATTTTATGAATTTGAATGAAATGAATGTATACACTGAAAGGAAATGGACTACTCAACTGCTTATATCGGTATAGCGAGTGATACACCCGTCGGTGTTCACTTAAGCCCGCACTTATCAAAGTCCGGGAACCCAAACACCGTATGAAGAACGTTTCATACGGTTGTCCAAAACAGCCCATATTGGAATGGTGGGTCTTACGTGCCCATACTGAAATTGATGGGTCTTAGCAAATTCCACTCCCGTCGACGGAAATTGAATAGTATATGAATGGAATGGAACAATTGATATGAATGTCTATATCTTTACTCACAAGATTTATCAATTTGAAACGAAATAAATATCATGGACGAATATCAAAGACATACACAAAGATAACACATCATCATGCATACAATTGAAATCAACATATTTTAACATATGGTACCTGCCTTCCGTGATTGGCCGAACTAGGTCGCACAAAAGGTGCGCCTACACTCGCCGCCTCACCACCTACACCAGAAATAATTGAAATAAGAATAACGTGATACGATGACACTACCGGTAATCTACAATGAATCCCGGACTACCCGACATAATTCGCGAACCCAACGATGAGACAAGTGTTTCCCCTGTTTTCTACCGTTCTAGACAGCGGCACGGAAAAATTCATAACTATTAATATGGAACTCCGAACGACCTGAGACCAGTGCAAAAACAAACTTAACAGATAAACCTTCAAAACACTAGGAGACAAGATTTTCTAATTATGCCCACACATAAATCTAATCTGCAGTTGAAAGTGCCTGACAGATAAATAGCCCGACAGCAGACCAGTAGCAAAACCATGGAATAAATTTTAATCTATAAACCCAAATTGAATAATCTTTATTAATATGGAATCATAATTAAATTATCTACAAAAACCATTTTGGGTGTCCGTCCTGAATCTGACTCTAACTAGATCCAAACCGAGGAACAAACCGACAGTCCCCAATTCTCAGACTGACAGAACAGTGCGGGGTTAAAAATTCATATATCCTAAACCGTAAGGTGGAATCTCGTGATCTCGGTGCCAAATGAAAGCTAACGACCTCAGGAACAAAAATCTAGAAGACGAAAACCTGAGATTCAGCTTTAACAACCCTCAATTGGCCGCACAACAGACTCAACCTAATCTGGACGATCTGGAACAGCAATCTGATTTGACTCTAATGAGCAATTATGCATCTAAACTAAATCAAACAATGAATAGAATCTCTCGTTACCCTTGGAGAACCGTAGGACGATGTTGATCTGCTTCCCGAAGATCTCCCCGCTTTCTCCTCCCTTCCTTCTCCAATGGCCGGCCACCACGAGGACGACGGATGACCGGAGACGCCGGCGGGAGGAGGCGACTTTGGGGAAGATCCTAGGGAGCAACGCCGGGGATCACCGGAGAAGACATCACAACAGCGAGGACACACCAGGGAGAGGCAAGGGTGCCGGCCAGGGAGAGGGAGGGTGGCGGCTAGGGGGGGAAGTGGGAGGAGTGGGGGAAGTGGGGCGGCTAGGGTTAGGGGCGCCCCCCCTTGCTTGGCCATCCAACCCCTCCTGGGCCACCAGGGCTGCGGCCCATGGTCCAAGTTGTCTAAAAAAACAAAGAACCCCCTCCCCTAACAGGTAATTCTATTTTCTTTAACTCCCTTTTCTTCCCCGACTAGTCACGATTCACCGATTCGATTCCGGAGTATTACAATTAGACTTGAAAATACTGGGATTAGCATGATCAAACTGCTTGCCTTTATTTGCTGGTACTCTGGACATTCACACGAACTTCTCAATTGCACTCTAAATCATCGTCGTCTAACGATAAGAATTGACAAAGTGAAAACGCCGAATAAACACCAAGAATTCCAAGAGTCTCCAAAAATTATGAAATTAATACAGAAGATAGGAAATGATTTTAGATGCATTGAAGTGATAATTCTTAGTTCAAATTGGAGTTCATTTCAATTAATTTGGATTTTGTAAAATTTAATTAAACTTCTTGCTTGTTAAAAGTATTGTTTTTCCTTAACACGACACCTAGTACTCACAAGTACTCTCTCTCCAGACATTCTATGTATACATCCACGATGATCATATAGTCAAAATTAATCCCCTTATATTCTCTCCCTTTTATATTCTCATTCCAAGATATCGCAACACTACAGTGAACTAGTCTCAGCTAGAAACTCTAAGGGAGTTACTTAATGATGTAGGATCATACAAGGATGAGGGCAACTTTATATAAAAGAGTATTTTGACCACGCCTCATTGTTTGGGATAAGTTCTGAATTGATTATTGGTTAAGTTGGTGTAAAGAAAGGCAACGACTAATTAAACATTTATCTAGTTACTTGTCCTTTTAAATCAATTGACTCGACCATGACTCGTCACATTCGGAAAATATGATCTACAATCGATTTGCTAACCTATCACCCTAGACTATTAATTCAACCCACCATATATTTGCCAAACATCATATCCACTGGCTAATCACCCTACGCTACTTGACTCATTAGTTAACAACATTTGAGCATAAAGCTTACTACCACTGAAAGTATGGTCTGCTAGTTGAATATCTACAACTAATTGTAGTCGAGCTCTAACATCACCCATTTCCTAATTCATTTTATCGAAGTCTTTCACTGTTTTGAGAACTATTCTCCTCATCAATTACTTATTCATATTTGTGTTCAAATTAGTTGGCTGTTGTTAGATAATGGTCAAGCTAATTGAATTTAAAAGAAACTCTATCTACTGTATTGATCATGCTATTAAACTTCTGACAATCCTAAGATTATTCAGACTACTGTTTATGTAACATACAACAGCTAGAGTTGACTGAACTTGACGAGGATCTGATAATCCTCATTTTATCTTTTATCTATAATTCTTATTATGGGTAAATATGATGTCACGTAGTCCCCAGAAGTGCCCCTTATATTCATAAGGGGGAGGCCTACCAAGTGATTGTAAGTTCTCCTACAATCACCCCCATAGTCGTAAATCTTACTACGACTATGTCACCATAGTCGTAAGTCTTACTACGATTATGTCATGGTCGTAAGTCCTTCTACGACCACTACCTAATCGTAAGCCCTTCTACGACCATTACCCAGTCGTATGTCCTTCTACGACTATTATCCAGTTGTAAGCTCTGCTACGACTTGTACCCAATCGTAAGTTCTGCTACGACCAAGTTAACCACGACCACCTTATAATCAAACCTACAAGCGAGTGGGTCCAACTGATTATGGAATCCGAACGGTCCACATGCACTATTATTCTGTGTAGTAATAGTGCTTAAATACCCCATTACCTCTGAAAGATAACTGCCAGACGGCGTGAAGAAGCCAATGCGCCGGTAATTACTGCCATCATGCGCCCATTACTGGATTAATTAGGCACCTCTTCCGCAGGACAAAACGGCTACTCCTTCATGGCTATATAGAGACATCAATCAGAGAGTGAAAGGGAGGGCGAAACAGAGCGAGTCAAGGAGAAACACAAGTACTGTTCTTTGTAATAGTCTTAGTTTCTTGCTTGATTGTCGAGAATACAGTCAATACCATACACACACAGGAGTAGGGTTGTTATTCTCCCCGGAGAAGGCCTAAACCTGTATAAAAATCCCGTGTCAATTGCTATACGTGATTTCATCTCTAGGAGACCCCCCGAATCAAACAATCTTTACGTAAGATCGGTTCTAAAACACCGACAGTTGGCGCCGTCCGTGGGGAGCTTTCGGTAATCTCTTGTCAACATACTCTCTTTTTCCAAATCTCATGCAATCATGGCAGGACACTACTACAGAACAGACCTTTGGTCCTGGGCCTAAAGGGCCTCTAGTCCCGGTTATAGAGCCGGGACTAGGAAATCGGGACTAAATGTCTCACCTTTAGTCCCGGGTCTCAGGCCCGGGACTAAAGGCCGACCTTTAGTCCCGGTTGGTAATACCAACCGGGACTAAAAGGTCCGCTGGGCTGGGCCACGGGGCTGGCCCTTTTAATCCCGGTTGGTATTACCAACCGGGACTAAAGGTGTTTTTTTTCTTTTTGTTTCCATTTCAATTCATTATTGATTTTGGTTTTACAATTACATTAGGTTTTCAAATGCGTATTCTTCGCTGCTAATATATGTATACGCCCACATATAATTTTGTTTGGAACATTATTACACACAAATAAAGTATGAAACTATATATATTATGGAGCTATATATATGTATAATATATATATATATATGCACATAAAATTTACAACATTATTCATGCATCCTTGGTATTTACAACACAAATGTTGTCCTCCACTTAAATGTCATACAAATGTTCGTCCTGGTTTGGCTTCAATTGTTCATCTGGGTTAAAGTAGAACTCGGTGCCGGGCTTGAGGACATGCTCATTAAGAAATCCTGCGATTGTCTCTTGAATTCCTTTGAGGCGGTCCATATCCAACACCTGTTCCTTCAACCATATCTCCTTCAATTTGCATTAAACGAAAGAAGTATTAATATACATAAGATTTATTTAATAGCAACAAATAAATAAAATGGATTTATTATATATACTTGTTACGTACTTTCTGCATCTGTAGATGGGTTCTTTTTGCATACACCGTGAGGAACTCGCAAACGTAGTATCCACACAAATTGTTGCACGGTGGTCGTAGTAGAACCCATGCATGCGATATAAAAGATTACTCGTCATCCGTAGCGTGAGTGAAGCATGATAAGGTAAATATGCGGGAGCTAGTACAACTTACATCCGATCGGTGTGGATCGGGAAGTGGCGCTTTCGGATCCGGACGGTGTAGTTGAACGAACCAAGCCCAAACCACGCCTAATAATTGGATCGTTAATTAACTATTGCGAGTTAAAGAGCGAAATAAATATTTAAAGATCAAAGTTACCCTGGATAATGTCTATCATATCTTGGTAATCTTCTGCGGTTTTCTCAACGAATCATAGATTAGCAAATGACCGTCGGAGAGATCGAAGACAATCGTTATCCAAATGAAAGTTGCATTTGTTTATAGAGTCAACATATATATCTTTATGTTGGATTGAGTAAGTAAAGTAAAATGTGCACACGATAACAACACTCACCCAAAGTTGTAGGGAAGAGTATAAATCTTTTGTTCTTTTGGTTGATCAAGAACCTCAGGAAATTCCTCTCCGTTTGAGGTCTCCATTGATCGTAGGGAGTGTTTGGGTCCTTGAATACGATATATGGATCATGAAACCAATGTTCTTGTCGCTTTCTCGTGTGAGGTCTCTCATCATGTCTCTGCATATGTATAGACATGCTAGCTAGTGTGAGGATAATTACTTATACATATACATATGCTAGAGTGAGATTATTAAAAGAAAGAATCACGTCTGAGACAAAAGCGGTGATGAGAGATTTGTCTAGAGCGTTCATGTGGCATAGCCGGTGTAACTCATTAAAGCGAACCATTATAATGTCATCGCCACTAAGTAATGATGGTTTCTAATTTTGACGCAAATATAGTCATCGCTTTTTGCGACACGCCGCCATGTACCACTTGTTTAACAAGTACATTTGCGTCTGAAGTTCCATGAGCTTCTCGGGGTTGTATAGACTCTTGCCATATACATATTCCTTCTTCCAATGATCAACTTCCGAGCACTTTTGATGTGTGCTCCACGAGCATTTGGGAAATGCTTAGACCGTTTGCGAAAAATTCATCAAGTTGACCCAAATGCACATTTCGGATATCTGTTCTACGTTCGTGTTTGAACCATATTCATTCCCAATAACTAGCGGGGCAGCGATTGTTGTGATTGTTCCCAGTGTGCAACACCCTTCCGTGCTCTCTTCTCTTTCTTCTTCGCCTCCTCAATTGACTTGGTGAGAGTGCGGTCATAGTCCGATAGTGGCGAATCCTTACGAGCATGACGTAATTTTTTACGTGAGCGCCCACCCTTTGCCTTAGAACTTCGGGTCTTCTCATAGGAAAGTTTTGTCGTCTTAGAAATAGCTGGTGTTCTCCACGAGGCTTTCTTCTTGGCGGCGGTGGGGCCGACGCTGCGTTGTGGGGTGCGCCTCTTCTTTGGCGGAGGGCGGCGGTGTCGGCGTTGGAGCCCGCCGTGGAGGCGATGGGGCGGTGGGCGTTGGAGAGCCGCCGTGGAGGCGATGGAGCGGCCGGTGTCGGCGTTGGAGCCCGCCGTGGAGGCGATCGAGCGGCCGGTGGCGGCGTTGGAGCCCGCCGTGGAGGCGATGGGCGATGGCGGCGTTGGAGCCGGCCGTGGAGGCGATGGGGCGGCGGTGTCGGCGTTGGAGCCCGCCGTGGAGGCGATGGGGCGGTGGGGATGCACGTGTCTTCCACTTCATTGTCATCGCCGCAACACCGTGACTGTGTGGTGAATGGATAATTGGACTTAGGTTGGGGAGGTTCTGCTGTGAAAACAACGTGGTATGAGTAAACCGTTATTTAAGCCAATACATAATTAGTGAAAAATGTTTCGTTCACTTTCATCCGCACCTAGGGTTAGGTTGTTGAGGAGGAGGAGGTGACGCCGGGGAATAATGATATAGCGCTTGCGCCAACATATGAATGTCTTCTCCGCTTCTCCTAAAGTCTTCTCCCCATCACCTCCTTCAATGTCAAGAGGCACATTGCTATTACCTTTCACTACTCTATCCACCGAGACGCTAGCATATCCGGAGGTATTAATGCCCCATGGCATCTTGGTGTCTTCGTAGGGTCGATACGAGATACAACACCGATAGCCACCATGGTGTGGCATTCCCTCTCGAATGTGCAGCTCACATGTCGTGAGAGGATCGGTGATGTCATCCATGGGGAAGCGCGACCTGCGTCATCTTGAATCTTGGCACCTCCGTGGGAAGCGCAATCTTTTCAAGCGATTAGGGGTGATGTTGACTCCGGCTCGATGCGCTTTGCATTTGGATGGAACTTCTCGCTATCTGCACTTGCCTTTTGATTTCCTCATTCATTTTGGCTTCAAGTGCTTTTTCTCGCTCTACTGCTTCACGAGCCACTTCCCGTGACTCAAGAACCATTTCCTCCATCCTGCGCATCCGCTCTGCCTCCTCGTACTTCTTTCTCTGGCGGCTTCTATAGGTGGCTTTGTCTTTAGGGAAGGCATGCTCCCACGACACCTCCCCATAGCCTCTTGTTCGCCCACCGTGTTCAGTACTCTCCAGGGCGTATGTCAGCTCATCCTTATCTCTGTTAGTTGCCACCGCCACTCTCACCAAGCCTCGAGCATAAGAAAATCTTCTGCTTGCTCTTTGGAGTTTTCGCCATACACTATCTTTCCGGTCTCTAGGTCTGAGCTTCCCCATGACCAGAAAAACCAATACTTGCGCGCTCAAAGGCTTGATTGATTCTGGTTCGATCCCCTTGGCAAGAATCTCCCGTTCCATTCTTTCCCACTTAGGAATGGCACTCCTGTAGCCACCTGATCCCAAGTGATGGTGGTATTGCTTTTGTCGGGCATTCTGTTGGTTCCTTCTCACCCGTGCCTCACCCTCTTCCGATGTCTTGGCTGCACAAACTCATCCCAAAGCGGCCTCAACTTGACGTAGGCCTTAGTGTTGAAATCTGGCGTCAGGTTCTTCCTGATAAATGTGTTGTACAATTTCTTCTTCCAACACTGGAATTGTGTGGCCATCTTCTTCATAGCCCAGTTCCTAACTCTCTCCTTCAAAGCTTCATCTTCTGTATCGAGCGCGAAATGTTGAAGGACATCTTGCCAAACTAGTGCCTTGTCACGATCAGAGACAAAACTAATATGAGAGCAACTTTCTTTTGCTTCCATTCACGAGCATTGATCGGGATCCTGTCCCTTACAAGGTACCCACAGTGGCTGACAAATTTCTGTGCATGTGGTCCAAGTACTTTGCCTGTATCCTCCTCGAATTCCGAGAGAATGAACCGACCCTCCAACGGCTTCTTCGGGCCTCGTACATTTCTACTCTTCCCCGTTGTTGTCGTCGATCCAGAGGGCTACGAATGTAGAAACACAAAGATTTAAATAAATATATTTATACGACAAATGAAATTATTCTGAATTTCATGTATACATAAGAGATTGTAGATAGACCTCGCTTGACATTGTCTTGCTCATCTTCATAATCGGCAAAGTACTGACTCCGTCATCTACTTCTTGATTGTTGTCATCACCTTCGAATTGGGCACCTTGTAAGGCGTCATTGTTGATAATATCCATCATGGCATCGTCCATGTTGTCATTCGGGTCGGCCATTTCTGCAAATATATGTGTAGGACGTTAGAACGGTTCGTGATCGGGTTATGATTTGGCATCAAGTGGCGTGCGGTTCGTGACATGCATCGACAAAAGAATCAATCTTACTACCAGCAAAACGATTGATCTTATTGCAAAAATTCCTAATCATTGGATCGATTGCAATCTCAATGCTACCACTATGATCCGGGAAGGTAACTACGAATCAAATGTTGACAAACGAAATGGACAAATGATAATTGATCGCAACTTCTACGACACAACAACTTAATTGACGGGAATTCCAAGATGACATAACCCACACATTTCAAAATGACAGAACACCTCTTACTACACAAATATTCAATTTCCAGATCACACACAGATTAAGCAAAATGCTACTTGCAACATACTACATTCGCTGCCAAATTGATGCTCAGTAATCACATACAACAATCACAACAATTCATCTTAATCACTGACAACAACTATTGTTCAATAATCAATCGAAGAACAAACACATATGATTCAATATATACAAGATCTCTGCAAATGTCAGATTACTTCAATCCCTACTAATCACACATCTTGAGCTCGAAACACGATGACAACAAAGAATACACAAGTAACCGATCAATACCACAATCAACATTCGAATACAAGCTCAACAAGGATGGGAATACTGGTAGCCAACACTCAACATTACTATCGCTGACTAAATTTGGGTCCTCAGGGGAGCAGTCGGCCGAGAGGGCGGTGTGCAAAAGCAATGAGAGGAGAGGGAAGGCTGGGGCCGGGGTTGAGTGGGCGATTCGACCGGGTGGGCGGCCGGTCCGACCGGGGCATCAGGGGCTTCGGGTGCAGGCGGTGGCGGGCAGCGTGGGGAGGAAAGAGAGGGAGAAAGCTAGGCACGGGAGAAGGGGAGGCTCACCGAGCGGGTGGAGGGGGTGCCGAGGAGGCGGCGATGGAGCCACGGGCGCGGGGAGGAGCTTAGCGGCGGCGACTGAGAGGCGGGAGCCGGCGGCAAATGGGGCAGACGGGGCGAAGGGCGAGCTCGCGGCGGCGCATGGACTTACAGAGGGAGAAGAAGGCGTGGCCGGATCCGGTGAAGGAGGGAGGAGCCGGGCGAGGCGGAGCGGAGGGAGGAGCCGAGTGGAGGTGGTGGCGGAGTGGGGCGCCACGGGAGGAAGGAGGAGGCCGGCGCGCGACGGCTGGAGCCGACGATTTAGCGCGAGGAGACGCGAGGGAGGCGGAAGGGTGGAAGAAGGGAAGAAGCCATCTGTTGCTTAAGTCTTGAGGGGACCTTTAGTCCGGCGGTATTACCAATCGGGACTAAAGACCTTTAGTCCGGGTGGTAATCTGGACCGGGACTAAAGGCTGGACCTTTAGTCCGGGTGGTGTTCTGACGGGACTAAAGGTCTTCTTGGGACACATTTTCAGAGAACCTTTAGTCGAGTGTGTGACCTTTAGTCCCAGGCGTGTCTGGATGGGACTAAAGGTCCCGATTCCCGCCAGTTTTCCTGATTTGGGTTTTGTATTAAGTTTATTTGTATAAATATGCTAATTCTTGTTAAATGCATAGTAAATTAAATACTAGGCATAATTTTTTTTTAAAATAATAGTTGCATTTCATTTTATCTTATTGACATTTCAAACGACTTTTATTGTGACCACAAGCTGGGAAGTGAAGAGCCAACTATAAACAAAATGAAGGGCTCAAACCACAAGCTGGGAATTTCATTTGAAGGCATAAATACTTGCTAAATGTGTCCTTTTATCGAATAGGAATTTCATTTGAAACGATAAAAAACAAGAAAAATATGATAGAAACATCTGAAGTTACAATTATTACATAAAATCTCTAATACACACTATTTATTAAACATCACTATATATCAAGCAGGCACAGTGGTGAACTTCTTCTTGACGTATGACCCTTGGTTATGATCATGCCGTAACCATGAGTGTCCTCGGCATTTAGCAGGATGCTTGGGTCTTTGGTCACACTGAAGGGCGGGATTCGGTCATCCCTTTCATAATCTTCTGACTTGTCTGACTTGTCCTCAATTCCCACGATGTTTCTTTTCCCTGAAAGAACTATGTGGCGTTTTGGCTCATTGGTTGATTTGTCGTCGTTTTTCCCTCTCTTGGGTTTTGTAGACATGTCTTTCACATAGAACACCGATTCACATCGACAGAAGGACGAATGGTTCGTCTTTGTACCCAATATTGTTGAGGTCCACTGTTGTCATTCCATACTCCTTGTCATTGTTACCCCGCCTCTGGTCATCTTCACCCATTGGCTTTGGAACAAAGGGACTTTAAAATTAGGTCGTAGTCTAGTTCCCAAATCTCCTCTATGCGGCCATAATATGTTTGCCTCTTTCCATTTGGGACTGTGGCATCTACGTGGACACCACTATTTTGGTTCGTGCTCCTTTTATCTTGGGCTACGGTGTAAAATGTATTTCCATTTATCTCGTACCCTTTGTACGTGAGGATGTGCCACGATGGTTGCCTAGCCAACAAATCAGCTTGCTCATCAATATTGTCATCACCACGACATTCTTTTCGCAACCAACCGCTGAAAGTTTCCATGTGATGGCGCCTAATCCAAGCTTCATTCTTCCACAGGCTGGGATCGTAGGAACTCCTTGTGTACCTCGACATACGGCTCCACCACGGAGGAGTTTTGAAGAAGCTGTAGTGCGCTTTATTGAAATAATCGTCCCCGTCGATATATGTTTTCTTCCCTAGTGTTCCCTTTCCACTAAGTCTCCCCTCTTGTCGCGATTCGGGAACACCAATCGGGTCAAGGTCGGGAATGAAGTCAACCAGAACTCAATGACCTCCTCGTCCGTAGCCCTTGGAGATGCTTCCTTACGCCGAGAGCATTTGGTGAACATATTTCTTCAGGACTCCATGAACCTCTCAAAGGGAACATGTTGTGTAGGAACACAGGACCGAGAATATTAATCTCCTTGACTAGGTGAACTAGGAGGTGTGTCATGATATTAAAGAAGGATGGAGGAACACCAACTCAAAGTGACAAGACATTGAACCACATCATTCTCAGAGTAGCTAGTTCCATTGGATTGATTGCCTTACGAGAAATTGCATTGAGGAATGCACATAGCTTCACGGTGGCGGACGTACATGTGGAGGTAGAATTCCTCTTAAAGCAACGGAAGCAATTGCGTCATAAGCACGTGGCGATCATGGGACTTTAAGTGTAGGAATTTCTTCTCGGCACATTTATTATACGCTTTATATTGGAGGAGAATCGGATGGGACCTTGATCTTTGTTTAGGCATTCAAACATGCTTTCCTTCTCTTCTTTGCTAAGAGTGAAGCTAGCGTGTCTTAAGTAATGGCGTCCATCGTCTGTCTTCTCTAGATGCAGGTTGTATCGTTCTTTCATGCGCTGCAAGTCCTGTCGTGCTTCGAGTGAATCCTTAGAATTTCCATACACATCCATGAATCCTAGCAGGTTCACACAAAGATTCTTTGTCAGGTGCATCACGTCGATCGCGTTGCGGACCTCTAGGACTTGCCAATAGGGTAGCTCCCAAAATATGGACTTCTTCTTCCACATGGGTGCGTGTCCCTTAGCATCTTTGGAACAGTTATTTGCCTTGTCCCTTTCAAAGACTACTTGCACATCCTTGACCATATCAAGTACATCCTCCCGATTCGGTTGCGAGGCTTGGTTCGGTGTTACGCCTACCGTTAAAATGCTTGCCTTTCTTTCTTAGTTGGTGATTCATAGGAAGAAAGCAGCGATGGCCAAGGTACACAACCTTTCGACATTTTTCAAATATATCTTGTCAATGTCATCAAAACATTGTGTGCATGCATTGTATCCCTTGTTTGTTTGTCTGAAAGATTACTTAGAGCGGGCCAATCATTGATTATTACGAACAACAATGCTCGCAGTCGAAGTGTTCCTATTTGTACTCATCCCACACACGTACACTGGTTTGCTCCATAAAAGCGAGGAGTTCCTCAACTAATGGCCTCGGTAGACATCGATGTCGTTGCTAAGGTTGCCTCGGGCCTTGGATGAGCAGGCATCATAATGAACTTCGCTTCATGCATAACCATGGAGGAAGGTTGTAGATACATAGAGTAATGGGCCAAGTGCTATGACTAGTGCTCGGTCCCCAAAAGGATTCATACCATCCGTACTTAAAGCGAACCTTAGGTTTCTTGCGTCATCTGCAAACTCCGGGAATTCTCTGTCTATTGCTCTCCACTGGGACCCATCAGCAGGGTGTCTCAACATGTTGTCTACCTTACGGTCTTCTTTGTGCCATCGCGACAACTTTGCATGGTCCTTGTTTATGAACAGACGTTTCAGCGTGGTATTATAGGAGCATACCACATAACCTTGGCAGGGATTTTCTTCCTGGGACGTTCTTCGCCCTCAACATCGCCAGGGTCATCTCGCCTGATCTTATACCGCGACGCTTTGCATACGGGGCATTCATCCAAATTCTCGTAGTCCTTGCCACGATACAGGATGCAGTCATTAGGACATGCATGTATCTTCTGGATTTCTAATCCCAAAGGGCAAACGACCTGTTTTGCTTCGTACGTAGTGGCAGGCAATTCGTTAGGCTTGGAAGCATCTTTTTGGATCTTGATAATTGCCCAAATGCCTTGTCGGATACACCATTACATGCCTTCCATTGTAGCAACTCGATGTTGTACCCAACTTTTTTTGCCCATCTTCGGCGGACGGGTATAGTAATTTCTTGTGATCCTCTAGCATGCGGTCAAACTTAGCCTTCTCCTTTTCACTTTCGCAATCTCTTTGTGCATCACGAATGACATCACCAAGAGCATCATCTTGTGAGTGTGTCTTACGCTTTGCCTCTTCTTGACTTAGCCCATTGTAGTATCATCAAGTCACCGTATTGAGCAATAATTTCGTTAGGGTCCAATTGTTCTTCTTCACCTTCTTCCATTATAACCCTGGTTTCTCCGTGCTTGGTCCAACAAATATAGTTTGGCATGAAACCCGACTTCAACAAGTGTGAGTGAAGACTCCTTGAGCTAGAATATTCCTTCAAATTCTTACAGGGCACATGGACATGACACATGAAACCATCCCGCTTGTTTGCCTCGGCCACTCTTAAGAAATAATGCACGCCATCAATGAACTCTTTGGGCGGCGATCGGCATTGTACATCCAATGGCGTGTCATCGTCGCATTATATGACATATCACATAATTAAATTTCAAGTTTCAAATTTTTCCCAGATAGTACACATGATAGAGAGGCTACCCAAAAATTTTAGAATATTTGAAATTAAGATGAATTTATTTTGAATTTTCAAAGAATCAGCACTATTTGACAGCGTTTGCACTAGGAGCTTCGCCTTGCCCTTAATGACTTCCCGGCTCCTGTGACGAACGCCGAAACAGGCAAGCTTAAGGAGAAGGGACATCAAGTTAAATGATAATTAATAATTAACTAAATTGCCCAAAGTCATTAAGGGTGAATGACCCTAGGTCAACAATCAATCCAAAAGGCAAACAATAACTAAGTGATTAAGCTAATTAAGAGATTAACTAATTACTTAATAATTAAATATTAAACTTATTTATTAAAACAAAATTAATATTTATTATTTTTACCCAAGAGGTTGGATCTGATAAGATAAGACTTATCTCATCAAACACCCCTCAAAGCTTAACCTAACTAACACATGTAAAAGTCATTTTTCATTTATTTAAATAATTATTAAATAAGGTGAAAAATAAAAGTCTTGATTGATCCCAACATTTTTCTACAGATAGTTCATAGCCTAATTAGATGGCAAAACAATTTTCAGAATTTTTGGATCATTAATTTAGCCTACAAAATTCATGGAATAATAATTAAATAAATAAGCATAAAATAGGTATAAATTCAACTTTGTCCAAATAGTCTTAAAATTTTTATATGGACTGCTCACAGTGTAACTTAGTGGAATAACAAATTTCATGATTTTTGGAAATTTATTGTGGCCTACAAAAATCATGAAAGTTCCATTTATGAATTAATTGGCAATTTTTATAACATATAAAAATTATTCAAATTTCACATTTCATATTTTTCATAATGGGCGGCAGCGTTAGCATCGAGAGCTTACCGCGAACACGCCGGTGAATACGGTTGAGTGAATGAGCAGCTCGGCGGTGGTGACAGTGCGTGGTGGCATGTCGAGGCGGCGGCAGCGGCGTTCGGCTCTGTGATTGAGCAGAAATAGGGGTTTAAATAGAAGGACATTTAGTCGGTTGGTGTTACCAGCGGGACTAAATGCCAACCTAGTCGAGTTGGTACTACAATCCGGGACTAAAGATTTAGTCCCGATTGTAGTACCAACAGGGACTAAAGGTTGGCATTTAGTCGGTTGGTAACACCAACCGACTAAACATCCTCTGCAAAAGCTCGCCACGAGCCGTTGGGCGGGGACTTTTAGTCGGTTGGTGTCACCAACCGGGACGAAAGATCTTTTGTCCGGACGCAATTTTCTCGAGACTATTGCCCATTTGGCGATTCGACCAAAGGCACATTACGTAGTAGTGGGAGAATGGAGCGAGGAGAACTGGTTTGACTTGGCGGATTCTGTGAGACGTCGACATGGATGCCGGTTTCAACTACGAGCCGAGTGATGCATCCTCTGATGGTGATGTTGCCCCCGGAGATCATTCTCCAGGAAACCATCCCATCAATGGAGTTGAGGAGGGATCCTTATCCCCCACAACGATACGTCCAACAGAGGAGCCAATTCCCTCAAAGGACAAGGGTCAATCCAGGCCGAACCGCACCGGAGGACTTACAACACGACGAGTTTTTCCTCCAAGT
Organism: Hsuehochloa calcarea; assembly: GCA_036346395.1. Classification (NCBI taxonomy): domain Eukaryota; kingdom Viridiplantae; phylum Streptophyta; class Magnoliopsida; order Poales; family Poaceae; genus Hsuehochloa; species Hsuehochloa calcarea. The sequence continues at coordinate 22,257,865 of CM070595.1, read as the reverse complement.
GTCCAAGTCCCCTAAGGCGGTCCGACACGGTGAGACAAGTTACGAGCCACCATTCGAGGACTCCACCAACATCGGTGATCCTCTCTCTCAGGATAACTCCAGAGAGAGGGGGATCAAGCATGCTTTTCCTGCAAATTCGACCGTCTCTCCGCAGATCTCATTTGCGGACGGAGACAATAATAACCCAGAGTTCCCCTACTTGGAGGGGGTTACTCCAAGTCGCCAGATGGTGTCTCTCGAATACTCCTCAAGCGGGGAGGCCACGAGCGCAAGTGAGAATCATCAACGGGAGGTCTTCGTCCTTCCCTCGGATCGAAGTCGACCTTATGGAGGCGAGATAAGAACACTCCCGAAGATCACACACTGCGCCCCTCGTGGTAATGGCAAGGGCACCACCGGTGTGAGACGAGAACCAATACTACGATGGCGAGAAATCCTTGACATTCTCGCACTCCATTGAGAAGGCCTCAAAGATCTGATGAAGAGAATTTTGAGGCCATCCGACGGAGGAAGATTGCAGCTCAGAAGAACCTGCCTGAGCGCATCCAATATCAGTCGAAGGAGGTGCAAGAACTCCAAGACATCGAAGACTTGCTCAAAAATCCCACTCAAGAGCTTGCTCGAACGCCAGGATACGATCTCTTCGCTGAAGAAATCGCGCAAAGGCTTCGAACCGTGATGACAAGACTGGAAGCACCTTGTCGACATCAATCAGGTAGTCGTAGCAATGCGACTTCCTCAGCTACCAGTCAATCAAACATTTCACCACGAAGAAATCGACACGGCAATAAGTCGCATCGATCCCCTACTCGGAGAAATATGTTTGATTGGTGATGATCAAAGCCCCTCGGAGGTAATCGTTCGCCACTTCGACAAGAAATCCGCAGCGGATGGAGTACGAGGAGTATTCCCTCGTGGGCGAGACCTACTACAGGCAGTCGGCCCGTTCTTTGGGTATCGTCGTATCACGATCACATGGTGAGATTAACCCTTCTTTTACGCAAGAAGGCGTCAAGAAGTTATTACGGATCAGGGCATTTTCGCCGACCTTGAGTACATTCATTGGCCACCTCATTTTCGACCGGTGAACATGGAGAAGTTTGATGGATCTCAAAATCCCATCAATTTCTTCAAATCTATACAACGGTGTCCGAGCGGCAGGAGGAGAGAACATGTAATGGCAAATTACCTTCATTGTGCTTGAAGGATCCGCTCGATCGTGGTTATTAAACCAACCACTCGAGTCGATCTACTCTTAGTAACACCTCTGCGACCTTCTCTTGGCGAATTTCCAAGGCACATACAACCATACGGAAAGGAAGATGACTTGCTGCCGGATAAAAGCAGAACAATGACGAGACTTTGCGTCAATTCATCAAACGCTTTACTCAGGTTCGTAATTCAATTCCGGAAATTTCTGACTCATCTGTGATCAGGGCTTTTAAGCAAGGAGTCCGTAGTAGAAGGATAACAGAGGATATTGCTTTGAATCCTCCCAACATCATTCTTGAGCTCTTGAGATGGCGATCGATATCGACTATACGAGGCGGTCGAGTGGAACAACACTATCGATCGAGAAACATATACTCCTCGAGAGCCAAGTGAAGTTGGTAGAAAAGAGGACAAGAAAGCAAAGAAGGCCAAGAAAAAGATAAAGGGTCAAAAACCACAAATCAGTGGTTCCAAGGAGGTCTTGGCTGTGAATGATAAAGAGCCACGAACCACCAAGTCGTACCCTGATCAAGGTAAAGGTAAGCGCCCTGATCGAAAGAATGACAAACCAAGGTGGTGTCCTTTTCATAAAAAGGAAGGACACGACCTCCGCAACTGCCGAGTTTTCCAAAGAAAGCTCGAGGACTACTACAACGGCAAAGAACCACTCCCCACTCTCGAGCAGGTAGGGCATACGAGTGGTCAAAAATCATCAGATGATGAAGAGATGTTGTTCCAAGATCCGCAACATACCGTTAAGCACATCTACGGAGGATCATCGACATATGAGTCAAAACGACAACTCAAAGCTGCCGGACGAGAGGTAAACTCTATAGATGCTCCTCTTGTCAATAATTTACCGAAGTGGTCGGAAGTTACCATTTCTTTTGAGAAGGGTGACTGCCCGCCCGATCACTTCGAATTGATCAGGTTGATATACGATTGTGGTCGAACCCACCATCAACAACTGTCGGGTCAATCGAGTTTTGGTTGATGGTGGCAGTTCCTTGAACATACTATTTACCAATGCCCTGGACGAGATGCAAGTACCCAGGACAAAGGTAAGACCGGTACGATACTCTTTTCATGGAATTGTACCGGGGTCTTCGGCCAAACCCATTGACCAAGTTTCTCTTCCTTTAACATTTGGTTCACCAAGTAATTTCAGGACAGAGAAAATCTCCTTTGATATGGTCGATTTCGATACGGCATATAACGCTATACTCGGACGACCAACTTTCGCAAAATTCTTAATGGCTACTCATTATGGGTATCAATGTCTTAAGATGCCAGGTCCCAAAGGAGTGATCACAATTCAATGTGACAAGAAGATGGCGTATAACTGCGACTGTCGATCCCTCGAGATGGTTGGTCAAATACCAACTCGAGAAGAAAGTCAGCCTTCGACTAGCAAGTCGAAGCCTAAAGCTGCATCAAAGCCGAATGACCAAGTCAATGAGGTTCCTCCGGGCCTTGAGGAGCCCTCGAAAGCTGATCGCATCGGGAGACTTCCGACCCCAAATAGGAAGACACCCTCATCACCTTCCTCCGAGCTAACGCAGATGTCTTCGCGTGGCAAGCTCCGACATGCCCGGAGTCCCCAGGGAGGTGATCGAGCACAAGCTACCTTTACGGCCTGATAAAGTACCCGTAAAACAAAAATTACGGAGATTTTCCCCTGATCGACGAGATGGTATTAAATCAGAATTGGATAAGCTACTTAAAGCAGGCTTTATAAGAGAAGTCAACCACCAGTGGTTGGCTAACCTATAATGGTCAAAAAGTCAAGCGGCAAATGGCGTATGTGCGTAGACTTCACTGATCTTAATAAAGCTTGTCCAAAAGATGATTTCTCTTTACCTCGTATCGATCAGTTGGTTGATTCTACTACAGGTTGTGAAATATTAAGTTTTTTAGATGCATATTCTGGATACCACTAGATCAATTTGTGTCTAGACGATGAATAAAAGACCGCATTCATTACACCATTTGGTACCTTTTGCTATGTCAAAATGCCATTTGGTCTAAAGAATGCGGTGCTTCTTTTCAACGCTTGATGCAATCAACTTTTCATCTCAATTAGGCGAATTTGGAAGCCTATGTTGATGATCTAGTCGTAAAAGCATTAAGAAATTTAATCATATCAGCGACCTACAAGAAACATTCGACAACCTCGAAAGCACCGCTTAAAACTTAATCCAGAAGTGTGTGTTTGAATTTCTTGAGAAAATTGCTTGGATTCCTAGTATCCGAGCGAGGAATCGAAGCAAATCTGAAAAATAAAGGCCATCCTCCAAATCGCCCTCAGGCCACAAAAAGGAAGTCGAAACTCACTTTGGGTGCATGGCGGCTTTAAGTCGTTTCATCGCACGACAAGGAGAAAATGACTACCTTTCTTTAAACTTCTCGGGAGACACGAAGGTTTTGAGTGGTCGAGCGAGGCAAACATCGCTTCGAGGATGTCAAGAGGTACCTTTCGAGTGCTCTGTTACGGTTTCTCCAAAACCGGAAGAGCGCTCTTAATTTACCTAGTTGCCACGCCACAGCGACAAGCGCGATCTTGGTCGTACAGCGTGGCGTACAACGACCGGTTTACTCGTCGTGAAGTTTTACGGGCCTAAGGGGCGTTACCCTCGAGTCCAAAAACTTCTATATGCCCTCCTCATGTCTTGAGAAGCTGCGGCATTATCTTGAGCGCACAAAATAGTATGCTGTGTCGAGTTTCTTTGGGGCGATCCTCCATAATAAGGAAGCAATGGGGCGCATGGCAAAATGGTCGATCGAACTTGGGAGTTCGACCTCCATTCGTGTCGAGCGGCCATAAAATCCCAGATCTTGGCGGACTTTGTCGCGAATGGACAAATCTGAACTGTTCGAGGATCCCGATCACGATTCCACGACCGATGGATGATGTACTGACGGGTCACTTACTTTAAGTGGCTCGGGGTGGGTGGTCTGGTATCTCCCTAGAAGAAACCTTAAAGTATGCCATACAATTAAACTTTAGGCCACTAATAATGTGGCGAGTCACGAAGGTTTGCTAGGCGGCATATGAGTTGAAAGCACTCTCGATTCGTGACTACTCGTGAGAGGAGACTCTCAACTAGTCGTGAATCAAGTCGGGAAAGAGTACCGGTGCTCTAACTCGACAATGTCTCGTACTTATCGAATCGTAAGCTAGAAAAACATTTTTAGGTTTGAGGTACAATTCATCCCTCGAAAGGATAATTTCTCGCAGACCAACTTGCTCGGATGACTTCTTCCGATCTGCGGTACCAAAGGAGTTTTCTTGGAGCAACTCCAAAAGTCGTCTCGGTCGAAGAACCGGAGACACCTCCTATTGAGATGGCCTCACTAGATTACGAGGATACGGATGACTCCCATCTCTGAGTATCTTCACAAGGGTTCCGTGCAGGGATGATCTTGAGGCGGTCGTTTATCGAAAAGCCAAAATGTATACTTTGGTCGGAGGAGTCCTCTACAAGCGAGGAACCCAAGGGATACTCATGCGATGCATTCATAAAGCGAAGGAATAACACTCCTTCATGATATACAGTGGAATCATGGGGACGCATGCTTCCTACTGAATGTTGGTCGGTAAGGCCTTTCGACAAGGTTTCTCTTGGCCTCTGACTATGTACAATGCTAAAGAGGTGGTTAAAAGTGTGTCCAATGCCGGTTTCATGGTAGCGGATACACCAACCGGCTCAAGCATTACAGAACAATACCTCTTTCTTGGCCTTTTGCGACACGGGGTCTCGATATCCTAGGACCGTTTCCCAAAGCTCCGGGAGGTTTGAATTCCTTTTGTGGCTATTGACACGTTCACAAAATGGATCGAAGCGAACACATGCTTCAGGATAACAACGGGCGACAAAAGGTTCATGATGAGATGCGTAATTAGCCGATTTGGAGTTAAGTCGGATAATTACGAGACAATAATAAACAATTATGCAAGTGCAAAATTTGGGAATTTTGCGGCGAGTTAGGTACCAAGTTGTGTTATGCTTACATGCACATCCCCAAAGCAACGAGGCGATCGAGCGTGCAAGCGGCCAAATAATGCGAGAATTAAAACCGAGTCTTGACCCGACTTGTTAGCGCTCGGGGCTTGGGTACAAGAATTACCTTCCGTATTATGGGCGGTTTGTGCGACCACTAGTCGGCGACATGAGAAACACCTTTCTTTCTAGTGTTGGGCGAAGCCATGCTTCCTCGGAGCTAAAATTGCGGTCAACACGAGTTGAAACCTTCAACAACTCCGACCGGGAACAACCGGCGAGATGACATCAACCTACTCGAAGAAAGGAGAAACATGGCCTTAATCCGTTCAGCAATCTACCAACAAGCCCTACGCAGATACTACGATCGTAAGATCCGGCCTCGCAGCCTTGCTATAGGTGACTTGGTATTGAGGCTCTGCCAATCCAAGTCTAATCGGAATAAACTTTCTCCCAAGTGGGAAGGTCCTTACGATGGTCGAAGTCACTCGGCTAGAAGTCGATCACGACTAGCAATGGAAGATGGACGAGTTCTCTCAAATTCTTGGAACATCGACCGATTCACAAGTTCTATGTGTGACCAACCTCTCGGGCAATAAAGGTCAGAGTTCCTTCTACCTCTTTTGTCTTATTTTGAGTAGTGCTTTATAATCTTTCGACTATGATTCAAAAACATCAGTTTTTCTTTACTTTGGTCGAAAGGCAAGTAACATCATCTAGTCGAAGTCTTTCCTCTCTGCATGTGGTCCGCCCACTAGAAGGAACTTCCTAGCATCGACTCGTTACTCACTTTTGTTGCCAATCTGAGAGAGCTCGGGTTCTATCTAGTGAAATATTCTCAAAGCCAACTCTTCCCATCTTAGTTTATTTTTGATAAATTGAAAAATATTCTAAGTAGAGTGCACTTTCTTATATTTATTCGACCACCTTTGGTGTACTCGTTTCGTTTTAACTGCTCGAAGGAAGAGATACACCTAGTCGAAGTCTTTCCTCTCTGCATGTGGTCCTGCCCACTAGAAGGAACTTCCTAGCGTTGCTCAGTCTCCCACTTTGCTCTTTGGAAAAAACTTATCGAGTCCACTAAAAAAGGCGAGCAATTATTAAAGTCCTCTAAGGCGTTTGCTTAACTCAAGTTCTTTGTTCTTGGTTCGATTAAACTAGTCGGAGATGGTAACATCACCTAGTAGAAGCCTTTCCTCTCTGCACGTGGTCCTGCCCACTGGAAGGAACTTCCTAGTGTCGAGCCGTTTCTACTCTTTCGACCAATGCTTGACAACCATAACAAAAACTATAAGTTAAACAAACCTCTCTATTTTCAGAAACCCCATTTCACATACTATTTACTTAGATTGTCTAAACAAGCTAAGCAAATAGTCGGGGGCTAGGATAAAGTTATTAATTTGACTTCAATTCTTAGTCTTTCATTCGTCTATTATCTTTTGAGTTACTAACTACTCGACAAGATGATTTGCAGGAAACAAGATGGCCTAGGATAAAATTATTAATTTAACTTCAGTCCTTGGTTTTTCATTAGTTATCTTTCGGGTCAACTGATTGCATTTCCTCAATTAGGCGACTTGCCTCTGATTCAGTGCAGTCGAAGTCGGATTCGATTGGTTGCACATTAAGGCGGGGATCTTGAGCTTTAAGTTTGCCAAAGCGTAACTACTGCGACTTTATTGCCTCCCTTATTTATTCGGCAGATTAGCCTTGAGTGGTCACCATTTCTTGCAAGGTTCCGACTTGTTCCCCAATGGTACTTATGTGGCGACTCTGATATCTTCTCGAGGAGTTTTCCTCGAATGTATCTCACCAAGTACATTGTTCGGGAGTGTGATGTTGCCTTGAAGACTAGTCTTCATTGATTCCATCTCTGTTGGAGTGCAGTCGAAGCCTCGCGAGTTTCTTGTTTTCGACCACTTGTTACGAAAAGAATAAAACCGGTCAAACAAAAATAAACTTCTAGAGAAAGATAACACAAAGATAATTGTAGGTAAAAGCATTTCTTACCTACTAGTTGAGAATCAATTTCTTGACCTCTTCTTCATGGGAAGCAATGGTTTGATGTGCTTTTTCTCCCATGATCGATGTCCTCTGCATTCATCTTAGCAATGCAGACGGACTCATTGTAGATCGAGTCTTCTCATTGATTTGACCTCGAGGCTTCTCAATTCAGGATAATTTCGAACAAGAAATTAGCATTAGAAAAGGAAAATACTCGAAAGGACAACGGTAAAGAATTGCTTACATTACTCGAGTTCGGACCCTCGAGTTCCTAATCCTTGTTCTTGGTAATGCGAGAAAACTCCTGAATAACCAAAGCCTTTTCTTCAACTTCGGTCCGGAGCTTCCTCATCTCATCTTCTTTTTCTGGAAAAGAAATGAGAGTTGGGTAAAGGTCAAAAACAAAAGCGATCTTAAGTTCAGCACTTCTGTTTATTTTTCCTGCAAACTTCTAGTTGCGAGAGATGGCTTCTCGAAGTTTCTTGAGAGGTCTACTACTTCCATCCTTAGCTTTTTGACTCCTCTTTTTATAATCAGTGAGTCGGCTAAGGTCTTCGTGTCACTTTTAGCCTCTGAGAGGACAAAAATAGAGATGAACATCGGCCAATTGGTTGTAAGTCCTTCTACAACCACCGACCTAGTCGTAAGTTTTTCTACGACTATGTCATGGTCGTAAGTCTTTCTCGACCACCACACGGTCGTAAGTAGTCGTAAGCTCTTTACGACCAATTGCTTTGTCATGAGTTTTCCATGACTACTCTAAGTAAACACTATCACGAATAGTCAAGTCGAAAACGACTATGAATAATAGTAACTTACCATCTCTCTGCCTGTATGCAGAGTTCTTCTTTCTCTTGTCGTAGCTCTAAAAGTTGTCGATGATACTCACCGACAACGGTAATTTGCTCTAGAGCTTTACGCAAAAGAAGAGCAGTGAGAAGAAAGGAAAGCCACATATATAAGTATCCTAAAAATACTTACATTCATGGTCGACCTAGCGAAGGTCGAGTACACCAACTCCGGGTTCTGCGGCTTGTCTACCCTCGCGACTTGATCCCACCAAACCTTCTCAAGGCGCTCATTGTCGAAGGTATTTCCTCTATTTGAAATATCCTTGGGATGGGGGACTCGGTCGCGAGATCTGAAAGCAGCAGACCCTATGATGGAAGCAGGCCCAAAGAAGTCAGCACAGAAGTTGAAATATTCTTCATCCTCGATTACGTGGTGCACTTTCTCTTTGGACACGGGAAGGAATATACGCCACGACTTCCTTTAAAGACGGTCTATGAGTCATCCTCACCTTGACCAGAGGCTTTTGCAGCTGCCTTTGTGGTCTCTACAACCATTTCAGAGGTCGTAGCTACCCTTTCAGTGGTCGTAGCTACGACCTCGGTAGTCGCATTGCCCTCTCGGTGGTCGTAGCTATGACCTCGATGGTCGTAGCTACAACCTCGGCGATTGGAGAAACCACTTCGGGAGCCACCTAGGTCAAGGGAGATCCTTCAACCACTTCCATTGTTACCTCTCCAGCAACTGAAGAAGTGACAATGGGCTTCTCAAAGGAAGCATTCCCGGGGGCTAAAGGAGTCGGACTAAAATAAAGAAAAGCAAATCAGGTTGTGAAAAGGAAAAGGTAAATGTTGTTCTTACACTTTAGTACATTTCACATACCTGCACCACAGTCTTAACCAGGAATTTAGGAGCAATCCTCCCGACGGAGGACTTCTTCTTCTCCACGACCACGTCTAGTCGAGGTTCAACAATGGGCCCAGCTACGACCACGTCTGGTCGTAGAGTTTGAACAGGAACCATAGCTCGGTCTCTGATTCTGCGGATGGCGAGATCGGTCGACCATTCCAAAAGCGAGACTACCCTCGACTACGAGGTTGTCTTTGGAGCGACATCGTCCTTCACAAAGACATAAAATCTTTCCGGATATCCTTTTCCGGTTGCTTAACAAAACTAGGAGTGGCGGCAAGCTGCGAAAGATTCCTTGTCATAATAGAAGGTACCTTAGCCTTGCGAGTTTGCGCTTAAAAGATTCATTGCTTCAACCTCCTCGGCCCGATAGTTGCGACCTCGGCTTGATTATGGCTATGGCTGCGAGAGTTTTGTAGAAAGTGCAGTGAAAGACCGAGCTCGAGCTTGCTCCTCCTTTGTCGGCGGATCTTGCAAGTCGATGTTTCTTAGATGGAGGAGCGAGCCTTTGTCTTCGACAACCCAGCGCCAATAGTCATCGGTCGCGACTTTCTCGTCGTCTGGCGATTTTTCATGCCTACTTTACGTAAAGCAAAGCAGAAAAGAAGAATTGCGATTAGTCGTAAGTTTTTCTCGACCGATTGCCAAGTCGTAAGTTTTTCTCGACACTTTCTTGATCGTAAGATATTCTCGATCACCACTAGTTGTAAGTTCTTCTCGACTATAAAATCCTAAAGAAAAAATCAACTTTTTGATTACCTTTAGGCGCTCTATCTTTTCATCTGCGGGCAAAGCCGCAATGATTCGAGGAACCGCCACTCGGAGTGGCGGAGACTTCTCACAGATGAGTTTGACCCTAGCGTCAATCTCTGCCTGTGAAAGATCTGTGTAAACAGATAAAAATATTAGACAATATTGAGAAAGACCAAACCGAAAGCTAAGTCGGAGGTTCATTTACCTAAATCGTAGTCCTGGTTGGGTCTCCTCTCCCAGTATCTCCACATAGGAGATGCTCGTTTCTTGAAGGACTAATTAGGCGTGTGATGAAATCTTTCACCACATGCCATCGGTCAGCCCTTCTTCTTTCAAGTCCTTGATGGCTTGAATATAGGGGGCAATCCGGCTGATATCTTCGTGGAGTCGAATCCCATGAAGATTTCTTCTCGGCAGCCTTCCCGCGAAAGAAAGGCTGTCTTCTGAGGTGACTTTCCAGTAAAACCACCTCTTTCTCCATCCCGGCCATGAAGACCGAGTAAAGCTCTGAATGTACTCCCTCGACTTCAAGTCGTGGAGCTTGAACCATGACTTCCGGCGATTCCGGTTTGTCGAGCCATCCCATAATAATATTGGAAAAGCTCGAGGTCGCGGAATCCCCAAATGCGCCTCGCAGCAGTACGAAGACACTCGGCATGGTAATGGAATTAGGACCTAGGTTCACTAATTCCACTCCAAAATGCTCGAGTACCATCGTAAGAAAGGGTGGCGAGGCGATCGGAGCCGCACTCACGGTATGCTTGGAAGGCGGATTTGCCCATTTTCCCGACGGCGATCTTTTAATAGCGGAATCCATTTCACGAGCCTTCTCTGGAATCTTCCCGGCGTCGACCAAGACTTTGATCTTCGCTGCATCCATCTCTGACTCTTCTCACTCGGAAACTTTCTTGGCCATTTCTCTCAGAAACAAGAAGTTCTAGATTGGGTTGGCGGCGGAGAAAACAAAGTCAAGTCTGAGGCGGAGAAGGCGAAAACCTAAAGAACGATGGGAACGATTTGGGGAAAAGGTAAAAAACTCTAAGTCTAACTCCCGGTGAGTTTTATAACCGCACGATTGCCGCCGCTTCGGAAATCGTCTCATCGACAGGTCTGTGGGAGTCGATTGCAATTCCCTAGATGGTCTGTTCAAGAAATTTAGGTGCGTATTGTCACCCCCAAGCGAAATTACTTTCTTGACCAAGTCTTTCTGGTAGAAGGAAGTAACAATCGTAAGGGTTTTTTCTCCGATCTCCCTACTACGACCACTTCACAGTCATAGGGTTTTTTACGAATTTTTGATAGTCGTAAGCAATCTTCACGATTGCAACCGCTTCGGGAACCGTCTCATCGACAGATCTGTGGGAGTCGTTTGCAATTCCCTAGATGGTCTGTTCGAGAAAATTAGGTTCGTTTTGTCACCTCCAATCGAAATTACTTTCTTGACCAAGTCTTTCTGGTCGAATGAAGTAACAATCGGAAAGGGTTTTTCTCCGATTGCCCTACTATGACCACCTCACAGTCATAGGGGTTTTTATGACTTTTTGATAGTCGTAAGCAATCTTCACGATTGCAACCGCTTCGAGAACCGTCTCATCGACAGATCTGTGGGAGTCGTTTGCAATTCCCTAGATGGTGCATTCGAGAAAATTAGGTTCGTTTGTCACCTCAAGCGAAATTTCTTTCTTGACCAAGTCTTTACGGTGAATGAAATAACAATCGGAAAGGGTTTTCTCCGATTGCCCTACTATGACCACCTCACGATCGTAGGGGTTTCGACTATTTGATAATCGTAAGCAACCTTTACGGCCAAGCAAATTCTGGTCAAAGTAGCACTCAAGCGTCGAAGAGTTTTTTCCTTCGACCATGGTTCCTTGACATTTTCATAGTCGTAGGACCATTTGCAAATCCTTCACCAAGTAAGTTACTCTCACTTGAAGCTGGGGGGTTAGATGACGAGGATCTGATAATCCTCATTTTATCTTTTATCTATAATTCTTATTATGGGTAAATATGATGTCACGTAGTCCCCAGAAGTGCCCCTTATATTCATAAGGGGGAGGCCTACCAAGTGATTGTAAGTTCTCCTACAATCACCCCCATAGTCGTAAATCTTACTACGACTATGTCACCATAGTCGTAAGTCTTACTACGATTATGTCATGGTCGTAAGTCCTTCTACGACCACTACGGTCGTAAGCCCTTCTCGACCATTACCCGATCGTAAGTCCTTCTACGACTATTATCCGATTATAGCTCGCACGACTTGTACCCGATCGTAAGTTACGCTACGACCAAGTTAACCACGACCACCTTATAATAAAACCTACAAGCTAGTGGGTCCAGCGATTAAGGAATCGAGCGGTCCACATGCACTATTATTCCGTGTAGTAATAGTGCTTAAATACCATTACCTCGAAAGATAAGCGCGACGGCGTGAAGAAGCCAATGCGCGGTAATTACGCCATCATGCGCCCATTCTTTGGATTAATTAGGCGCCTCTTCCGAGACAAAGCGGCTACTCCTTCACGGCTATATAGAGACATCAATCGAGAGTGAAAGGGAGGCGAAGCGCAGTGAGTCAGGAGAAACACAAGTATTGTTCTTTGTAATAGTCTTAGTTTCTTGCTTGATTGTCGAGAATACAGTCAATACCATACACACACAGGAGTAGGGTTGTTATTCTCCCCGGAGAAGGCCTGAACCTGTATAAAAATCCCGTGTCAATTGCTTTGCGTGACCCCCCGAATCAAACAATCTTTACGTAAGATCGGTTCTAAAACACCGACAGAACTAAACTGGGTTCCCTTCAACTCAACTTACAACTGTTAAATCAGAAGAGTGGCTCAATCGACATTCTCACACCTGATTGCAAAAAGACAGTGGATTAAGAATTTGAGTTCTACTGACAAAGCAGCATTTGACAACACTATCTCTTCTTTTAAAACACCTCCTCTACTCATACATCAGTGCATCCCAAAAATGCCTTACTCTTCTGACAACTGAACTCCATACTAAGATCAATTATTCATTTGTCACAAACATTTGGGTGATTAAAATACATTCACAAAACTTGTTAATAATACAATGGCTTGATCATCAAGGGGTACCATTAATTTTCATAGAGAGAAAATAACCACGAAGTATGCAGGAGGTGGCGGCGGTTTGGGTGTGGCGGCGTCACCGAGCGAAGGAGGCACGGCGCCCCGAGCACGAGCAAAATGGTGCGTGGACGGTAGGTGAACCGAGTGGTGGTGGTGGCACGGCTTAAGGAGGGCGTTAGCGGCCGGACGAGGCGGCGGTGGTCGGACCTAGAAGAGAAAAGAGGCGGCGGACGGGTGAGGTTGGGGTCGAGAATAGGGAGCATGAGGACCGGCGGTGTCGTGGAACATGGTCGGCAGAGGCGGAAGGTGGCCGGGCGTCTTGGCAGCAGTGAGCGAGCGGCGTGAGGTAGACCTCGTCGGCGATGACACTGGGAAGGGGGAGCTCAAGTGAGTGGTAGTGTGAGGGAAGGAAGAGGAGGCGGCACTGGGACACATTTCGCCGGGAGGACGGGCCGAGGCCGAGGGAGGGCCTTGGCGATCTTTGGCGGGCCGGCGCGAGAGTGGCGGCAGCGCGAGGAGGCGGAGAAGGCGCCCGGGCGGCGCCGGGAGGAGATCGAGGGAGAGAGGTGAGGTGGGGTGGAGGCAGGCGGGGCGGTGCTAGGGCGGAGGCGAGCATCTGTGACAACCCGTGCTGGCGGCTCTTGTTGGAGAAGAAGCGGGAGGGTGGAAGAGTGGCGGAGGGAGTAAAAGGCGGCTCGGCGGTGGCGGGATGCACTAGAGGCGAGGAGAAGAAAGGAGAAAAGGAGAGTGCTTGGTGTTGCGCTATGGGGAGGAAGAAAAAGATGGCGTGGCGGTGGGGCGACAAGAAGCCGGGTGAGCGTGGCGCTCATGCGCGATGGGGGCCGGGAGGCGCGGCAGCGTGGCCATGGAGTGGCGGCGTGGAAGGCTGGCGGTGGTAAAGTGGCGCGTTGAAGGAGAAGTGGTTGCGTGGAGGAAAAGCACTGCCGGTGGGGCGGGAGGTAGAGAGAGGAGATTGAAAAGCGTCTTCCAGTTTTTGGTAATTATGCTGAAAGTCTATGGAATTTTTACATATAGCTAAAGAGCTCCGAAAATTATAAAAAAATTTAAAGGGAAGTTTCTGACGTAGATTATATTCTTGTGTAATTTTTGTAGGGCCTGTCATGTGATATACTTTTCTCTATAATTCTTTTAAGTTTCTGATGTGGTGTTTGACTTTTGATTTCCTTAGTTTGACTGGTTGTTTTAACCTAGCAAATAATTTCTAAAAATTATGGAATAATTAGGGTGAGTCTATAATATGTTCCTGAACTTAGGAAAAATATTTCCATGTACTGTTCACTTGATTTGTTTTTTTTTCTTTTTCTTTTAAATCAAATTGAATATGCAAATAAAGTGGAAACCAATTAACCTCCAATAAATTACAGAAAATCCAACCAAGCGTATCAAAGAATATAGAATCCAATTGAACTATTCCCACACCTGAAATTATTTGCTGCGACAAAAAGTTTTAAAAAGTCCAAAATTTCATAAATATGCAGTAAATGCTTATCTAATCCAACTTATTAATTTTGGGTTGTTACAAATCTACCCCCTTAAAAAGAATCTCGTCCCGAGATTCCAGTAGTTCGAAAATCGGAATGAAAGACTGTGGCAAACCTAGTCGGGTTTGGTCAAGAGATCGCTATTCGGATTTCATTGCTAACCGAACTTAAATCCGAATTGAGAGAGATCCTTCAGAAGTTTTAGGTCCTATGGAGGGAAGTTTTGTCGAAGGATTTCTATGATTCTTCTGTAAAGGGTTTCCTAGACGTTTCTTTCAACTCTAAACGAAATGCACCATTTGCTGTCTTGATTTCCATCAAAGATAGTGCCGAAAGATCCTGATGAGGTAACTTGACGTTGCTGACACATTTTCCTTTCCATTGCTTTGTTTAACCTTTCCTTTCTTGATTCGAAGGCACTTCGACATATCACGCTTCACGTCGTCTTCCGGTAGGACGAAAGATACGGCTCCATTCAGTCGATCGAAAGAGGCATCGTTCCATAGGATGGAAGGACTAGTTGAATGGTAATTTAGCATCAACACTGGAATGTTGTGCAGAGAAGAGGAGATAAAGCAAGGTTTATAGTAGTCTCACTTAACCCCTGCTTCACTAGTTCTAATTGCCCAGCTTGGAATGGAATGCATTCGATGAATGCATGAAAGGGTACGGTACATATATGCAAATCAATCCTATGGCAATTTTAAATTTTGGTTAGTGAGAGTACAAATGCTCACATGCATGCTTACATGCTTCTATCAAAATGCAACAAAACAATTTCATTTTTGTTAGGCGTGCATGAGATTCGATAACAACAAGGATATATACTAACACGGTTTGGTTCTTATTTTCTAAGTTAAGAACTAATTAAACAATAAATTAAACAATTTGGATAAACACCCAGTAAGACCTATACATACTAGTATCATCATCTTAAATTACACAAACATCAAGCTTAGTATCTAGTTCAAAACAGATTTTGGTTTAAAGGCTACTAGTCAGCAACTAAGGCTTGGGCAAAATATTTAAAAAGAAAAAAAAATTTCTAGAAAATTCTGGGATAATTCTGAGATATAAGAGAAACTATGAAAATTCACCCTATATAAAAATCTTATATTCTGGTAGGTACAACAATTTAGACAAGGGAAACAAGACATGGGCTCAAACAGCAGTGAGATTAAGTTCAAAAATTCCAGAAAAATTCTGGTAGGTTACTGAGGTACTACAAAACACCAAAAAATTGATTTCTAGTATATTAAGCCTACCTATTACTCCCAGATTCAAAATCAATCAGAACAGCCACGAAAAGCATTTGAATTAATCTATGGGTAAAACAAGTTCAATAAATTCTGGAAAAATTACATCTGTGAACTACACACCATCAGGTTATAATGTAAATAATTTGAAGATTTTAGGAAGTATCCGCTATTACAGGTGCACCAATCTTTCAAACTTGACCAAAATATACAACAAAAAGAAAGGTATATCATTTTCCATACAAAGAGCACATGTCTGCCCCAAAGAACCCTACATATGCTATAATTTCCAGACAAGCAAGGGGGAATACAAGCTACACCAAATTTTAATCACAACAAGTTCCTAGTTCTCACCATCAAACACAAGCATACTTTCTTTAACCATATAAAAATCTAGTACATCAAACTACAACATTCATGACATCTAAAATTCTAGATTTATGCAAAGAATCTAAATGAGTATGTCAAGCTTATTATAATCATGACACTAGTATGAGGAACATGGTATGATCAAAGAGTGAGAATCAAGATGTCTAATACAAAATTTGAAGTATTTCCTACTCCCCTTAAATATGTTTGATGTATGAAAGATGGGGTGAGGAAAGAATGAGCATAAGGTGAGAAAACGGGCAACGGGTATGCAATTTAAGTCTAGCATGTACTAATCATTCCAAAATCACCAAAATGAGATCAACTGAACCACAATTAGTTTTCTGATATAATTGCTATACCTGCTGTCCATAGACGACGCGTAATTACTTGGAACAAAAGAGAGCAAATAACCATATTACGAAATCTAGCGTCTACAAGCTAAGTAATATCTGTAACACCCCAGCCCAACACTGAGCCTAGAATGCCACCACCCTACACTTTAAACTAATAATTATCGACACACTATAAAATTACATCAAGGAAACAATGATAATCATATCTAAAGATCACAAACGAACATGCATAATTATGGATCAAATGATAATAAGTAATCAAGTGGGATAATATCAGGTAAACAGTCCAATATCGCATCAACCAATAAATCCAAATGATTAAAGCAAACCGTCTAGTCCAAATGATATCCTATTCATTATTCAATATCTAACATGTCCAAGTGTAAACCAATATGGAATGACAAATATTATCATGGCGAATGATCATGTGATGTCCATGTGCTCTACTCGCTCTCAATTACGGCATCCTCGAAGGTCACCTAAAAACAACAATAGAGCAAGGGTGAGTCCACGACTCAGCAAATACATCCATAAACAACGAACAATAATAAATCAACAGCATTCAATAACTTCATTATCATCATATGCACTTCCATTCACATTCTCATTCATCAATCTCAAATATCAATGCAACTCTAATCTATATGTCCACATGCACTTCTTTTAGCAGATATCGGTATAGCGTGAGTGAATGCTCGCGACAACATTCACTCTCAAGCCCGTTCCTCCATAAGGATCGGGACCTCCTCCACTCCCGTGGAGTTGTGATCACTCATGATCACCTTCTCTTATGCAAAGATGCTTATGAATGCAAACATGCAAACTCCATCATAAACATCATATCCAACTTTCCATCATGCTCACCAACAAAGATATAAACATACCAATTACTTGTTTGCAATTAAACAGAATAAAAGCACAACAATAATGGTACTGAAAGATAAAGAAAACAGTGATCGATCATTGATCGCTGTCTACCATGCACTTGACTGTACTAGTTGTGACCTACGATCGATTAGAAGGCGGCAACAAGCACGACGCCTCCTATATTAAATACACACATCTCAATACAAGCTACAGCATCATAAGAATAACAATCAATATACAACGCTCCTACACGTCCCCAAATATACCACATTACGCCGGTATCGAAAAGCTACCCATTGCTGTCCGGTTACTAAAATGAGCGTAACTTTTGACTCGAAAGTCCGATCACCACAAACCAACCCATTCTGGATTCTTTACAAAATTACCCACATTTTCTTAGATTACACCGCCTTCTAATTAATTCATCTAACCCTCCGTATTTAACCCGGAAAACCGATCTGTCCGCTTCGGAACAGCAGACTTAATAAATTCGTAACTTTTGTTTTACTCAACCAAAATGCGCGTTCTCAGATCCTACAGAATCATTGGACAATTACCTACAACTTTCATGTAGATCAAAAACTCTAATTAAGTCATTTACTATTTTTAGTTTACAGTCTACCAAAACAGCGCCGAAAGACGACAACCGTAAAAACAGCGGTCTTCCGAAAAACCTAACTCCAATTATACTCGTCCGATTGACATGATAAAATATGCTATAGAAAGATATCGAAATTATCTACAATTAACTAGTAGATGAGATTTCCAATTTCCGCCATTAAGATATCCGAATAATTGAACAACGGAACAGCGGTTAAACACATCTATTAATCGATACAAAGACTAAAACTAAAGAACCTTCTCTAATTAACCTCAATTATAATTCCTGATTAACAGGGTCTAGTTCGGCTAAATCCATTAAAAAAACAACCAAGGTAGAACTTCTAATTACCTCCTCAATCGGCCGGCTCCGTTACACGCCGCGAGAATCACAGATTCAAAGGTAAGCCGGTTTTGGCGACAACGCCACAGCAGCTCTCGGTTTGGCTCGGCAGCAGAGCACAGCAGAAAAACCAGCGCAGACACAGCCAAACAGATCAAGCAAGCAAAGACGATCGGCGCTACGAAAAGGCAACAAGCGGCACGGCGGTAGCGCAAAGACGCAGCGCATGCACGCCAAGGCGGCGACCTCGGCTGCGAGACACGCCAGATGTCGCCAAGTAACACCGCCGCGCAGCATGGCCGCCGTGAAAAATCTGATGCTGCAGCGAAGAACTGGCGTTCGCGCGCAAGCAAGAAAAGAAAGAGGTGCCTGGCGGCTGGGGGTGGAAAGAAAAAAGAAAAGCTAGGGTTTTCAAGAAAAACCCCAAATCTATTTATAGCTCAAAAAAAATTCCGAAAATAATCTATTTCCCACGAAATCTTTTTATTTAATTACACCTAGGCCCTTAAGACGATTTTAATTAATTAATTATTGCTACTATTTAATTAATTACTCTCCGACCATTAAGACGCGATTATTAAAATTAATATTATTTTCAGGGTATTACATTCTACCCCCCTTAACGGAATTCGACCCCGAATTCTAATCGCCGTTCTACTCAAATAAAAACTGCACAACTGAAATTAAACAATTAAACAACACATACCCGACGTGAACAACTCCGGATAATGCTCGCGCATGCGAGACTCCAACTCCCAAGTCGCCTCTCTCTCGGACTGATGCGTCCACAGCATCTTGACGTATACCAACGTCTTGTGCCTCAGCACTCGCTCCGACCTCTCCAGAATACGCGCCGGACGCGACTCAACTGTGAGGTCTTGCTCAATAGTCAACGGCTCTAATGAAATCTTGTAATCCTGATCCCTCAAATACTACCTTGACAACGGGTTATACAAAATGTTGTGTGCCCTGCGCATGGACACGAGACGGTCCTAACGATACACTTTCTTCCAAAAATCTCCACAACTTCCAGAAACAAACTAATGTAACTTGGGCCAAACTTCGTTTTGGTACCAAACCACACAACCTGTACATAACACACTGAACTCCCGTCCTGTCTCCCAATCAACCACTTCACATTTGCAAAGAGTACCTCCTTTAACCAGAAACGCACAACCAAACTAGTTTCAAACAAACTCTTTTATAAATAGAACCCAACTGAAAACAAAGGGTTCTCATCGCAATCACGCGTTACCAACTCCCCATCAGAATAGTCAAATCCAAAATCAAAGATTCATCACAAAAACCTTTCCATTTTCCAAATAGGCTGTTTGCAATTAAACACCACGTAAGCCAAAAGAGAAAACATTCGAATGCCAAAATCAATCACCCTTTTTTTTTTCTTCCCCTACATTAGAAAGAATCACATGCCAACGTAAAGCCAACTCAAATTGTAAATGACCTCTGTCATAAACACACGGCTCAAACAAGAATCAAGAGGGCATTTCACTACCCGAGGAATCAATTTTTTTTTTTTCAATTTTTCCTTTTAGGAATAAACTCTCTCTCAAATCATAGGATTTCAAATCATCACACTAACTCATTCCTCTTAACTGGTAATCTCAAAGCGATGCTCAACACGAGAGCAACAATCGCGCCCATTTAGAGACTCTACTAACCCATAAAAGATACTATAGTCCCTCCTCTACCAACGAAACTATTTTGACAAATGATTCCCAACACCTCAAATAAAATCTACACCCACAATCACATCACCTCAATCTTTTAAGGATGATCAACTTGAAATTCTCTACCCACACACACTGATTTAAAACCAAAGGATTCTATCAATGATCCTCATACTATTTGGAATCCACTTTTGTTCTACTACTTCTACACATGATCTTTGGGCAACCAAGGTTCTAGCATAAAACACATGCTCAATTTCAACAGACGGGACTCCTAAAGTGACTTCGGTATACTTGATAGAAATCGCATATTCATTGTCTAGAATTCCCACAATCCAAACAATATCCTCAATCATTAATATCAACCATCATCACTAATCAATTGGTCGCCCAAAGCGATTTACTTCACTAATCTTGGACCCTCAATAAACCACACCATTCAATTTCACCTTCATAACCTTGCAAAGTATACCATCACAATATCCCAACTATTCGATAATTCCAATACTCCACCATCATGAACAAATATTCTTGGATCACTATTCAGTATAGGTTCTACTAATTGTAACAATATAATCAGTTTTGTCCCAACGACCATAATTCCTTTTAGATCCAATTCTCTATGAGATTTATATCATGGAATGAATTCATCCTCTAATGTTCCTCAATTAACTTGCAACCCAGGGTCTCACCACATCATATACTTGACCACTATTAACCAGTTCCCAATATACACTCTTTAAGGTTTTGTAAAACAAATCGACTATTCCTTTCTCAAAAGAAGAGACAAATAAAAAGATTTTTTTTTTTTTTTAAAGACCAAATCACATTAATCACTTAAGAACCAATAGAGCTTTCCGACTCGTCACTTGCTCAAACCAATTTCATCTACCAAATAAATCATGAACTCCAAAAGTTCATGAATTCAAAACTCCAAACCTTTCCTTTAAACGATATTACGAACGGCGATCAAATTACATTTTTTTTCTAAAAGGATCATCACCACACGAAGCCACAATCCCTTACAGACAGTCTTACTAACATTAAGAATAATACACTCTTAACATGATTCATTATCGTCAACTCTTCCAGTAATAAGCCCCGAAAAGTTCACCAAATTGTTCCGTACTACTTTACCATCACATCTTCAAAATGAGATTATTCCAAAACCATACAACCTCACTACAACAACTACTTTATATTAGAAGGAATCCACTACACAAATTAAAAGGTTTTATCAAAACCCTTTCATCACGGGTATGCTATTGTCTGACTATTCCACAATTGTCTAGGTATAAGCCACCTATTAAATCACACCAGCTCAACTCTTAGTGATGCTCAACACCAAACTTTAACACTCAGCAATTGCACTCCAACCATTGTTGTTATCAACTAGCTTTCTTATGATGTCTAGCTGCTACCTATTTTCATTTGCGAATCACTTGAATATTTACCAACACATATTCAGTTGTTCCTCCTCACATTTAGTTTTCAACAAAATCACCTTAAAACTTCAAAAGTCAAAATCTTCTCTCGATCAAAAGTCTCAACAACACTATAATCAAATTCATCGTGTCATTCTATAAAGAAGAACTATCCAGAACTCTTCCTGTAAATTCTAGATCCACTGGTATTCAATCCCTTCAACCTTTTGTGCACAATTCCAATAATTAATCATACTAAGATATATGTAAACCTATCAACCAAATATGATCACCAAGTGTCTCTGAGAACGATAACACCACAAATAATATCTATTAAGGCAATAACCTAGCATCTCCTCAAGTTTCCCTTTACACACAATTAGATTAATCCATTGGTACCAAATCCAATAAATTCAACAAACTAATCCATTTTAATGTCCAAGCCAGTTCATCAACGTTCCATACTTCTTAATAACTCTTATGACTCCAATTAGGTATGGACATACTCTTAGTCACTACTCAACTCGTAATTACTCTATGACAATATCAAATTAATCAAGTTCAATTCTAAGGATGTGGGTTAAGACCAATCATGCATCACGCTACAGATCCGACCTGATACTCATACCTTATCAATGAACTTCTATGTTTACCACCTCTAGCTTAAACATAACAAGTCAACACAAAAGGATTTTAACTCCTTTCAGAAAAAGAATAGGTATTAAACTTCAGCACTCGAAATAATTCAAAAGAAATACATAAAGCCAAAGTTTTCACATCTTAAAGAACTTGCAATAGAAAACTTTCAGTATCTAGAATACCAAGTGAATAAATAAGTCATATTTTCCAATAGGAAGGGCGGAACTCCCACGAAAAAAAAATCAATCTTGCTGTTAACCGATGTTCACACAAAGCGGCAATAGATCAACAGTCATGAGAACAAGTAATGTCTTTATGGAACCAAAGGAGACCAATGAAATATCACCCTCTGTATTGTAAACACTACCTCAAGGAAATTTCATCAACCGCAACTAGAACCAGAATTGCCCAAAATTCAAGCTCAAGGAAGAGAACAACTTTTATAAAGAAACTCACACCCAATACCTATAACTACTGTAATCAAAGTAGCTACCTCTCTATTCCCATACCACGAATGGTGGTGTAACCTGGTAAAACCCAGGGCCACAACCACGATCTCAAGCGCCTCGGGAGGGGCCCCACGAACCACGCCCATGCCCCGACCTCCACGACCGTGGCCACCACGACCACGTCATCTATCCCTCGACATAGCTATCAATCACAATCAACATTATATAATGAGTTCAAAGCTCAAAATAAACTCATCCAACAATAAACAACATAACGGAAGCGTAAAAACTATACTCGTACCTCTCTCTAACCTACTGTGCACTAGTGTGTCAAATTTTAGGTTAGTTAACCATTAGCAAATTTTAGTTGATTTACTAAAACTAAAACAAATTTTAACAATTTTAGTTTGCCTAAGTTGTTAATCTATTCACCACGGACCTAAAGCCCGCTCTGATACCAACTGTAACACCCCAGCCCAACACTGAGCCTAGAATGCCACCACCCTACACTTTAAACTAATAATTATCGACACACTATAAAATTACATCAAGGAAACAATGATAATCATATCTAAAGATCACAAACGAACATGCATAATTATGGATCAAATGATAATAAGTAATCAAGTGGGATAATATCAGGTAAACAGTCCAATATCGCATCAACCAATAAATCCAAATGATTAAAGCAAACCGTCTAGTCCAAATGATATCCTATTCATTATTCAATATCTAACATGTCCAAGTGTAAACCAATATGGAATGACAAATATTATCATGGCGAATGATCATGTGATGTCCATGTGCTCTACTCGCTCTCAATTACGGCATCCTCGAAGGTCACCTAAAAACAACAATAGAGCAAGGGTGAGTCCACGACTCAGCAAATACATCCATAAACAACGAACAATAATAAATCAACAGCATTCAATAACTTCATTATCATCATATGCACTTCCATTCACATTCTCATTCATCAATCTCAAATATCAATGCAACTCTAATCTATATGTCCACATGCACTTCTTTTCGCGTATACCGGTATAGCGTGAGTGAATGCTCGCGACAACATTCACTCTCAAGCCCGTTCCTCCATAAGGATCGGGGACCTCCTCCACTCCCGTGGAGTTGTGATCACTCATGATCACCTTCTCTTATGCAAAGATGCTTATGAATGCAAACATGCAAACTCCATCATAAACATCATATCCAACTTTCCATCATGCTCACCAACAAAGATATAAACATACCAATTACTTGTTTGCAATTAAACAGAATAAAAGCACAACAATAATGGTACTGAAAGATAAAGAAAACAGTGATCGATCATTGATCGCTGTCTACCATGCACTTGCCTGTACTAGTTGTGACGCACGATCTGATTAGAAGACGGCAACAAGCACGACGCCTCTCCTATATTAAATACACACATCTCAATACAAGCTACAGCATCATAAGAATAACAATCAATATACAACGCTCCTACACGTCCCCAAATATACCACATTACGCCGGTATCGAAAAGCTACCCATTGCTGTCCGGTTACTAAAATGAGCGTAACTTTTGACTCGAAAGTCCGATCACCACAAACCAACCCATTCTGGATTCTTTACAAAATTACCCACATTTTCTTAGATTACACCGCCTTCTAATTAATTCATCTAACCCTCCGTATTTAACCCGGAAAACCGATCTGTCCGCTTCGGAACAGCAGACTTAATAAATTCGTAACTTTTGTTTTACTCAACCAAAATGCGCGTTCTCAGATCCTACAGAATCATTGGACAATTACCTACAACTTTCATGTAGATCAAAAACTCTAATTAAGTCATTTACTATTTTTAGTTTACAGTCTACCAAAACAGCGCGAAAGGCGACAACCGTAAAAACAGCGGTCTTCGAAAAACCTAACTCCAATTATACTCGTCCG
Organism: Hsuehochloa calcarea; assembly: GCA_036346395.1. NCBI lineage: Eukaryota > Viridiplantae > Streptophyta > Magnoliopsida > Poales > Poaceae > Hsuehochloa > Hsuehochloa calcarea. The sequence goes on along the minus strand of CM070595.1, from coordinate 22,233,672 downwards.
ATTGACATGATAAAATATGCTATAGAAAGATATCGAAATTATCTACAATTAACTAGTAGATGAGATTTCCAATTTCCGCCATTAAGATATCCGAATAATTCGAACAACGGAACAGCCGGTTAAACACATCTATTAATCGATACAAAGACTAAAACTAAAGAACCTTCTCTAATTAACCTCAATTATAATTCCTGATTAACAGGGTCTAGTTCGGCTAAATCCATTAAAAAAACAACCAAGGTAGAACTTCTAATTACCTCCTCAATCGGTAGGCTCCGTTACACGCAGCAGAATCGTGATTCAACCTGGTACCGGCCGGTTTTAGCGACAACGCATGCAGCCTCTCGGTTTGGCTCGGCAGTGAGCACAGCGAAAAACCAAAGAAGCGAGACACAGACACAGCAGATCAAGAACAAAGCAGCGATCGGCGCTGGAAAAGCGTATACGACGGTAAGAAGCGAAGACGCAGCGCATGCACCTTGAGGCGGCGACCTCGGACACGCAGAGGCGCCAAGTGTCGGCCAAGACCGCGCGCATGGCAGCCGGCGGCGGAAATTGCAATGCACAACGGCAGAGTTCGGCAGCGGCGGCGCAAGAAAAAAGAAAGAGGTGCTGGCGGTGGGGTGGAAAGAAAAAGAAAAGCTAGGGTTTTCAAGAAAAACCCCAAATCTATTTATAGCTCAAAAAAATTCCGAAAATAATCTATTTCCCACGAAATCTTTTTATTTAATTACACCTAGGCCCTTAAGACGATTTTAATTAATTAATTATTGCTACTATTTAATTAATTACTCTCCGACCATTAAGACGCGATTATTAAAATTAATATTATTTTCAGGGTATTACAATATCAATAGGGTGTATATATTCTAAGAGTAAACCCTAATTTAATCCTAATATCGCAACAAGAAATAAAGCAAACATTTGCAATAAGGCATAATATCCAATGCAAAACTCATAAGACCTAATATTCAATTTCTCGGCGCGACTAACTCGTATTGAATGAACGAGTAATCGGTTTGAGAAGAAAATTTCAGCATACTACTTCAAGTCTAACACCACTCCAAGCAAGGTTAAACCAGCAAAAATAGTGTTAGATACTTAGCTAACTAGTATCACATCTTACCCTTTTGAATCCCACAAGTTTTAGTTGAATTATCCTCTCATTTTAAGACTTATTGAAGAACTAGGTGCTTGCTGTCTAAAACTTGTACCCAAGCTCCAAGCTGGAATTTCCAACTTCAAATACTTCTAATCTCCACAAAAGACAACCTACACTTCATATTCTCAACACTCATTGAATCCCAAAACCGAATATAAACGGTAACAACTATCTTTTAAAGTAAAGATGAGAGGAAACAACTTTTCAAAACATAAACAAGAACAAGGTGAGATGAGCAATCTAAGATAGGTAAGGAGTAAAATATGAGATCTTACTTAAGCTTTCAAAACCCATTTGATATTTTGAAACTAAGTTTTTCAAAACATCCTAAAGACGACCAAGCTAGGGTTACTACGGTCAGTATGGCTCTGATACCAAACTTTGTGAGAACCCCGGTTTATTAAGCTTGCAATGCTTAGTCACCAATTGACCCTAACATCATAAACAAAATAACCCGTATCTTCGAGATATGTATACTTCCCAGAAATGCAGTATAGACACCCCTTTACAAAATTCATGCATCAATTCCATTCAAGACATAGAACCAAAGCAATACTTAACAAATCAAAAGACATAAATAATAGAGTTATTACAAAAGGGAGGCCGACCGGCCAAAAGACATACAATTAACTAATTAGACAGCGGAAACGAAATGCCATAAGATGGAGATAAACAAAAGAACCAATTAGTGTGCCTTTACCCACAAGGCAACCAACCGGACCGCCAAGCTAGTCGTCAAACCCGCAGCACATCTCACAAAAGTGAGGCCCTTGGGGCTCACCTTCCTCCTCTGCAACAAATAGTTAAGCAAAACAAATGAGTACAAAAATGGTACTCCGCAAGACTAACCCAATAGTGACCACAACAATAGCATGAATTACCCATTCATACCACCCATGTCAAGTTTTAATTAAAGGTTGTAGTCTAATTCTTGCGGGAAATAACCAAGCTTGTCCATAACCTAGGACGAGGCTATTCGAATAGATTTAACCCTGGAGGGGTGTACCAATGTACCCACACACCTGATCGCCTTTTTGCCACATGATTTAGTACACTTCCTTTGGTATGCCGGCACAGCTAAGTCCTACGAGATATTTCCAATATTATGTATTAGCTACGAGTCGCCTGTATGGATCGAAACCCATACGTTGTGTCAGAGTCATCATAAAGCCTCAGTCAACTACCCCTCACGGGTAAAGCCTTGGACAACTACGATGCCCCTCGAGGTGGAGAACCTACCCGGAACTCCACCACCGCACACCCAACAACAACACACAGTTCCTTTTTTTCACACAATGCAGAAACCACCTCCTGCGACCTGGAGCTAACACACGCCAAAGTACTAAGTCAAGAGAGGTCTCATATCCCTCTCGTGTGGTTAGCACACAAAAGTGCTTGGATCCATGGCGCAAGTAATTCGGTCCCTGTTGACTCGGGCACCTTTCCTTGTCACACCAAACAATCACACTAACATACCATTATGCCTAAGTATAAAACAATTTTATTTTCAGTTTTAGATTTACAAATTAACAAAGCACAAGGTGCTGGACAAAATGGAGTAATAATAAGATTTGTGTGATCAAGATCATCGACTAAGTTCATAATCGTCCAATACTACCGATTGTTAAGCATGTTAACTCGTAATCTACTAAGTGACAAGAGCCCATCCAACGAACTCCAATCACGACAAATAACCTAGGCTCAGGTAGTAGAGAGTAATCATTTACCTACAGAGTATGCAACTATAGAATCAACTAATCAAACCATAATTTAACAACAAAATAGCAATGCATACATACAAGTTGAAATCAATATATTAGACTTGAAAATACTGGGATTAACATGATCAAATTGCTTGCCTTTATTTGCTGGTACTCTGGACATTCACACCTCCTCTACTCATACATCAGTGCATCCCAAAAATGCCTTACTCTTCTGACAACCGAACTCCCTAGTAAGATCAATTATTCATTTGTCAGAAACATTTGGGTGATTAAGATACATTCACAAAACTTGTTAATAATACACTGGCTTGATCATCAAGGGGTACCATTGATAGTCATAGAGAGAAAATAACCACAGAAGCAGCAACAGAGGAGGTGGCCGGCAGTTTGGGTGTGGCAGCGTCGCCGACGAAGGAGGCACCGGCACCGGCCGAGCACAGGCAAAATGGGACCCTGGACGGTAGGTGAACTGAGTGGTAGCGGTGGCATGGCTTAAGGAGGACGGTGGTGACTGGACAAGGGTGAGCGCCAGCCGGACCTAGAAGAGAAAAGAGGCGGCGGCGCACGGGTGAGGTTGGGGTCAGAGTAGGGGGAGCATGAGTACCGGCGGTGTACCTGGAACACGCTAGGGTGGTCGGCAGAGGCGGAAGGTGGCTAGGGCGTCTTGGCGACGGTGAGCAGGAGTGTGAGGTAGACCTCGTCGGCGACGACTGGTGGAAGCGGGGCTCAAGTGAGTGGTAGGGTGAGGGGAAGGAAGAGGAGGGCACTGGGACACATCTGCCGGGAGGAGAGGCGGGAGGCCGGGCGAGAGCCGAGGAGGGGGCTTGACATTGCAGGCGGGCCGACACGAGGAGCGGCAGCAGCAGGCAGCCGGAGAAGGCGCCCGGGCGCGCCGGGAGGAGATCTGTGGGGAGAGAGGTGAGGCGGGGTGGAGGCGGCGGGGCGGTGCTAGGGCGGGAGGCGAGCATCTGTGACGGCCGATGCGGGCGGCTCTTTGTGGAGAAGAACTGGGGAGGTGGTGGGAAGAGTTGCCGGAGGGAGTAGAAGGGGCAGCTCGGTGGTGGCGAGATGCACTGGAGGCGAGGGGGGGGGGGGCAGAAGAAAGATGGAAAAGGAGAGTGCTTCGGCTGACTGTGCTATGGGGAGGAAGAAAAAGATGGTGTGGCGAGCTGTGGCCGAGAACAAACCGGGCGAAGCGTGGTGCTCATGCGCGATGGAGGGCCGTGAGACGCGGCCGCGTGGCCATGGAGCTGGCGACGTGGAAGCTGCTGCGTGGTAAAGTTGGCGCCGCTGAAGAGAGAAGTGGCCGCGTGGAGGGAAAAGCCTGCCGATGGGGCCGAGAGGTAAGAGAGGAGATTGAAAAAGGGTCTTCCAGATTTTTGGTAATTATGCTGAAAGTCTATGGAATTTTTACATATAGCTAAAGAGCTCCGAAAATTATAAAAAAATTTAGGGGAAGTTTCTGACATAGATTATATTCTTGTGTAATTTTTGTAGGGCCTGTCATGTGATATATTTTTCTCTATAATTCTTTTAAGTTTGTGATGTGGTTTTTGACTTTTGATTTCCTTTGTCTGACTGGTTGTTTTAACCTAGCAAATAATTTCTAAAAATTATGGAATACTTAGGGTGAGTCTATAATATGTTCCAGAACTTAGGAAAAATATTTCCACGTACTGTTCACTTGATTTGTTTTTTTCTTTTTCTTTTAACTCAAATTTAATATGCAAATAAAGTGGAAATCAATATGTAGTAAATGCTTATCTAATCCAACTTATTAATTTTGGGCTGTTCCAACTTGGCTTATTAATTTTAAGTGTGTTAGCTTTCAAACCACAAATAAATTGACAATTGTTATTATTATTATTGTTATTGTTGTGTTGTCAATCTAGTGGGGGTATGTGACTACCCTTAAGGGTCACTAGTGTTTGCGGGTAGCTTTGCAAGGACTTACTTACACAACGAGATGTAACCGTGGTTCAACATCAATCTACCATGGTGTGTATCCTCGAGTGGTTTAATATCTAACACATGGTATTGTAACGGCCTCGTTATGATATCTCAGTCACACTCCTACAGAAAAGTGTATTGGCCGTCATTAAGAGATTCATATCGTGTAGGTAAAGCTGTACAAACTCTGTAGAGTCATAAATCTATTCGAGTAGCCGTGTCCCCGGTCATGGACATCGTTTGTGGGAAACCATGCACAATTAGATGAGAATAGGATTAGGATATGTTTAGGATATGTCATGAGTGGAAATATCTTGTGTTGATGGTTAGCTTACCTAAGTGGGGTAGCCCCTTTGGGTATGATACCATGATGGTAAAATTGTGGAAATATTGATCATGAAATGAGAGTACTTACTGTTATATACTGTTTCCCAATGTTTGTCAAAATGGCAATTTAAATCTATATGAGTTATTTCTTCGAACAACCTTGCTTGTGCTGAAAATGAAACATTTTAGCTTTCTTTTGATTCTTGAATGCATCTACTTTTTTTTTGCTTGTAATACTTGCGGGTACAACTTTGTACTCAACCGAATTATCCAATTTTTCAGGTGAGAACGACAGACGCGTCAGCTTTAATACCAGTCGGTTGCCCTTGGGGTTGTGGCGCACCATTGGGAAGATTGGCTTAGTTTACTTGACCTTCTATTCTTGTTTATTTAATATCTTCTGGTGCTGATTTTTATTTGCTAAATTCAAATTTGGCCAGTCGGCCGAATGGTGTAAAATGCTCATTTAGAGTTATTTTCAATTCTCTAGCTCTTGAATAGTATCTTGTTATATTCAAATCCTGTATGATTGTGATATAATGTTGTTTGGATCTGTGCATGTTATCCGCTGATCCTGGGAGCTAACATGAGACACCTATTCGGCTACTCAAAATCATTCTTCTTTCTTGTTAAGGGTTGCGTCTCTGGAAAAATCACTTGACTTGAAACAGGTTCAATTTTGGGGTCCTCACAGTGTTGGTATCAGAGCGTACTGACTGTAGGTTAAACCCGTAGCAATGGACGTTGTTCGGAATTTGGTTTGCAAAGAGTATTTTCAAACTAGCAAAAGTTTGGTTAAGATGCAAGTAATATAATTCCTTTCTTTCTTACCCATCATAGCATCTAATTCTTACCTCAGTATTCAATTGAATTGTGCAAAATGATTTTCTCCATTGCTCATCTCTCTTTTCTAATAATAGACACGCTAAGTAGTTACCGGTGAAAGCAATGGCGAAAAGACGAGAAGACGATGCCTTGCAGTGATATTGGGATTAAGATAGGGATTATTCTCAGTTATGTACACCCTAATTATACTCCCTAGCTTGTAGACACTGGGTATTGTAGTGTGATCATTTGCTCTCTTTTGTTTCATGTAGTTGCGCATCACCTACGGGCAATATGTATAGCAACTATGTCATAAAAACTAAATGCGGTTCATTTGTATCTTGTGCTAGCCACCTAGGCTCTAGCACCCCATTTCATGATACATAAATGTGATTTTAATGTTGTATTCATTCTAGGTTAAGTTACCCCCCAATGTCATTTACTTACCTTATGCTTTTCCCTCATATCTTTTGCCGGTTGCTAACGATTTGAGTGGCAACAAGATGTCGGGTCAAAAAACTCACAGCCTGTGGGTTCCCAAGTCACCAATGATTAGCCTCCGAATCCTCAACGGTATAATCGAGAGCACCCCGACCTGCAAGTTCAGAACATGGGTCGGCAAGAAGAAGTATCTCCACGGTAGCCATCCGTGGCCGAAGTGCTGGCCAAGATGGAACGGAGTAGGCAAGACCAGACATTGATCTTACAGCTGATTGCCCAGAACACCACCAGTGGCCAAGGTGCTCAAGTGGTAGCGGGAGGTCCGGTTCTAGCAGCTCCTGATTTGCTGATTTCCTGAGCACGAAGCCCTCTGTGTTCTCTCGTTCAAAGGATCCTCTTGAGGCCGATGATTGGCTTCGAACCATTGAGCGGAAGTTGATCATCACTCAATGTGTCTATAACGAAAAGGTCTTCTACACCTCCAACCAACTCGAAGGAGCAGCTGGTGCATGGTGGGATAATTTTTGCACCATACAGCTTGTCAAACATGTTCCATCATGGGACGAGTTCTGGTCGGCTTTCCAAGCGGTGAATGTTCCCACAAGCATCGTGTGCATCAAGAGGCATGAATTTCTCACACTGAAGCAAGACAAGATGTCCGTGACGGAGTATCTCTACGAGTTCAATTATTTGGCTCGTTACGCTCCGGACGATGTCTCTACTGATGCAAGGAAGCAAAACCAGTTCTTGAATGGACTAACGGAAGTGTTGCAGCTGGAGCTCACTGCACACGACTTCCACAACTTCCAACATCTGGTTGACAAAGCCATTGTGGTCAAAAATAATATACAAGTGGTTGTGAAATTGCAAAAATGCAAGAGGGTGCATAAATTTTAGCAAGCCATAGTTTTCAAGAACCGTGTGCTTGGCAGCCCACCCCACATGAATTTCAAGTCCCAGCACCTCTGAGATATATGCAAGTTTCTTATCCACCTCAGTTAGAGATTGTGGATATCGTGAGGATATGTGCACGATCTCAGGATGATGAGTCAATTGGCAATGGCGTTGTTGGTTTGCAAAATCTCGCGTTTTCGGGTTTGCTTCAAGGCTGTCAGACCACAGGCGGTCTGACCGGTTGTGTCGGGCGGTCAGACCGCCCGTGGAGGAGTCCGACCGGCCATGGTGGCCGGTCCGACCGCCGTTTTAAAAATTGGTTTTTGGAGCTGAGCCAAAAATAGGTTGTGTTGGCAAGTGAGGGGAGTCTCTTGGTTGTGGTCCCATCATTTTTGGAGCTCCCAGTCAAAAGTTCTATTGAGTTGAAAATTCCAGAAGGTTTTGGATTTTCACGCTGGAAATTTGGCTAAGTCCTTTTGACCGGTCCGACCGCCGTTGTGGGAGCGGTCCGGCCGACTGAAAGCAGTCGGACCGGCCTTGTGGGGTCGGCCGACCGCATTGACTTGGAGGTTAGCCAAGTTTGCATTGAGTTGATTTGAATGTGTTTTATGTATGGTGTTCAATGCTTTATTGTTGTATATTGCATTGTGGAGCTAACGTGGGTCAAGTTGTGAAGAACTTGTTCCCGGAAATGGTTTGTTTGTCTATTCTTTGTGCGGTGGCTTGCAGGTCAACGGCGTCAACGGTGAATGGATCGGGACTACGCTTGGAGAGTCGAGGTCTAGAAGCGGTCATGGATACGGGTGAGGTCGTGTGACACAAGCATGGTGCAGAATGGGCAAGATGGATCGAACGGGTGGTTCGGTGCGGTGGTTGGATCGGTGGTGCGAATATCGGTGCGAGTCTGGAAGGTTCGATGGGATTCGGACAAGAGAGGCTTGGCGACGTGATGAGAACCGTGATCAACCTACACGTGGTGAAGCGGCGATTGCTTCAATAGTTATGTGTGGGTCCCATGTGTAAGTGGTCCCAAAAGTGAAATCCTAGCTCTCTAGTATAAATAGAAAGGGGGGAGATGGAAAACTCTTCTAAGCATTCATTTGGCCCCTTCTTCCTTTTTCTAGGGTTTGGAGGAGAGGAGAGGAGAACTAGGGTTTGGGGTGTGCTCCTTGTGTGAGCTCTTGCCCTCCTTGTTGGAGAGGCTTTGTAAGCATCTTGTGTGATCAAACAATCTTGTGATGCTTAATTGAAAGGTCATTTGTTCCCTTTGTGTTCTTCTCCCTTTTGGATGATTTTGATGCTTCCTTGATTCAAAGGTTTATGCTTGGTCCCTTGGACTATTTTATCTTGCTTTGATGTGTGGGGATACTCCTAGAGTCATCTAGATCATCAACCCCCACAAGCAAGTCTTGAATCAAGATTTTCATATTTCTAGGGTTTGTGCACTTCTTTTGTAAAACCCTGAGAGATCGATTCTGCGAAGTGGATCTGAAGGATCGTCGCTAGAAATAGGTCTCAAATATCATTAGGGAGGTGTGCTCGAAATTTGGTCAAGTTTCATTGGTTGAATCAAAGTTGGATCAAATTTTGTTTTGGATTTGGGTTGAGTTTTTGAGATTGGGTGAACCGGTCGGGCCGGTGTTGCAACGGATCCGACCGCTCATGTTTTTCGCATTATCTTCTTTGGTCGAACCGATATCCACCGTCCGACCGCCGATTAGTTGCTCGGTCGACATTTGGTTGACCGTCGGTCGATCGCCGTGGTAGCCGGTCGGACCGCCAGATACCGATTAAACGATGAGTTCTTTTCTTCTTGTGTGTCTTGTGGTTGAGGGGTATATCAAATTTAGCACAAGGCTTCCACTGTGCGCTTACTGATCTTCTTAGCTTTCATAGCTAAAGGAGTAAAGTTCGTGCTATATTTGATTTAGGCGAGAAAGTTGAGAAAGCGCCTATTCACCCCCCTAGTCGCCTTTACGGTCCTACAAGTGGTATCAGAGCCGGTTAGCTCTTCTCATAGATCTTAACCGGTCTTTGGAGCCATGGCGACTGACAAGTAGTCAACCAAGCCATATATTTTTGATGGAGTTGACTTTGCATATTGGAAGGCTCGTATGCAAGCATATATCGAGGCTCAAGGGCACGCTATTTGGCTTAAGGTGAAAAACCCTTATGTCGTGCCAGCCAATGACGATATGGTCACTCCAGATGTGGAGGCCAACAACAAGGCTCGGAATTATTTGATCCAAGGCCTTAGTCGATCTGAGTTTGAGCGTGTTGCTCACTTGCGGTCTGCTCATGAGATCTGGCGGACTCTTTGTGATTATCATGAAGGGTCCACTGCGATCAAGGAAGTGAGACAGAACCAGCTCAAGAAAGTATACTCTAAGATTGAACAAAGGCCTGGTGAGTCTTTGGATGAGCTGTGGGGAAGATTTTCTAAGATTCTTCATGATCTCCGCGCTGTTGACTTAATTTTTTCTGAGTCTGAAAATGCACGCTAACTGTTGGGTGCTCTTGATGTGAAGGTCTGGGGAATGAAGATCACTTCCATGAATGACAACACTGTCAAGAGTGAGCTTACCATGGATAAGCTTTACTCAAGGTTGAAGACGCATGAGATTGATTTTATCTCGCGTCTCCCCAAGACAGAGTCGATGGCATTAGTGGTCGACAAATCCAAGGGCTGTTCTTCTGAGTCTCTTGATTGCAGCTCATCTGGTTTTTCATTATCTGCTTTACATTCTTTAAGCGATGAGCAACTTGAGAAACTGCCCGAGGATGACTTAGCCCTCCTATCCACCAAATTCACAAGAGCATATAACAAGGTGAGGAATAGGAGGAGAAGTGGACCTATCACGTGCTTCGAATGTGGTGAGCCAAACCACATTCGTTCGAGATGCCCCAAGCTAAAGGGCAAGGAGGAGAAGGAGACACGAAGACATCCCGGAGAGGATGCAAACCCAAGAAGACAAACTCTAGGAAGTTTGTCGGTAGGGTCCTGCCGCTCTAGAAAATGTAAACATGAGCGATGTGGACTCGGAAACGGAGGACGACGAGAGTGACCCCCGTGGCAAGAAGAAGGCTCATGACTTCACAGGCATGTGCTTCATGGCCAAGAACAGCCACGACAGCGACTCCTCCAACGATGAGGATCCCTTTCGTGATCCTGATGAGGTATGCCCTTCTATTGCTGACATGAAAAGGGCTTTGGTGCTTGCTGAACAGAAATTGCATAAGCAAGTAAAAATGACTAAGAAGCAGGACATTATGATTGATAATTTGAACCTAGAAGTCGTTAGGCTTAAATCTATTAATCCTGATGATATTTGTGATTCCTGCACTAGCTTGCTTAAAGATTTGACAAGCTTGAAATCTGCTCATTCCTCTGTTTCTATTCAACTAAAAGATGCTCTCGATGAACTAAAATCTCTCAAGTCTAGTTCTGCTTGCTTAGATGCCATTTCACTTGATGTGACTGCCATGGAAGCTATCCCTTTAACTTGCTCAAATTGTGCTTTGCTAGAATTAAAACTGGATAGCTCTTTAAAAGAATTACAAAAGTTTGATGCTAGTCACACATGCTCTCATTGTAAGAATAATAGGATTAAGATGCAAGAGATGACAAAAATGCTGATTTACTCTAGAGTTGCATCTTGTGAAAATTGTCCCAAGCTTACAATTGAGATTGAAGCCTTAAACAAGACTCTTGAAGAAAAGGCTAAAATTGAAATATCCATGTCTTTTACTGCTTCTAAGAAAGTTATTGATTCTAACTCTTGTGTTTTGAATCTTTGAAGTTGAAACCATGATTAATCGATTCAAGAGGCATTTAGAGTCAAGTTTAAGGAGCGATTGAATAGGATTAAGGAATCCTATTGTGTGTCTTGTGAGGCCTTCAAAGTGGAAGTGGCCCTTCTTAAGAGTAAGCGTAATGAGGTAATCAAGTCTAGCAAGTGCACTAGATGTGAGGGTTTAATGAAAGAGAATGATTACCTCAAGGTGACTCTTGAGAAGTTTTCAAGTGGGAAAAGAAACTCAACATGATTCTGATCAATCCAAGGTGGCGTGAAAAATAGTGGTCTAGGTTTCAATCCCTATAGCATTCCAAGAAAAACCCACCTAGGATTGCTAGAGTTGTGAAGAATGGTCATTTGAGCTAGAACCTCCTAAGCCATCCGGGTTGTTTTCAAACCATTGGTTTTGCTCAAACTCTTTACGGCAAGAAAGGTGCTTTCACTCATTCTGCATGCTGAGACCTCTCAAAGGTCGATACCATTGCACCTTCGCAAGAAAGAAGGCCATCTTGTTGAGTTACCTTGGGAGAGCAAAACTTGAGAGAAAAGAGAGGATGAGCGTCCCGAAATCCATTAGAGGAGTCCCTTCTCCATTTGTAGTCTCTAGAGCTAGGCACTGCTTATCGCAACACATATAGGCCTAGATTTGTAGAGAACTTTGTAGACTCTTTTGGTGGGTCTAGGCAGCATGTTGGATTAGGACATCGTGGGGAGAGACACGGGTAGCACCTAGGCAGGGGAGTATCGATCTTTTGGTAGATCGTTTCGAGAGGTCTAGGTGGTTCTCATGTGCATCCTTATGATTTTATTCTGATCATGTTTCGCTATTTCTATCTTTGCTCCCAGACATCGTGCTTCTCAGTACTGGATTCCTAGATCATTTATCACTAACCCCAGTACTGAGGCACGGATGTTTTCTGATTGTGCCTTTTAGGTCCGTCGTGCGAGGAAGGAGGACATATGGCTTGTGGACTCCGGGTGTTCTCGACATATGACCGGAGTTTCTAGATGGTTCTCCTCCCTCACACGTGCATCCGGCAACGAATTGATTACTTTTGGGGATGCTTCTACCGGGACCGTGACTGCAAAGGGCACTGTGCGCGTCAACGACAAGTTCATGCTTAAAGACGTCGCTTTGGTAAGTAAGATGAGGTATAATCTTCTATCTGTTTCTCAGCTGCTTGATGAGGGTCTAGAAGTGAGGTTTAAAAGTGGAGAGTGTAGTGTTCTAGATTCCTTGGGTGAGCTTGTTTTTAAGATCTCCAGATTTGAGAAGATCTTTTGTGCTAATTTCAGTAGCTCTTCTGTTTCCAGTCCTAGGTGTCTTGTAGCCTCTGATTCTCATGACCTTGTTTTGTGGCATCGTAGACTTGGGCATATAGGTTTTGATCATTTGTCTATAGTCAGTTGCAAGGACTTGATTAGAGGTTTGCCTAGGCTGAAGGCTGTTAGAGATCTTGTGTGCTCACCCTGTAGACATGGTAAGATGGTGTCTGCTTCCCACCCACCTCTTACTTTGGTAATGACTGATGGACCAGGACAGCTGTCAGACCCGGATTTTCTAATCCCGAATCCTCTGCGAATAACTGTGCTATTCCCTGGATTAGTAGATAGCACTCACAGATACATCACTGAATCATTCATACAATGGCGTAAAACCATACCATTCATTAATTTAACACATCAGAGTTACATAGACCGCATCGGGTCAAGTTTTACAATAAGGGCCGAACAGGCCAAACAATTACATCACAAAGTAGCGGAAGCGACAACGGAAGCAAAAAGGGTGAGAGCACATCTCTCCACAGGCAAGCGACTGGGGAAACCTCTGTACATCCGATATTACCCAAAACTCAGATAATATGGGATGCACCTAGGTACCAGCGGAGTCAGCTAGACTGGGGCGAGACTAGAACAACTAAAAACTAAACTACGCTTCAAGATCTTCTGGGTCTTCAGACATCTGGTTCCTCGTAGTAGTCGAAAACTCCAAAATTTCCTGCTTCTGAGGGTTTGGGGGAAAGAGCGAGAATGAGCACAACTACCGTGCTCGCGAGCCAACACACAGTATGCAATAGTATACATGCAAGGCTTAACAAGGATGGCTCAGGTTCTTTTATTTGCTAAAGCATCATTTTAAATTATCATAATTACAAAGTCTTATGACATAGCATTTTAAACAAAGTGCATTTTTCATTAAAGAGAGTAAGTGCAATATTAAATAACAGCGAAGGTTACCTCCACCTTATGCTTAATTTTGATAACGGTTACGTCCACCGATTATCAACACTGGATAAGGCTACCCAGGAAAATTCAAAACAAAATTTGGATGAGCCCAACACATTTCCATTCCACCCACAAAGATTTTTGAAATAGAACTAACTCAAGTTAAGTTCCCATGTCCGCCTTTGACCAAGGCGTAATGCTTTTAAGCAGTTTAGACTCGCAGAGGTTGTACATTTGTACCCACAAGAGATAATCATACTCGTTTCTCCACATGATTCCTTAGTCATGTAGTTGAGCGATCGTCACAGTAACGTTTCAAACTACCTTGCCCCTTCCGTCATCTCACCCCTATGGCCAATTCCATAAGTTGTGCGGGATGCTTACCACAACGACTAGCAAAGCTGGCCCCGGCCACAGTGACTAGCGCAGCTGATAACTTCACCTTTTTCGGTGTCCCATTCAAGCCAAAGATACGCCCCGCCGCTTGCACGTTCTAACACGGTTGTGGGATGACATTCAGGGTTCAATAGTTTTACTAGGCCAAGTTGCACTTTGCAGACTTGCGGTTGTACTTGTTTTACACAGGAGGTCATGACAAGATTAAGTCCTTAATTCATCTGGACGGTTCATACCACATACCAACCATTCTCGTGCTACGTCCGCACCCACCATTCTCTCCATCCGTCCAGATGTGGTACTAGCAAGTTGTTTAGGGTTTTGGGAAGGAAAACCAATTAACACAACACACCAGTCATCTACATCCAATGACTGCCCAAAACCATTTTTCATGTTTAAAGGATGATGATCGGGACAGTTATTGTCCCGGTACTTAAGCAAGACTAGCATGTCGCTTAAGTACAACCTATACTAGTATTACCATATAATTACTAGGGTGACAAGGAATACTGGATTCAATTATCAAAGGATGGCTTAATAAGTAATTAATCAACAAATGGGTATTTAACTACCTTAAGCTTTAACATATCATTGTTTACAAAATTAAAGCATGCAACTTTGCTATTTTAAATAAACATAGTTTGCATAAAATGTAGGTTCAGAATGATCAAAGTATTGACTCGCCTGGGTCAGATTATCGCGGCCTTGATCTTACTCAGGGCCTTCTCTGCCAGGGGTTTTGAATTCCGGGTCGACGTCTTTATCCAAATCTTGATCCTGCTTGAGTCGCTGCTTCTTCTGGACTCCGACTCCTAATTACACGATACAGGCAAGAACAACAAATAAATCCAAAGAACTACCAGAAGACCAAATATAAACAAAGCACTTTGAATAAATTTTACGAGGAACGAGCTGAAGAGACAAGATTCAGCGAGGAGGGGATGTTTGACAAGGTCAAACGATTAGCTGAGTACACGAGACAAGGGCGGTGATACTCTGCCGAGGGAAAACAAGGGGAAACAAAGTCGAATGAACTATCGCAGGGATACTTCACTTTGGATACCGCGGATCGGGCAAGATTAGGATACACGATAATTTAACAAGACCGTAAATCATTTTATTAAAGACGACTTTTGAACAGGGATAAACAATATTTGGACCGACGAATACTGGATAGGATTATAAGATTATTAACCAGGTTTTCAAAGTAAGCTGTCAAGATTAACAGGTTAATCCCGAATAGCCTTCCAAAATATTTTGAGAAAATGCAAGTTTATTTTAAAGCATTTTACACAACGCGGAAAATTTGAATAAATAAGTTTTAACTAAAATAGACACGATTGCAGAGACGATTACGAAGGTCATTTGCATAACCTCGATTTCCCGAGATTGTGCAAATTTCGCTCTTAATCGATAGCTCTCAACTAAAATCGAAAATGATAGTTCTACTAGTACTTGGCAATCGGCGAGTTAACCACTAACAACGGTTAATCGATTCATCGCAAGTCGTAGCAAAAATCATCGAGAACAATTGCTTTGGAAACGTTTTCGCCAAAATGGATAAACTACTAGTCGATCGAGTAATACAAAACAATATAAACACAATTGCCATACAAGCTTTCAATACTCAACTCTAATACACAAAACTAAATTTCCACAAACTCCACTACTGCTCCACAACTACCCTGCACAACCTAACAAAATACTCACAATAGACATCCAATTCTCAATACACAAAACATTATTTACCAAAACCTAACTATTGCTCCAAGACTCCACTGCACAGGTTAACAACCACAATACAACAATACACACATTTTCGAAAGCCAATCTTCGCGGCGATTCAACTGCATACACAATATTCACTGCATACACAAATATTCATACACCGACAATTCAATCCAAATGCAAAACACAAAACTACACTGCATACATTCCAATTTGCAAAACACAAAACACAAATGCTGCTGCTTCTACTCTACTGCCCTGCTGAGGAGGGCCACTGGCCAGAGGGACAGAGAGGGAGAGAGAGAGACAGAGAGAGAGCCAGGCTGGAGGCCGGTTCGACCGGGGTGGGGAGGCGGTCGGACCGGGGGGGAGAAGAGAAGGGGAGGGCACGGGGAGTCGGCGGCTGTTGCTGCCGGCAGCGGGAGGCGGCCGGAGGAGATGCGGTAGAGGGGAGATGGCGGCGGCGGGCGCATGGCGACAATCGGCCGAACGGTGGCGACGACGCCCGGAGGGAGGAGAGGGGAGGGGGAGAAGAGAGAAGGGGCACGGGAGGCTCACCGAGAGGGGGCGGCGGTCGCGCGGAGGTGGCCGGCCGGGGCGGAGGCGGCGCGAGGGAGGAGCTCGGGGCGAAGGCGAGCCGAGGCGCCGCCTGGCGCTCAGCGCCGGCGACGGAGAGGAGGCGCGCAGAGGGAGGCGCGCCGAGCTCCGATGGCGGTGACTTCGAGGGAGAGGCGCCGAGGGAGAGAGATGGCGGTGGATCCAAGAGGGAAGAAGGAAAAGGGGCGAAGCCCGGTTTTATAGCCGGGGAGAGAGGGGGAGGTGGAAAGCCGCGGCAGCAATGAAGGTGGGGGAAAAAGCCGTGGCGGCGCGGGATAAGACCGGCGCTCGGGTGATGGCGACGCTGGGCGGCTGTGGTCGGACGGACGGAGATGGAGATGGAAAAGCGCGTGAAGGGGGCGGATCCGAGGAGGCGGGGTGGTCGGGCGAGGAGCGCGGCGGCGGCGCGGGCGAGAGAGAGGGCCCGGGGCGAAGCGAGCGAGAGAGGGGAGGGGAGAAGAGAGGCGACTGGCGGCGGCGCGTGCGAGGGGAAAGGGAGAAGGAGAGAGAGATCGGGCGAGCGGCCGGCTGGGGGAGGGGGAAGGAAACGGCCGGGCGAGTGGGTCGGCTAAAAAAAGAAAAACGGCCCGGTCGGGTCGGGCCGACTGGGCCGGGAGAGAGGAAAATGAGAGATGGGCCGGGAGAAACCGGCCCAGAAGAAATAGGAAGAAAAATAAATAAATAAATAAATAAATGGGTTTGGAATTTGAAATTTGAAATCACGGTTTTGATTTTTGAAAACCAAATTTTGATTTTTAAATCTCAAGCAAAAACAGGATGTTACAAACCTACCCTCCTTAAACGGAATCTCGACCCCGAGATTCGACTACCCAGATGAGACAGGGAGCGTACCTCTCATTACTTCTGAACTTGCTTGGGCTTCTTTAGCGGCGACAGGGTTTACTTGACCTTGGTTCTGGCTTGGCGCGGAAGCGACTCTGAATGCCTGCGATGTTGGATGACTTTTGCTTGAAGCTGAAGTCTGGCCTTGAGCTGGTGTGGCTTTGAAGTTGAACCTCACCGAGGTGACTGGTTGAGGGAATCTGTTGGCGAAATGTCCTTTTTCTCCACAGTTGAAACAGCGAAGATGAGCTTTTGGGTTCTGCACTGCAGGCTGCTTGACGGGGTGAGGAGGGCAGAGAACAATCTCACTTCTTTCCTTCTCATCGAGGTACTCCGCACTTTGTGTCTGCTATTATCTTCAAGTCCGACATTGGTTATCTTTGCCATTCCCTTTTGCGATGAGTCTTGCAGCGACTTGAAAACAGGTCCTTTGCAACTCGACTGCCTTGATCAGGATTGGACGCATGAAACAATCTTTGGGGCAATGGTCTTGACCTTCACAGAGAAAACACATGACTTTACTCATCGGGCACTCTCCGGGCTGGTGATCCTTATCGCAGTTGGGGCAGTTTACACAACATTGGTCTGCCAGGTGTCCTTTTTCTCCACAACGTGTGCATGCTACTTGGTTCACAGGGCAATCTTCTGGTTGATGGTGTTCCTCACAGCTGGGACAGTAGGGAACTGGACACGAGTAGCAATAGTGTCCAAATTCTCCATATGTGAAGCATGCTCCTCTTGCAACTTGTCTTAATGGAGGACATAATTGGGCGACATGTCCTGTCTTGCCACATTCTAAGCAAGCGATTGACGGGGCTTCTGAGTCTGGTAGTAGAACTTCAGCAGGTACAACTTGCTTTCCGCTGGGACTCCTGATGAGTTCTTCGTTGTCAGGGTTGAGGTTGATGATGATGACATCCTTTGTTGGTTCTTCAAGATTCTGCTGGGGACAACTGCTCATACGGTGTCCTAGGTTGCCACAATGGAAACAGTTGATCCTTTGACCTTGCTTCTTTTGGGGACATCTCTTGGCAAAGTGCCCTTTTTCTCCACAGCAAAAGCAGTGAAGGTGGGCTACCGGGTTGAATGCTGCAGATCGATCGGCGGAGCGGGGAGTACGGAAAACAATCCCACTGGAGCGCAAAGTTGGCATTGGGGCTCTTGGTGACTGGGCTACTGATTGATTGAATGATGAGCTGCCGAGAAATGCTGACTGCTGGGGATAGCTATCTTGTGATCCTTGCGCTGACAACTTCCTTTTACAACTGGCACCACTTCCTTGGGCTGCTGGCCTCTTTGGTGCCATCTGAGGAAAACAGCTTAGATAAGATCGAGAGGAGATATATGAGGGTTCACTGGCCCTCTAGAGCACAACAAAAGAAACTCAAAATTCAAAGAGGAAGATCGATCAATTATAATACAAAGCCTAGAATGGCTGCATTATATTAAGGGGTTAAGTGTTTACATGACTCCGGAACACAGCATATAGGCTATGCTAAGTCACGACACAGATACACACACATCGTCTACAAAAGAAGGAAACAAAGAGTGCTCGCAACCAAAAGACTGCTAAAGCAAGCACTGCTAGCTAAACTAAGCTAACTACTCCCACATGACGACGAAGACTTGGGATCGGCCCTCCTTCCCGAGAGGCGGGTAGTAGTAGAAGGGCGCTTCTCACGTAAGATCTAGGTGCATCCGCTCAGCGGGTGAAGGCGGCGTCTTTGCGCCTTGACCGCCTGTAACAACCGCTCTTGGAGATCTCGGTCCAAGGTGTGAGCGATGAACTCACCTCTCTTGCATAGAGGAAAACCTCCATGGTCCATGACTCTTGGTCCGTGGTTTGAGTCTTTCGACCTCTCAAGATAGGCTTGCAGAGGTAATCCAGTGATGCATGAATTGGTGGAGAATATCCACGAATTCAACTCCGCCTTCTTCATGAGAGCAAAAGTCCCAGGGCACTGGACGACGGGTTGCCATCTACAAATTTTTGAAACAAACGAGGGAATCGATCGAGTACAAACTCAAGTGAAGTCAGGGAAGTGAAGAACTAAGATAGATGAGTAAGAGCAATAAATACATTATATTTTGCCAAAGCTTTTCATAATTTTTGAAAATAGGACTCAAGTCCTTAGGCTCGACCACCTAACTAAAGATCCTACAACAAATGCTCGATACCACTCTGCTGACCGGATTTTCTAATCCCGAATCCTCTGCGAATAATCGTATATTCTCGATCAAGAGATAGCACTCACAGATACATCATCAATCATTCATACAATGGCGAAACCATACCATTCATTAATTTAACACATCGAGTTACATAGACCGTGATCGGGTCAAGTTTTACAATAAGGGCCGAACAGGACAAACAATTACATCACAAAGTAGCGGAAGCGACAACGGAAGCAAAAAGGGTGAGAGCACATCTCTCCACAGGCAAGAGACTGGGGAAACCTCTGTATATCCGATATTACCTAAAACTCAGATAATATGGGATGCACCTAGGTACCAAATGAGTCACTAGATCAAGCGAGACTAGAACAACTAAAAACTAAACTACGCTTCAAGATCTTCTGGGTCTTCAGACATCTGGTTCCTCGTAGTAGTCGAAAACTCCAAAATTTCCTGCTTCTGAGGGTTTGGGGGAAAGAGCGAGAATGAGCACAACTACCGTGCTCGCGAGCCAACACACAGTATGCAATAGTATACATGCAAGGCTTAACAAGGATGGCTCAGGTTCTTTTATTTGCTAAAGCATCATTTTAAATTATCATAATTACAAAGTCTTATGACATAGCATTTTAAACAAAGTGCATTTTTCATTAAAGAAAGTAAGTGCAATATTAAATAACAGCGAAGGTTACCTCCACCTTATGCTTAATTTTGATAACGGTTACGTCCACCGATTATCAACACTGGACAAGGCTACCCAGGAAAATTCAAAACAAGGGCTAGATGAGCCCAACACATTTCCATTCCACCCACAAAGATTTTTGAAATAGAGCTAACTCAGGTTAAGTTCCCATGTCTGCCTTTGACCGAAGGCGCGGCTGTTTAAACAGTTTAGACTCTGCAGAGGTTGTACACTGTACCCACAAGAGATAATCATACTCGTTTCTCCACATGATTCCTTAGTCATGTAGTTGAGCGATCGTCACAGTAACGTTTCAAACTACCTTGCCCCTTCCGTCATCTCACCCCTATGGCCAATTCCATAAGTTGTGCGGGATGCTTACCACAACGACTAGCAAAGCTGGCCCCGGCCACAGTGACTAGCGCAGCTGATAACTTCACCTTTTTCGGTGTCCCATTCAAGCCAAAGATATGTCCCGCCGCTTGCACACTTCTAACACGGTTGTGGGATGACATTCGTGGTTCAATAGTTTTACTTGGCCAAGTTGCACTTTGCGCACTTGCGGTTGTACTTGTTTTACACAGAGGTCATGACAAGATTAAGTCCTTAATTCATCGGACGGTTCATACAACATACCAACCATTCTCGTATACGTCCGCACCCACCATTCTCTCCATCCGTCCGGATGTGGTACTAGCAAGTTGTTTAGGGTTTTGGGAAGGAAAACCAATTAACACAACACACCGCCATCTACATCCAATGACCGCCAAAACCATTTTTCATGTTTAAAGGATGATGATCGGGACAGCTTATTGTCCGGCATTTAAGCAAGACTAGCATGTCGCTTAAGTACAACCTATACTAGTATTACCATATAATTACTAGGGTGACAAGGAATACTGGATTCAATTATCAAAGGATGGCTTAATAAGTAATTAATCAACAAATGGGTATTTAACTACCTTAAGATTTAACATATCATTGTTTACAAAATTAAAGCATGCAACTTTGCTATTTTAAATAAACATAGTTTGCATAAAATGTAGGTTCAGAATGATCAAAGTATTGACTCGCCTGGGTCGATTATCGCGCCTTGATCCTACTCGGGGCCTTCTCGCGTGGGTTTTGAATTCGGTCGACGCCTTTATCCAAATCTTGATCCCGCTTGAGTCACGCTTCTTCCGACTCCACTCCTAATTACACGATACAGGAAAGAACAACAAATAAATCCAAAGAACTACCAGAAGACCAAATATAAACAAAGCACTTTGAATAAATTTTACGAGGAACGAGCTGAAGAGACAAGATTCAGCGAGGAGGGGATGTTTGACAAGGTCAAACGATTAGCTGAGTACACGAGACAAGGGCGTGATATCACGAGGGAAAACAAGGGGAAACAAAGTCGAATGAACTATCGCAGGATACTTCACTTTGGATACCGCGGATCGGCAAGATTAGGATACACGATAATTTAACAAGACCGTAAATCATTTTATTACGCATTTACTTTTGAACAGGATAAACAATATTTGGACCGATTTAATCTTGGATAGGATTATAAGATTATTAACTGTGTTTTCAAAGTAAGTCGTCAAGATTAATGAGTTAATCCCGAATAGCCTTCCAAAATATTTTGAGAAAATGCAAGTTTATTTTAAAGCATTTTACACAACGCGGAAAATTTGAATAAATAAGTTTTAACTAAAATAGACACGATTGCAGACGACATTAAGGTCATTTGCATAACCTCGATTTCCGAGATTGTGCAAATTTCGCCTTAATCGATAGCTCTCAACTAAAATCGAAATGATAGTTCTACTAGTACTTGGCAATCGCGAGTTAACCACTAACAACGGTTAATCGATTCATCGCAAGTCGAGCAAAATCATCGAGAACAATTGCTTTGGAAACGCTGCCAAAATGGATAAACTACTAGTCGATCGAGTAATACAAAACAATATAAACACAATTGCCATACAAGCTTTCAATACTCAACTCTAATACACAAAACTAAATTTCCACAAACTCCACTATCGCTCCACAACTACCCCGCACAACCTAACAAAATACTCACAATAGACATCAATTCTCAATACACAACACATTATTTACCAAAACCTAACTATTGCTCCAAGACTCCACCGCAAAAGTTAACAACCACAATACAACAATACACACATTTTCAAAGCCAATCTTCGCAAGCGATTCAATCAGCATACACAATATTCATCGTGATACACAAATATTCATACACCGACAATTCAATCCAAATGCAAAACACAAAACTACATCGCATACATTCCAATTTGCAAAACACAAAACACAAATGTCGCTGCTTACTCATCGCTCACTTGAGGAGGGCCACCGCCGAGGGACAGAGAGGGAGAGAGAGAGAGAGAGAGAGCCGGCCGAGGCCGGTTCGACGGCGGGAGGCGGCCGGACCGGGGAGAAGAGAAGGGAGGGCACGGGCGTCGGCGGTCGTTCTTTGTCGCTGTGCCGGACCCCGGTGTCACACAACCCGAGACCCTCCGTGTATACCAAGCTAGTCCCATGATCGTGAGCTAGCTCGCACAGCTTGTAACAATGATGCTATCATAACCATTCAACAACGAACTAATGAAGCGCATAAAGTCATATTAATTAAAACAAAGAAAGACCTTATGGTCAAGGTTCTTACAAAAGTCGCCTCGTGGCTTAATCACAACAGTATTTGGCAATGAAATCTCAAAATACGTGGTGCCCATTCGACATGCCCACAGCAATCGAGTGGAGGACGTGACCTAGTTCGCGAAGTCTTCAAAGTAGCCTTCTTCGTAGAACTCAATATTTCGATTCTTCCATGGGACCGATCAACAAAGGGCATAAAGCCGTGAGTACATAAAGTACTCAAGAAGTCGAGAGAAATGTATGCACATAGTATTCATGCCGTGATTAAACAAGAATGGCTTTATGGCTAATTTGCGTAAAGCAAGTTTAATAAAGAAATACAATAATTAGATTGCAAGGAAGGATTTTAAAAGAATAATACATAGATAACCAAGTTCTTTTGAATCAAGCAGTGAACATCCTGTTCACTTCCCAACCATTCCAACCAAGCCTTTCCATCGAACCAAACCACATTTTTGAAAATACTACCCTTGCGCGAAATCACTGTGCATGTCCGTAATCGGGACACGGCTATTCGAATAGATTTTTGACACTGCAGAGGTTGTACAGCTTTACCCACAAGAGATAAATCACTCGTACTGTCCGCTCACACACTTCCGAGGTGTGCGACTAAGTGATTATCACAAGGCCTTTACAAAGTTCCATTTTGCCTCGGTTCTGCCCACTAAGGTTTCGCCCTCACGGCCCCGCCTTGCGCCAATAATCACCACAAGAACCGACTCAAAACTTCCCTAATTAGTTGGCCAGTCCGTCCCATACCGGACTTGTGGTTGCACGAGGTGGCCTGATCAATGACTTGCAAAGTTAAGTCCTTAGTTGGTCGCTCGCACAAGTCTACCACAACCCAATGTGCATCACACACCCACCTTAACTCCCTACCTCAAGCCCGAGCATAAATCATTTTTGTTCATTCCCGACCAAATGGCAATCCCTGCCATGGCACAACATCTTTTAATAAAAGTGGCCTCACACCACTGTTCCATAGTTCCATTAGTCAAATTTCATTAATCATTGAACATGTGATCGAAAGTCTCATGTAACTAAAGCAAGACTAAGCAATACTACGCTCCCAAGTTGGTATACAATTATGTCCAACTAGTATTAACCATCCTATGGTGTCCAAGGATATATGTCAATCAAGGAGACATTTCATTTTCAATTCATCAAGGAGGCATAATGGCAATTTGGTAATTATCTACTCCCAAAACTATTTTTAATAAAACTAGCCATGCATGATAATTTAAAACCATATACATTTGTAAAATGGGTTCAACATGGTCAAAGGCCTACGACTTGCCTTCGTTGACGAGGAGCGGGTCTTCGGTCGTCGGGTCGAAGAAATCTTCCGAAACGCCGGAATCTACACGTGCGAGAATAGCAACAAATAAATAAAACAGCACCAAATGAACTCCAAAAATTACAAAACCAGTACCAAATGAAAGGGGCTGAATTTATATGAATTTAGAAATTTGGATCACCCAAATCGGAGTTCGGATGAGAAAGTTATGGCCGAAAGAAGTTGAAAATCACATGAAATGATAGAATTAGGGTTTTCTGGATTTTCTGGGATTTTCAGATTTATTTTTCTATTGAAAAACTGGGATTTTGACGTCAGCGGACACGTGGCGCCAAATGGGCTGCCACGCGCGCAAGTCCGCCACGTGGCGCCGACGTGGCGCCACGCCGCGCCACATCGGCCGGAGAGAGAGAGAGAGAGAGAGAACCGAGGAGGGGAGTGGCGCTGGGCGCGACCGAGCCGGGAGAAGGGGAGCTTGGCGGCGGGAGGAGCGACCGACGGCGGCGGCGGGCGAGGGTGATGGAGAGATCACCGGCGTCGGAGAAGGGCCGAGGCGCGCAAATGGCGGACGATGACGGCTCGGCCAAGTCGGGAAGAGGAAAACGGGAGGGCCGAGGCGAGAGGGAGGAAGGGAATGGGCGCGGGAAGGGAGAGGAGAAGGAGGCGGGCCGAGGCGCGCTATAGCGCGGAGGAGGTCACGGTGAGGGCGGGCCGAGGCGCGAGCGGCGAGGAGCTCGCGGCAGCAGGCTCGCAGCAGCCGCGGCGCGAAGCGAGGGAAAGGGAGAGGAGCGGCGGCCGAGGCGCCGACCGGGCAACGCGCTGCGACGAACCGAGGAGCGGCGGAGACGCCACGGCGCAGCGCCACGCGCGAGCGCACAGGTGAGAGAGAAGAAGGGGGGGAAGAAGAACAGAGCGGGCGGGCGAGATGCGCCGTCCGATTTTGATCGGACGGTGGGAGCGAGCGCGCGGAGACGCGAGATGAGCAGGAAGGGAGATCGGACTACCGAGCGAGAGGAGAGACGCGGCCGACGGGGAGCGCCGGATCGCGATCCGACGCGCGGAGCGCGGGTGAGGCCGGGCATGGAAGTGGGCGCGGGAGCGCTGGCCGGCTGGGAACGATGGTGGGCCAAGAGATTCAGCCCACAAACAGTAAGGAGGGATTTTGGAGATTTTTGAATTCAGAAATTCAAACAAATCAAAGGCAAATTAGAAAATAGCAAATAGAGTCCAGAAATTCTAGAAAAATTCACATAAATTCCTTGAATTATTCTGGACTTAATAAAAATACTTTTAACTTTAATTTTTCTTTTTCTTTTGCAAATTAAATAATTTTTAATTTCGGGTAAAGTGAAAACCAATTTCTAAAATCCAATAAATCCAAGAAAACACTTAAAATAATACTTTTGATTTTAAATACCAGAAAACACCATTAAACCAACTTTAATTTAATAGAAGTTTGATTAATTCATATTAAACCACAATTGATTCTGAAATTCCAAATTAAGCTTTTGGCAAATAGAAGCAATTGGTTCTCTTTTAAAATTTTGAAAATCTCTGAAAAAGCGGGACGCTACATGCCGGTAGCGGGAGGCGGCCGGAGGAGATGCGGCAGAGGGGAGATGGCGGCGGTGGGCGCATGGCGACAATCGGCCGAACGGTGGCGACGACGCCCGGAGGGAGGAGAGGGGAGGCGGAGAAGAGAGAAGGGGCACGGGGGAGGCTCACCGAGAGGGGCGGCGGTGGTCGCGGTGGAGGCGGCCGGCCGGGGCGGAGGCGGCGCGGAGGGAGGAGCTCGGGGCGGCGAGCCGATGCGCCACTGGCCTCAAGCGCCGGCGACGGAGTGGAGGCGCGCAGAGGAGGCGCGGCCGAGCTCCCGTGGCGGTGACTCGGGTGGAGAGGCGCCGAGGGGAGAGAGATGGCGGCGGATCCAAGAGGGAAGAAGGAAAAGAGGAAGCCCGGCTTTTATAGCCGGGAGAGAGAGGGGAGGTGGAAAGCCGGGCGGCGGGCGGCGGTGGAAGGGGGAAGCCGTGCGGCGCGGGATAAGACCGGCGCCGGTGATGGCGACGCATGGGCGGCGGTGTCGTGACGACGCGAGATGGGAAAGCGCTTGTGTGGCGGAAAGGGGGCGGATCCGAGGGCCCGGGGTGGTCGGGCGAGGAGCGCGCGGCGGGCGCGAGAGAGAGAGGCCCGGCGAAGCGAGCGAGAGAGGGAGGGCGTAAGAGAGGCGATCACATGGCGCGGCGTAGGGGAAAGGGAGAAGGAGAGAGAGATCGGGCGAGCGGCCTACGGGCCGGGGGGAGGAAACCACGGCGAGCGGGCCGCTAAAAAGAAAACGGCCGGCCTGGGCCGACCGGGCCGGAGAGAGGAAAAGAGAGATGGGTGGGAGAAACCGCCCTAAGAAATAGGAAGAAAATAAATAAATAAATAAATGGGTTTGGAATTTGAAATTTGAAATCACGGTTTTGATTTTTGAAAACCAAATTTTGATTTTTAAATCTCAAGCAAAAACAGGATGTTACAATGCTTCTTCACTTAGACACGCTTGGTCCTTCTAGAGTTCAACACCGTGGGAAATGGTTTAGCCGGTGGTTGTGGATGATTACCCGGTATTCATGGGTTTATTTTCTTGCTTCTAAGGACGAAGCATTTGGATTCTTTAGAGATTTGGTCCTTAGAATTCTTTGTTGATATACCGAGCTTTGAGAGCCATTAGGAGTGACAATGGGACAGAATTCAAGAATTCTTCTTTCTACCTACCAGACCGATAGGGGAATTGAGCATCGCTTTCTTCTCCTAGAGTTCCCAACAGAATGGTGTGGTAGAAAGGAAGAATGTAACCCTTGTAGAGATGGCTCTGACCATGCTAGATGAGCATTCTACTCCTAGGAGATTTTAATGAGGCGATCTCTACCGCTTGTTATATCTCCAATAGGGTTTTCTTGAGATCTGTGGTTGGGAAGACCTCTTATGAACTTAGATTTGGTCATTCTCCCAAAGTCTCTCATGTCAAGATTTTTGGTTGCAAGTGCTTCATTCTTAAACATGGCAACCTTGATAAATTTGAGTCTAGATGCTTTGATGGCATATTTCTTGGATATTCTACTCAATCTCGTGGCTATCATGTTTTTAATGTTGATACTAACAAAATTGTTGAGACTTCGAAGTCACTTTTGATGAGGCTAGTCCCGTACTAGACCCGATGCTTGTGTACATGTGTTCCGAAATTCAAGGAAGCATCTCCGTCGATGATGACTCGAGGATGACGAACCAAACCATCCTCCGCTACCTCGAGAAGGGTGGAGAGCCTCACATTACTACTGGGCTTTGGTGAGCGACCTCCTCCTATCCTCACCGACGATCCGAGTGGCTCTGCTCCTACCGACAACTCATGGGGTAGAGGTCACTGCACTGTGAGCACCTCTTCAGATTCAGCCGACAACATCCACCGAAAGCAGCATGATTGGGGTCTTCAAGAGCGAGTCACTCGCCTGTGTTTATTTCTCCCGATTCTCCCGCACACTCGCTTTTGTCGCTTCTTTTGAACCCCGAGATATCACCCATGCTTTATCCGATGCCTCTTGGGTCAATGCCATGCATGAAGAGCTTGAAAATTTTGAAAGAAACAAAGTCGGACTTTAGTTGAGCGACCTTCCGATTCTCATGTTATTGGAACAAAATGGGTTTTAAAAATAAGCAAAGTGAGGATGGATTGGTTGTTCGCAATAAGGCTAGACTTGTAGCTCAAGGTTATTCCTGTAGAGGGCTTAGACTTTGAAGAGACCTTTGCTCCAAAGAGCTAGATTGGAGGCCATTCGCATTCTTTTAGCATTTGCAACATCCAAGGGTTTCAAGCTTTTTCAAATGGATGTTAAAAGTGCTTTCTTGAATGGCTTCATAGAAGAAGAGGTCTTTGTCACGAAACCTCCTGGTTTTGAAAATCAAAAATTCCTAAACCATGTTTTTAAACTCTAAAGCCTCAGATGGATTGAAACAAGCTCCTAGAGCTTGGTATGACAGGCTTAAGAGTTTCTTGCTTGAAAATGATTTCAAAAGGGGAATGGTTGATAAAACTTTGTTCACTCTCAGGCATGGTAGTGATTTCTTGTTGGTTCAGATTTATGTGGATGATATTATTTTCGGTGGTTCTTCTCATGCTTTGGTGTCCAGATTTTCAGATTCGATGAGCAGTGAGTTTGAGATGAGCATGATGGGAGAGCTGACATTCTTCCTTGGCTTACAAATCAAGCAACTGAAAGAAGGCACCTTCGTTCACCAGAGTAAGTATACAAAGGACCTTCTTCGGCGCTTCAATATGGGAAGCAGTAGGCCAATGTCTACTCCCATTGCTACAACCACCGTGGCCGGACCTCGATGAGGATGGAGAGTCCGTGGACCGAATGAGTACCGCAGATGATTGGCTCCTCCTCTATCTTACAAATACGAGGCCGGACATACACCGCCGTATGTCCGTGCGCGCCGCTCGTGCTTCCTCGTGCCTCTCATCGCAAGCAAGACGTCGATATTCGTAGCTTCAAGATACGCTTGACTTTGGACTCGTATTCTTCTTCTTCGCTCTCTCAATTCGAGCATTTTACGATGCCGATTTACGGGTGTAGAGTGGATAGGAAGAGTACTTCGCACTTGTCATTTCTTGGGCACATCTCTTGTTTCTTGGTCTTCTAGAAAACAGTCTTTGTTGCACACCCACACCGAGGCCGAGTATGTAGTCAGCCGCTGGTTGCTCTCGTGTTCTCTGGATTTTATCCACGCCGCGAGACTATGGGTTATCCTTGAGAAGTGTTCCTCTTTTCGTGACAACACTTCGCAATTAATATTGCCAAAACCCAAAGGCAACATTCCAGACTAAACATATTGATATTCGATTTCATTTTCTTAGAGACCATGTTGAGAAAGGTGATGTTGTGCTCCACTTCAGAGAGTCGTAACAACGACTTGTAGATATTTTCACTAAAGCTCTTGATTTTTCTCGCTTTGTCGCTTATGGGAGAGTTAGGGTTATTAGTCCTATTGGGCTGTTTTGAGGGGAAGTTGTTCTTTTGCATTCATTGTATCATAATGCATGTTTCAATTCATGTGTCTTGCAATCGTATGATAAAAGTTGTGGAGCTTTGATCTTTATCCTTGTATGACTTGATTTCATATTCTATACCTTGTCATATCAAGTGTCATCGCTAGACCTCTTTATGGCCTTTCTTGTTTTGCTTAGCTTCGCTTGCTAGCTTTATATCCGTGGAACAAATTGAATCAAATCATGTCTTGTTGGATCTTGTGTCTAGTTCGCTCTAGTGATCCTCTTATGATTCTTGCCATGTCAAATAGGTTGAATTGAGTCTTGAACTTTTGAGATGAAAATGAGCTTTTATCTTCTTAAGTCAAGCAAATGAAAAATGAGATTTTCTGTATGAAAAATCGATCTCACCAATCCTTTCTCATGAGACGGCTTGCCATTGCACTAGGCATGAACTCAGGGGGAGTTTTGGATGACCTAGATCATTCTTTTAAGATTATCGCTTGAGATGGTCGCGGCAAGGCTTGAGATCTAGCACAGTTGAAAAAAAAACTTTTTAGGAAAATGCTCAAAAAGGCTAAGTGCTTGAGTTTTGCTTCAAAAGTGTACTCTTAATGCTCAAAATGCCTCAGTTCTTGTTTTGAGACTCTTGTTACTTATAGACATGGCTTGACTCATTTTTGGTTGCTGTTAGTGAAACTATGATATTGAGCAACCCTTCATGGTTTTAATTCTTTTAATCTTAGATTACTGCTATCTTGGTTTTAGCTTTGCAGTACATGTTCTGCCATGAGTGAATGTAGCTTCTACTCTTTATATGGCTTGGTATAATACTTGTACTGTCTACTTGGTTAATGGTCATGGCTCCTTTTACTAAAGTTCAAAAATAAAGTCATTCCTTCATGCTCTTTCTTTTCCCATGCATCTTGATGAACTCATTGTCAAAGGGGGAGAAAGATTTGGAGTGGTTGGTTTCCTACATAAAAGAACACATAAAAAAAATGAATGAGCCTTTTGAAAATTTGTGATCATAGTGAGTTGAGTCTCTGGGTTTTATTGCCTGTTTCTGATTTCAATTGCAATTGAAGAAGACTCTCAATGATCATAGGTCAAACAGTCATTTTGTCTTTCATATGGACCTAAGTGAGATTTTTGGCTACTTTCTGGAATTTGAATCCTCTTGTGCTTTCATTGCCTTATCTCACTTGCTTATACTATTCAAGCCGACTTGGTCTGCTCCTAGGCTTTTTCATGCTTATGGACCAAGTTGTGCCTTTATGCTAAAACGAAGTTTTTACTTTTCATTTCAAAACCACATTTTCTTGATAATTACCAATGTGTTCATCAAGGGGAGATTGTGGATATCGTGAGGATATGTGCACGATCTTAGGATGATGAGTCAATTGGCAATGGCGTTGTTGGTTTGCAAAATCTCGCTGGTTTGTTCAAAAGGCCGTCGCACCACAGCGGTCCGATCGGTTGTGTCGGGCGGTCGATCATGCGTGGAGGAGTCCGACCGCCATGGTGGCCGGTCCGACCGCCTTTAAAAATTGGTTTTTGAGCCGAGCAAAAATAGGTTGTGTAGGCAAGTGAGGGAGTCTCTGGTTGTGGTCCCATCATTTTGGAGCTCCCAACAAAGTTCTATTGAGTTGAAAATTCTTGAAGGTTTCGGATTTTCACGCTGGAAATTTGGCTGTCTTGACCGGTCCGACCGTTGTGGGAGCGGTCCGATCGTTTAAACCGGTCGGACCGCCTTGTGGGGCGGTCGACCGGCATTGACTTGGAGGTTAGCCAAGTTTGCATTGAGTTGATTTGAATGTGTTTTATGTATGGTGTTCAATGCTTTATTGTTGTATATTGCATTATGGAGCTAACATGGGTCAAGTTGTGAAGAACTTGTTCCTAAACGGTTTGTTTGTCTATTTGTCGCGGTGGCTTGCAGGTCAACGACGTCAACGGTGAATGGATCGGGACTACGCTTGGAGAGCTGAGGTCCAGAACGGTCATTGATACCGGGTTAGGTCGTGTGACACAAGCATGGTGCAGAATGGGCAAGATGGATCGAACGGGTGGCTCGGTGCAGTTGGTTGGATCAGGTGGTGCGGATATCGGTGAAGAGTCTCGAAGGTTCCGATGGGATTCGGACAAGAGAGGCTTGGCGACGTGATGAGAACCGCTGATCAACCTACACGTGGTGAAGCAGGTGATTGCTTCAATAGTTATGTGTGTGGGTCCCATGTGTAAGTGGTCCCAAAAGTGAAACCCTAGCTCTCTAGTATAAATAGAAAGGGGGGAGATGGAAAACTCTTCTAAGCATTCATTTGGCCCCTTCTTCCTTTTTCTAGGGTTTGGAGGAGAGGAGAGGAGAACTAGGGTTTGGAGTGTGCTCCTTGTGTGAGCTCTTGCCCTCCTTGTTGGAGAGGCTTTGTAAGCATCTTGTGTGATCAAACAATCTTGTGATGCTTAATTGAAAGGTCATTTGTTCCCTTTGTGTTCTTCTCCCTTTTGGATGATTTTGATGCTTCCTTGATTCAAAGGTTTATGCTTGGTCCCTTGGACTATTTTATCTTGCTTTGATGTGTGGGGATACTCCTAGAGTCATCTAGGTCATCAACCCCCACAAGCAAGTCTTGAATCAAGATTTTCATATTTCTAAGGTTTGTGCACTTCTTTTGTAAAACCTCGAGAGATCGATTCTCAAGTGGATCCAAGGATCGCCGCTAGAAATAGGTCTCAAATATCATTAGGGAGGTGTGCTCGAAATTTGGTCAAGTTTCATTGGTTGAATCAAAAGTTGGATCAAATTTCGTTTTGGATTTGGGTTGAGTTTGTCAGTACTGGACTGAACCGGTCAGACCGGTGTTGCAACGGCGGTCCGACCGCCCGTGTTTTTCAGACCGCTGTACTGCCGGGTCGAACCGATATCCACCGGTCCGACCGCCAGTTAGTTGCCGGCCGATCATTGGTTGACCGTCGGCCGATCGCCTGTGGTAGCCGGCCGACCGCCAATACCCGCTAAGAACAAGTGAGTTCTTTTCTTCTTGTGTGTCTTGTGGTTGAGGGTATATCAAATTTAGCACAAGGCTTCCATCAGGCGCCATCGATCTTCTTAGCTTTCATAGCTAAAGGAGTAAAGTTCGTGCTATATTTGATTTAGGCGAGAAAGTTGAGAAAGCGCCTATTCACCCCCCCTAGTCGCCTTTACGGTCCTACAGAGATCCAGCGCGGGAGGCCCGGGAAGAAGCAAAGAAGTCGACATTACCGAAACAAGAATGTTACTTGTTTCACTTGCGGCAATTTGGGGCATTTTGTGAAATTTTGTTTGGAGAAGCACTAAGTTATTTCCGGTCAAGACCAAGATCTTGAAGCATCCCTTGATCAGAGGTTTCATGTCACTTTTCAAAACATTGGATGTGGTCGTGTGAACTATGTCACTGCCGAGGAGGCAAAGGAAGCACCTGATGTCGTGTTGGGCACGTTTCTAGTAAATTCGATCCTGCGATCGTGTTGTTCAACTATGGGGCCTCTCATTCTTTCATGTCCACAGGATTTGCTACACTCCACAATATCTCACTCAGCATGATGCCTGCACCTGTGGTATTCAATCGCCGAGCACAGAAATGAGAAGCACACCTGTGGTATTCAATCACCTGTGGGATTGAGAATAAAGGGGTGAAGTTTTCAGCTAATCTGAATGTGATAAATTTAGCGGGCCTTGATGTTATTCTTGGGATGAATTGGCTGTCCAAGAACCATGGTCAAATTGACTGTACCTGCAAATCCATCACTCTCACAAGTTCTCTTGGTTTGCAAATCGTAGTGGTGCTGAAATTGGAGCACCCACATCTCTATGCCCTTAGCGGCAAAGAATTGCCAGAATTGGGTGAAGTTCTAGTGGTATATGAATTCCCAGATGTATTTCCTGAAGAACTACTAGGCATGCCCCCTGAACAAGAAATTGAATTCGTTATCGAGTTGCAGCCCGGAATGGCTCCACTTTCAAAACGGCCTTACCGAATGCCACCAAATTAGTTGGTTGAATTAAAGATGCAACTCATGGAACTTCAAGGGAAAGGTTAAATTAGGCCAAGCTCCTCACCATGGGGATGCCTGGCTATATTTGTAAAGAAGAAGTGATATGGGGGAGGTCCGATCTTCTCGGCGAGGAACCATGGATAATTGATGCGAAGTAGATGATGTCGCTAGCTGAACACTCGCGTTCATGCAGGAACCCTCAACTCCTTGGAATACGCCCAAAACACACCAGATAGTTGATCGTCGCGAGACCTCGAACGATGATCGCCAAGTCCCAAATTCCCAATGGAACGATAGCTTGACCTTGAATTGCAGAATGAATCAATGGATCGCCTAGTCCTCTTTCAAAGTCCTCACATGAACTCTGGTTTCGAAAGAACAAGTAATAGCTATGTTTCAATTATTATTCATAAACTAGTTTGAGCCAAAAGGCATGAAATAAAAGAGTATATATGACCCCTAGGGCTGGCCATAAGGTATGTAAACCAACTCTAACTCATCCCTACAAGGATTGGACTCAAAATCAGACCAAAAGGAAACCTAAATTGACTATTGTCGCATTGGTTTGATCATTGCGGTACTATGGTGGGTTTCTGAGGCTGGGGCCTTACCCATTGTGTGGGTCTTAGAGTAATCTTTCCAACAAGTCTAAGAACACCCCAATCGGACTCCGTATGTGAAAGTTATGACCTTTTTTATTAAGGGTATATTGGGCTGTCCCGAACCGAATCCTAATTGAATTCTGAGTTGATTATGAGTTTGAATTTGGTTGGGCTTGTGGAAGCTCTGAATTTGGCTTGGATTCTTGGGCTTCTCTCTCCTTGCTTGACCCACATGAGCTTCTCCTCCATTGCTTTGGCTCCGGCCTCCCTTTCGGTTCCAAAGGCTTCATAATGTTCCAATATGAGAATGCACAAAACATTTGCATGAGGTAGTATCCAATTCTCATCAATAATAATAGAAGACTCATTACGAAATAAAAACACCTGTTGATTTAGAGGTTTAGCTCTTGCTCTAGTCAGTGGACCAACATGCACTTCTGCACTTGTATTACTTGTAGCTTCACTTATGGCTTGTAGATCAGTATGTGTATCACCACCAATAGGAGAAGATGTATATGTGTTAGAGATGCCCTCATCAAGAAGGACCACAGTTTGTGGATATGTATTGACTATCGTCCGCTAAATGAGGTCACAATTAAGAACAAGTATCCACTTCCACGGATCGATGATCTGTTCGACCAGCTATCTGGTGCCCGTATATTCTCCAAGATTGATTTAAGATTGGGGTACCATCAAATTAGGATCAGATTCAAGATATCCCAAAGTTAGCATTCTCAACTCACTTTGGTTTTTATGAGTACACCACAAATCCTTAAGGTTGATTTAATGCACTAGACTATTTCATTAGTCTCATGAGTTCGGGCCATGAAGTATTTGGAGAAATTATAAATTTCTGGTCATATTTATTGATGAGTATTTGGAGAAATTATAAATTTCTCGTCATATTTATTGATGACATCCTCATATACTCCAAATCAGAAAGGGAGAATGAAGAACACCTTCAGCTAGTGTTGGAAAAGCTCTGGGAACATCGACTTTATGCCAAATTCAGCAAATGTGAATTTTGGCTAAAAGAGGTCGCCTTTTTGGGCCATGTGTTATCTGAATGAGGAGTTGCTATGGATCCAAGCAAAGTACAAGATGTGCTTAATTGGGGAGAGCCAAATCAGTCCCCGACATCCGTAGTTTCTCGGTCTTGCAAAGCTATTACCGCTGCTTCATCGAGAATTTCTTGAGAATAGCGCATCGATGACCCAATTGTTGAAGAAAGAAAAGAAGTTTGAATGGTCGATGTAATGTGAAGCGAGCTTTTAGATGTTGAAGGATCGCTTAACCACTCCACCAAAGGCTCGCTCTATCGGATTTACTACGATGCATCTTGCCTTGGACTCGGATGTGTTGTTATTGAAGAAGGCCAAGTTGTGTCATATGCGTCCAAGCAGTGGAGGCCTCATCAGGTGAATTATCCCACTCATGACCTTGAGCTTGCAGCAGTAGTCCATGCTCTGAAGGTGTGGCGACATTTCCTTATCGGTAATCATTGTGAGGTCTACACCGATCACTAGAGCTTGAAATATATTTTCACTCAAGCCGATCTGAACCTAAGACAAAGTAGATAGCTTGAATTGATCAAGGACTATGATATGGGACTCCAACATCATCTGGGGAAAGCCAATGTTATTGCTGATGCATTGAGCCAAAACTAGCAATGCAATTGTGTGAGAGCCCAGGGTATTCTACTTATAATACTTAATCATCCAATTGGTCATAGCATTATAAATCAAATATCCTGCCCTCGGTGTATTGTGTACCTCCTAGGAGTGGTACACATACACCTCACAAAACAATATCAATATCAATGCCATACAACAATATTACAATACCATAGTCTCAAAAGGTTACAACATAGTCTTCATACAACTTCAATTTTTATACATACGGCCGGCCGACCAAATAGCAATAATAAAAGCCAAGTACGTAGAGGAATATCAAAAGTCATAAGATGGCACAAAAGAAACCCGACCGGCTGCCCTTACCCACAAGGAAACCTGACCGAAAACCCGACGAGCTAGTCGTCATCATCGTAGACAGTCTCCCAATGATTGACCCCTTGGGGTCAACTTCTCTCAAATTGCAAGAATCGGGTTGAGTACAAAATTGTACCGCAAGTCTTACAAGCAAAACAATATTTAGATGCGTTCATGTATCAAAAGAAGGCTACTACACTAGGCAATTTTCAGCATAAATCAATATTTTATTTGAAGTACAAGTAGTAAATTGAAATAGCAAGTGAGCAAATATTTTTAATACTTTAAATAATAGTGAGTAAACAATATTAAACATCATCTAAACAACAACAGGTGGCTGCCCCGCAGCTCACAAACATAGTATGAGACCATTCTCAATGCCACCCGATCAAGGTTTCAAGTTAAAATTTTAAATTGTTAAGTCTAACTCCTGCAAGTCCAATCCCAAGCGTGTCCATAACCTAGGACTGGGCTATTCGAATAGTTTATAACCCAATAGCGGTGTACCAATGTACCCACATACCAAACCACCTCTGTTACCATTGGATAAAGCACACTTCCGAAGGTATGCCGGCAAGGCTAAGTCCCACGAGACGTTTCCAATATAATGTATTAACTACGAGCTGCCCGTATGGATAGAAATTGATACGCAGTCGAGTCACCGTGAATCCTCACCAACAACCCTCATGGGTAAAGGCTTGACAATCATGATGCCCCTCGGGTAGGGAACCTAAACCCGGAACTTATCCTGCACACCCGATAATAACAGAATATTTTTTTAACAGAACAACAACCACCATGCGACTCAGAGCTAACACATGCTAAAGTACTAAGTCAAGAGAGGTCCTATATCCTCTCATGTGGTTAGTATGCAATAATACTTGATTTTGGTGAAACAAGATGTTCGGTCCTTATTGACTGAGGCAAGATATCCACACACCCAACAACACACCATCCAACCACTTGCCCAAGTCTAAATCATTTCATAAATATTTTTATTTTTCAAATTAACATTGCACATGGTGCTGGACATATCATAATAAAATAATTTAGGTGATCAAGGTTATCAACAAAGTCGATAACCGCCCAATTCTATTGGAATCTATGTATGACTAAGCATCAATTCGCATATACATGTATAGACTCTATAACATCCACCGAGCACTATCATCATGGGAATAATAACTTAGGCTAGTGGCAAGGAATAAATATTTGCTACACTCATGCATCTAATAGAATAACTAACTCTAACGAAAAATAATCATTCAAATAGAATATGCATACATACAAGTTGCAAACAAGATACTTTGTAATGAAAGTAATAGGATCAATATGATCAAGGGGGGGTTGCTTGCCTTGTTGAAGATAATCCACTTGCTACAGTTGAGGATCATACTCCAACTTATTCGGATCTTCGTAATTTAAGGTTTGAATACGAAATGCAAATAAGAACGCATAACACCAAATATATCGAAAAACTCAAATTCATCCAAAATGCATGAAATTTCTAAAAATTACATTATGATTTTATATAAATTTAGAAATAATAATTATTTTATTTGGAATTTGTATGTGAAAGTTATGGCCTTTGGAAAATCAAAGGGAAGAAAAATTAGAAAAATTGCCATGTGTCACTATTCACCCAAAAATTATTTATTTAGAAAAATTTTCCATAAACGTGGTGGATATAAAAATTACATGGCTTGATAGAGAATAAAAATTTAAGAATAGAAAAACTTGATTCTCCTAATTTGGAGTTTATATGAATTTGCTATGAATTTTTGAAGTTAAAGCATTTTCTAATTTAAAAATAATCCTATTTCGAGAGAAATATTAAAAATTAATTTGCTGGATAGTACCATGTTAAAAATGATACCATATTAAAGTTCATTAAAAATGAAAACTTAAAAATTGAACTATTAAAGTTGTGAATTTTTGAAGTAATTCAATTTTTTTAGTGCAAAAATAAAGCATTTGTAATTTCCAAAAACATTAAATACATTTCTTACCGAAGTTGAAGCCACACAATGATGACATGTGGGGTCCATCGCATAGTATTATTTTTCATTTTAATTTCCTATTTAATTTCTCACGACAGTGGTGTCCACCTAGCATACTCTCACTTCACAGAATAGTGCATGCTACACTTGGTCTACGGGTCTATGGTTGGGATACTATGCACTTAAAGCGCAGGGCCGGCATGTAATAGACTCAGGACTAACAAATAGCCAATCATTAACGCGGTTAAGGAAGATTTGCCGACAGTAATCATCACTTATACCCTAATGACCAAGATTTGGCTTTAATGACGATGAACAAGTGATTGTGCGAACAGACACGAGTGTGCGCTGCAGTGCCGCGAAGTTTGCCCGGTAGCTTGCCGTGCTGTGGTCCATGCCGCAAGCTAAGGGCAAAATGGACACCGGTGGTCAGCGAAACTAGGGGTGGCGTAACATCACCGAGATGTACTGTGGCGGCGCGATGTTCTACTAAGAGGGTGACTTTTGCCCAAACATGGCAATCACGATACGTCAAAGCCTAGAGCTAGCTAGCATGCGCATAAGTACCAAGAGTGTTCAGGGAACCTACCTGGGTGAAGTGGAGAGGACCAGCTAGTCCGAGGCTCACCGTCGACGAAGAACCGTAGCGGCGGCGGTGACCTTCAAGTCGAGGGAACGACCTGGAGAAGGAGAAGGGCTAATCGGGTTAGGATAGCAAAACAAAGGTACGGTGATGGTGTAGACACTAGTAATTGGGTAATGCCTAACTCGAACATCATTGAGGAAGAAAGGGTGTTGGCGGCCGAAATTGGGAAAGCTCAAAATCCACAGGCTCCTCGCGAGATTGACAAAATTAACAAAGGGGAAACCTTAGTTGTGCTATGGAACACGAGACAACACACTAACAGAGGAGAGGGTGTAATACCCCGGCATGCTCGTAGTGTGGCCCATGAGGAGTTGTGTGGTGGGATTAGTCCCACATTGCTTGTCTCAAGTGAGTTGTAGTAGTATATAATGCATGTTGATCCAAACGTAGCACCTCCGGTTAACCCTTTACACGGCGAGGATGAAAGTGTAAGTGAGGTGCTATGTGTGGGCGGGTCCGCCCCACGGTGGGCTGGGCATTGAGCCGATTTTGGGTCAGAGTGTTACAGATGGTATCAGAGCATCAACTCACGCACGCGGCGCAAGGGACAGGGGCATGGGCATATGGCGCATGGCACATGTGGGCCTGGAGTGGACACATGGCATGGCATATGTGCTGGCACTGGACACACAGACGTGTACCGAGGGGTGGTTCTGGGCATTTTGTAATACCCCGAATACCGATCAGAGAGAATATTTTCGGGTGATGGAATTAATTGAAAACTCAAGGTTTTTTTGGGAAAATTTTGGAACTTGGGCCTCCTGTAATACTCCGAAATTAATCGGGTAATTAGGAATCACCGTAAGAAGAAAAGGCAATGAAAGAAGTGGAAATTCTTGAAAAGAGAAGGAGTTTTCTGCATTTATTCGACAACCTGGGCCACGTGCCACGGCCCAGGGGGGAGCCCACTAGTGGCCGGCCAAGGGGGGCATCTCCACCCCAAAACCCTAGCCCCACTACTCCCTCTCCCTATTCCCCCACAAGCCGCCACCCCTCCCTGCCCTTTGGCCGCCACCCCCTGCTCCCCTTGCACCTCCCCTGCACCACCACCTCCCCAGCAGCAGCACCTCCCTCCCCGGCGAAGCTCCTTGCTGCGGTCCATTGGAGGGAAGGCGAGGAGACGACATTTGGAGGGCCGGCCAAGAGGAGTTACCAGATCGGTTTTGTCCAGCGCGTTGCTCATCAGATTTGGGTAAGATCTGTATGTTTTTTGATCTGACCATCTCTTAGAAAATTGTAGCCACGACTCTTAGCTTTCCATATCCACTGAGATCACGTGATTCCGCCTTACGGTTTAGGAGATATGATTTTTTTAGTGCGCGCTGTTCTGTCTGTCTGACGAGAAAGATCTGTCGGCTTGATCCTAGGTTTTGATTTAGTTAGAGGCATTTCCAGAACCTCCACCCAAATAAGTTATTGTAGCCCTTTAAATTATATTTCAAAGCTGATAAAGATCATCTCCATTGGATCTGTAGAATGAAAGTTATGATATCTTCTTTACCACTGTTCTGAATTCTGGGCAGATAAATGTTAGTATTTTCATATATTGTTTAGACTACTGTAGAGGCCGAATCTGGGGTTTTGCCCTTCTAGAGTTTTATTCCTGGGAACGTTAGCTTTCTTTTGGAACCAAGATCAGGAAAATCCGATCTGTAGTTTGGGAGATATGAATTTTTGAATGCGATCTGTTCAGTCTGCCTGAAAACTGGGGTCAGTAGGTTTGTCCCTCGGTTTTTTTCAAATTAGGGGCCGAATTAGAACCTTCACCCAACAAAGTTATTGTAGCTCTCGAATTTATATTTCCAAGTTGATAAGGATCATTCTCATTGGATCAGTAGGCTAAAAGTTACGCCGCTTTCTTTATTACTGATCCAATTCGGACAGACGTAGATGGGTTGTGTTTAACTCGATAATTAGCCCTCTGCTTTGGCCGAATCAGGGGATTTCGTCAACTAATGTTTTGTAGCCAGATCAGTTAAGAATCAGTGAGCACTGGTTTCATATCTTTTAGAGTTACAGACAATTAATGGTGAATTTTCTCGTACGACTACCAGAAGATAGGTAATCTGGACTTTTTTGTGTAGAGGTCAAATTGGACCCTTGGGGTGTGTGGGTTGATTAGAGAGCATCGAGAACACGTGTAGTGTGCCATATTCTATTATCCGTAATCCGTGGCAATGCTTGTGTAGGCGGTGAGACGGTGGGTGGAAGGACGCCGTTGCTTCCCAATACGTCACAACACGGAAGGCAAGTGCAATGTTTAATTTGTGTGAATTCGATGAATGCATGATAACTTGGTAAATTATGAATATTCCTGTGATTTGAGCTTGATGTGGTAGAGTTCAATACCTTATTCGATGATACATTGAGATGAAGTTCAAGTTATGCATTTCATTCCATGCATACATAATTCGAGCTTGTCATCCACGGAGTGGAAACTTGATTAAGTCCCATTAATTCCAATATGGGCATGTAAGACCTACCATTCCAATGTAGGCGCTTTGGACATTCCGTATGAAACGCTCTTCATACGGATTTGGATCCCCGCTCTTGGTTAAGAGCGGCTTAAGTGAACACCGACGGTGTGTCACTAGTTATACCGGTATAAACATGTGGAAAGTCCATTCTCCTTCAATGCATTCATTCATACCATGCTTTCGCAAATTCATGGAAGTAAATGAATTACTTGGTAGATTGTTCCGATTCAGTATTCTTTATGAATGTATATGTTGTGCTTGCCGAGTTTCACTCACTCTTGCTTTTATTTGTTTTAGGTGAATTCAAGAAACTGCTGCTAGCGGGAGGGTGTAGTCCAAAGATGTTCCACGACTTGAATAAATCATTCATTCGTTAAAATTCTATTTACGTTTATTCGGTTTAATTATAATGCAATGGATTGTAATAAATGTCACTTGGAGGTTCATTATTCTCGCTTTGGTTAATTCTTGTTTTAATTTATTGATGAACTGTTATTAAGCTCTAGATTGTTACCTTGATTAATCGTTTCTTGAGCATTGAATGCGATGTTTATCTTAGGAATTGAATAGTAGGTTGGCCTGTTAGGTGACATCTTGTCTTCCGAATAGACAGGGTGTTACACATTTGCCGCGTATGCGTTATGCTACCGAGGGAGTCAGCCCTTAAGGGGGGTGAATGTAATACCCCGGCCTGCTCGTAGTGTGGCCCATGTGGCCCATGAGGAGTTGTGTGGTGGGATTAGTCCCACATTGCTTGTCTCAAGTGAGTTGTAGTAGTATATAATGCCTGTTAGATCCAAACGTAGCACCTCCGGGTTAACCCTTTTACACGAAGCGAGGACGAAAGTGTAAGTGAGGTGCTATGTGTGGGCGGGTCCGCCCCACGGTGGGCTGGGCATTGAGCCAATTTTGGGTCAGGGTGTTACAGTTTGCTAACAAACCACTACTAGATTGATAATTAATTATTTGTGTTACCGTTATTGTTGTGTTGTCGATCTAGTGGGGGCATGTGACTGCCCTTTAGGCTCGCTTGTATTTACGGGTAGCTTCGTAAGGACTTACTT
Organism: Hsuehochloa calcarea; assembly: GCA_036346395.1. Taxonomy (NCBI): domain Eukaryota; kingdom Viridiplantae; phylum Streptophyta; class Magnoliopsida; order Poales; family Poaceae; genus Hsuehochloa; species Hsuehochloa calcarea. The sequence goes on along the minus strand of CM070595.1, from coordinate 22,192,100 downwards.
ACACGAGTTCTAACCTAAATTCAGGCGACCAATAGTCTGCCATGGTGTGTATCCTCAAGTGGTTTAATATCTAACACATGGCATTGTAACGGACTTGTTATGATATCTCAATCACATTCCTACAAAAGAGTGCATTGGCCGACATTGAGATATATTCATTCATATCGCGTGGGTAAATGTTGGGATCCAAAAATACAATTTTGGACCTTCTGTGTATTCTGCACTAGTCTAGGATCACGCTAGTGCACACAGTGTCAACATAGATGAATATCGATCCACACAAGACGATTAATAGAATAAACGACTAATTTGAATAGCAAATACTAGTTTTGACCTTTTGGCCGAGTTTACATTTATTAAGCCACGCAGTGCTGACAATAAATAAATAGCAGTAGCGGAATAGAAATAAACTTCAGAGGAATCCTATCAATTTACTACAGTAACCGATCGCGATCAAGACCGTAACGACGACACCTTCAGAGAACTCTCCTCAAATGCAAAGAAGACTCCTCCACTTTTGTTGATTGTTTGAAGTAAGTATGAGTACACAATCAGCATTTCGCAAGTCATACCACGTAATGCAATTTATAGATGATGGCTTGTTCCAAAGGAAAGGCTTCTGTGGTTATTTTGCATAAATGCAACATTTGCAATTGAATACAAATAATAGATTGAAAATATAATTAAAAAAATAAACAATATTACTTTATCATTTGATTTCACAAAGGACACACAGTCTAAACAAGTTATTCACACAGCCATATGACTTAGATCACACAATTCCCTTCCCAAATGTTTTATGAAAATCTACCTCTCGTGTGAAATCCCCAAGCATGTCCGTGATCATGACGCGCTATTCAATAAATTGATTAAACATTGTGCAGAGGTTGCACACTTTATCCACAAGATACAATCAGTGTAGCTAGCATGACCATAACAAAACTTTTCAGACTTCATCTTAAACATTGATACACCCGATGTGCTTTACTATCGTCCAACCAATACACACAGTGGTTGGTACGACACACACCATTGGATAGGGATGCGGCGAACCGTCCCGCGATGTGACCGATCTTGAAGTCCACACCTCCACCCACCACACAGCTAACCAACAACCTGAGTTATCAATGGTAAGATTCCATAACCTACTAAGTTTGGCACGTCCCATATCAGGCATCTAGTTCTACAGTAAAGCTCAGTTCAATGGCGGACAAAGTTAAGTCCTTAATTGACCAAGGCAAGACTTTCAATTTCTAACTAAGTCACACAGATTATCATTCCCAGCCCACAGCTCCACCTAAATCTTTTCCCACACTGTTGGTTAAGTGCAACACATGCCATCAACGAGTAATAGCACACAACACACACAGTTTTATCACACAGTTCCATAATTACTTAGTCAAGTTTAAATTTGCAACTCACATGAAATGATGACTCATCGCATGGCTAAGCAATCTACTCGTCTCTAACGAACCCATGTTGGTGTTATGATAATGAACCAACCTAAGGTGACAAAACATCAGAGCATAATAATAGACAAGGTGAACATAACAATTTGGATTAATTCTAACCCAAAAGCATTTAAATAAATACTTGAAATAGAATGCAATACATTGAAACAAAGTATTTTGAAAATTGGGTTCAATATGATCAAAGGTGTAACTTTCCTTGGAATAGGTCTAGGTACAGGTCTTGATCTCGGTGCACTTCTCCTTCTTCAACAGTTCCCGAAGAATTAACGTCAACTCGCAAACAAAATAAATAAATCAAACAAAAAAATAACAGAGGAAAAAAACACTAAAAATTAAATAATAAATATAAATAAATAGATCTCGAATTTATATAAATTTAGAAATTTGGATGGGCTGAATCGGAGTTCGGATGCAAAAGATATGAGCTTTGGAAGATTAAATCTAAAGAAAATACCCTAAATTGGAATTTCTGGAATTTTCAAATTATTTTCCAACTAAAAATTGAATTATGACGTCAGAATTACGTCAGCCCTAGGATTTTTAGATTTAAAATAAATTAGAGAAATTTTGACATGGGACCCACTTGTCGACCTCATGGCTCACAGTGGACCCACCACCGAGCCACGTGAATCTGAAGCGGTGGATCGTGCCACGCACACACTGACGAAGCAACCACATACGCAACACGTCAGCACTGGCGGTGACATGGCTACACATGTGGATGTCCACATTTGCCCGACGTCAGCGGCCCTCGAAAACCAAGGGTTCCGGTGACCAGTGGCCGCCACGGCGGTGAGTAGTATCAAGGGTAGTCGTCGTTATTGCGAACCCGATGACGCCCTTACCAACGCATGGGGATCAAAGTAACAAACCGGCGCGCGAGCTAGGAGCGAGGAGGCGGCGCGCTATTGTTGGACTGGCCTCGGGTGACGCCCGACGACGCGGATGGGCGCCGCAGAGGCTCGTGGCGGCGACCAGTGGCGACCTCAACGCCGACGAGGCGGCAAAGACAAGTGGAGGAATTTTAGTTTTGAGAGTGCGCTCAAAACCCTAAAGCTCAAATAGCGGCGCTCAAATGATCTAGGTGGAATTGAGATGGGGTTCGAGATGAGGGTGTGCTTACAATCCCAGGAGTCCATTTTAAAGGGCCGGGGCGGCACAGGATAAGGGATCCCCAATTGGAGTCCGAATTTGGCACGATCGGGGATTCCTGGATTCTAGTGGATTGAGGCCGAATCAAGGTTTTATTCCAACCAAATCGGCGCGGATAGACAGAGGTACGACGGCGGGTCGGCGTAAGGAAATCGGAACGAATTCTCGATTGTCGGACGAGGCTGGAGCTTTGGCAATGGCGGCCGGACGCGAGCACGCACGGAAGAAGGATGCAAGGAAGGAGACGCTGTGGTGGGCCACTTGTCAGCGAGGCGAAGCTACGCAGCGCGGGGCGATGGAGACCGACAGGTGGGGTCCACTAGTCAGCGAGGCGAACGAACGAGCGCACGGGACTTGGACCGGGCAGCGTGGGAGAGAAACAGGACGCTAGGGTTGGGCCGGACTGGAATAGTAGTTGGGTTTCTGCCCGCTACTGTTTCGGGAAATTAAAATAGATTTTTCTTTTTAATAAATACTAAAAATTGAAATAGCAATTAGAAAATAGCAAATGAACTCAGAAAAATTCTAGAAAATTCTAGAAAATATATCCAAGCACATGGAATCCAAATAAAATAGTTTTGATAATTGTTGATGTTGGGATTAACCCTATTAAATTATTTTGGTATGAAAGTCTATATTAACCTTTAAATAAAAATAATGAAAATTCAAATAATGTATTTTCCAAAAAGTAACTATTCAAAAGATTTTTAAAGCTTAGAAAATTGGGATGTTACAAACCTCCCCCTTAAAGCAATCTCGTCCTCGAGAGTCAGGCTAGCTAGAGAAGCAGCTAGGAAACTCGACTTTCAACTCTTCTTCACGTTCCTACGTTGCTTCTCCTTCTAAGTGGTTACTCCACTGAACTTTGCAGAAATGGACGTTCTTGCTTCTGGTGTGATGCTCTGCGACATCTAAAATCTTGACTGGCTGCTCTTTGTAAGTGAGATCTTCTTTCAACTCAATTGAATCCAATGGGGCTTGTTCTTCTGGCACACTAAGATATTTCTTTAACTAAGAGACATGAAAGACGTCATGTACTCCTGCAAATGACTGTGGTAGCTCTAACTGATAGGCAACCCCTCCACGACATTTCAGAATCTTAAACGTAACAACATACCTAGGGGCAAGCTTTCCCTTGGCATAAAATCTCTTGACACCTCTAAGTGGAGTAACTCGAAGATAAACAAAATCTTCAGGATCAAAGCTGAGATGATGACGATGCTTATCAGCATAGCCTTTCTGTCTTGACTGAGCTATCTTCAATCTCTCTCTCTGATCATGGCCACTTGTTCATCTTCTTCTGAGCTCCTTTCATAGTGACGTGGTTGACACGACCTCTGACCACTGATTGCAGTGCTCTTTCGGTTTGACCGGTAGCTTGAGAAGTCCCTTGATAGTTGCCCTGCGCTGGTGTCTTGGCTGGTGTAGCTCCAAGGTTGAAGCGTACTGGAGTTATCTTTCCATTCTGAGGGCATCGATTGTCGAAGTGCCTTGGCTGGCGGCAGGTAAAACAAACTCTGGGTCCATTCTATGGGTTGCTTCCTGGATTGGGGTTGACTGGTACAGAATTGTGAAAGTTCTGAGCAACTAGACGAGGTGTTGAGGTCGGTGTAGGCGTTCTGAGAGAATTATGCGGAGGAAAACGGTTAAACTGAGGTGAAACTGTTCTTGCTTTTAGCTGTGGCTGGTGACTTCCTTACTGGGCCATTCTGTGCTTGCGGTTATCTTCCAATTCCTTGCGTTTGTCTTCCATAATCAAATCTGTTTTGATTAACTCCTAAAAATATGGAAAGGTGTAGTTAATTAGGTTGACTTACAGTCTAGTGTTTAATCCCTTTAGAAAACGACTACGATAAGCCTTGTCGGTGGCTTACATCTTCGCAAAGATAGCGGGCAAGTTGAGAGAATTTATTGAGGTAGTCAGTCACTGACTTTCCTCCTTACTTGAGAGCACGGAACTCATCCTTTTTCAAATCCATGATCCCTTCCGGTACATGGTACTGGCGAAAAGTAGTTGAGAACTCTTCCTAGGTGATGTTTTGCGGCGTCTCAACGCTCCACGAAGTTTTCCCACCATTCGGCAAACTATGCCTTCCATCCGTGAGTGGCGACATGACTTTTTCATGATCGCATTGGGTGATCGCAGCTTCTCTAAATAACACGAGCCAATTGTCGATTTATCAAATCGCCGATCTTATGAATATATAAAAACAGAAGAAAATAGTGCGTATCTCTTGGAATAGAATGGGGCCACTCTTTATTGCTACGAACTAGCTATTACAAGGAATGCATGTGATCAAACAAAAGGCTAATCCTAGTTACACTGGAGTGCAATGCTTGTTATGGTGTTGTAATCAAATCGACTGCTAATCTTCTCAATTGCCTTTGATCACCTCCTCCCCTCCATCTTCCGCGGTCCTCCTTAAGTAGTTAATAAAGCGGTGGCAGTTATCCTTTAGAGAGACACCTGTTGGGAAGTAACGCATCTGGTCGGAGAGGTGTTAGTTGACAAGGTATCAACAGTCATGCGGTTATATGTCGGTGAGACATTCAACCGTAGTCCAGTGTCTTAGAATTATGTAACGTTGTGTGGTATGGAATATATAGCATGTGTTCCATTCATCACACGGTAAGGGATATACTTGGATTCAGGTCCAGATGATACCAGTTCATAGCCTTACGAGTAATTAGCTGGTCGGAGACTGGCTTCAGGACCTTGTCCGACCAGGGTATTTATTATATAACCTCTGGAATCCTTACAACCAGTAAGTTCGTTAGCCTTAGAGGTTACAACCATGAAGACGTATGGTCTTCTCTTATGTATTAAAATAATATGTCGAGGTTTTAATCCTCGCTAGCTAACCCCCGAACTTTAAATGAATTGGTCGTGTGGACACTTTTCTTCCGATGAAGTCATATCGAGCGCACACTTCATTAAATGTCGTGGCATTGAAGTGGTCTCGTGTTCATTTTAAAGTTGAGAAGCTGCCTTGGAAGTTGAAAAGCTTCTCGTCCGTCGGTCAAAAAGTTTTTGTCCGCTGGACTTCTCTGAATGTCGTTCTAAAGATCGCGCTATAAAAATCCATTCGCACTGGGTGTTAGGATTTATACGCCTTCTGCTTTCCTCCTCTTCTTCCAAGAGGAGAAATCGCATCCGACCACTTTTGTCTTCCTCATCCAAAAAGAAATCGTCATGTCGGATCTTATCACCAACTGGTTGATCTCTGATTTGAGTGAGAGGAAACCGTAAAGTTTGGTGAAGATTGACTCATCGCTGATGTAAGTCTTATTTCTTGAGATCACTATCGGGAGCATTCTCCAAGCGGCGAAGATGGAGAAATTCTAGTGTTCCTCGTATACATCGAATGCGAATTTAGACTTCCAGTTCACTCCTTCTCGCAAGTATTGTAATATTACGGAGTTAAACTGGTCAATCCGCCCCCAATGCGATGCAATCTCAACATCTTCGCTACCTCTGCAAGCATACTTGGGAATTCCAAGAACTCGATCTTTTCAAGTACTACTACGTAATGGCGAATGCGAAGAAAATGACTGGTACACCTGGAGAGTGCACTTTGCGCCTCCATGACGAAAAGGCAGATGAGTACATTCACATGTACTCAAAATCCTTGTGGTTGTCCTGGAAGAAGAGCTGGTTTTACATGAAGGTCACTCAGCAAGACGACCTTTATTACGGTGGTAAAAAGGTGGTTGAGAATCCGCAATGGCGCTCCTCCTCGAAGAAGGAGGGAAAAATAGGGAGATGGGTTGAAGCCATCCGTCTCCTTAATGTCAAGGGTTTAACTTCTTAGCATGTGGTGAGGGACTTTTCCATGCGTTGGATTAGTCCCTTGAAGGCTAGAGCTCATGTGATGCTCTGGTACATTGGTCATGACGATGCGACCAAGGGCTCCACAGAGGGTAAATTCAAATAGATTCTGACTAGTTTGTTTTACTAACTGATTACTTTCACAACCCTAAGACTTCTCATTTATTACAGCCTTATCTCATGACGAGATCAGAAGTCGGATCAAGATGATCTACGCTGGAGAGCCTTGCGAGAAGGCTAGCTTCCCTCTGATTTTAGCGGTCGTTACCGCAGAAGAGAGGGCCGAGAGACTTCAGGCGAGTATATCAATCACTTTTCATATTTCTAATATTTTTTGATCAGTTTTTACCTAAATTCATCTTTGACATGTAGTTGGTCGGGCTTAGGATTGATGAGGCCACTGAAACATGTAAGCCAATTGACGATCATACTAGTCATACAATCACTAGAGATAGTGACCGCGTAGAGGTAGGTAACCGAACGGAAATATTAATTATTAGATGAAGCACGGTCATCACCTGACTAACTTTCCTTGTTAATCTAGGCGGTAATCGTTGAGTCCTATGTAGTCGCTCAAGACTTGTCAGTTGCGGTTGAAGCAACTGTTTTGGAGACCAACGATCTCGACTTCGATCGAGCTTATCAGGATATTGTTCTCGACCACTGATCGAGAATATTACTTATGATTCCTTATTGGAAAGTGTAGAGAGTGCAACCAACCCCACTAGTTCAGAACTGGTGAAATCTGTTGAAAAGAAAAGGAAAGCGGGCGCTACGGACTTTAAACCGGCGTGCTTCAAGGTCAAGACCAAAAACTCATCTTGGTATGTATGAATTAGTCATATAAATGTATACAATATATGTCTTTGATGATCTTGAAGTCCTCAGATTTCCTTTCTTTCTTTCTTTTGCAGAGATCTTCGGTGTTCGTCGCTTCCTACTGCACTGCACTAGAAGATCAAAGTTGTCGAGGATGTTTCACCGAGCTTCCTCGTGTTAGAGTCCTTGAGAGGGAAGTATTCAGGAAAGCCCCCGAGCAAGCTTCAGTACTGGAACTTGATTTGGATCCCATGGTGATTATTACCCCATCAGCGGAGGTAGAAATCCCTACAGATTCCCAACAGGTTCCGATTACTGCAAGCAACCCTTCCCAACTTAACAAGTTTCCTTTTTCTCCTCGATTTATCGACGATAAGGAGCTTGATGAAGCTTAGGGGAGAACATTGGATCGTCAAGCTAAGACGAGTACTGATAAAAAATTTTGCCGAATATAACGACGTGGCAATTCGGATAAGTATCTACAACTATTTTCATAATTCCTCTTGAAGTTTATAGGAAACTTAAAGAAAAAATGCTATCTATGTAGCACACGGTCGAGAACTTTGATGTGGTCGGAGGACTGACCCAGCGAATAAAAATATTGGAGCAAAGACACTCCAAATTAGAAAGTAAGAACTTTCTACTTAACCTGTTTTTCTTCCTTATGACTCTGTTATTCTCTTTTAATTATTATCACTTATCATATTTCATAGATTTGGAGAAAATAAAAGAAGAAGCTATGGCCAAAGAAGCCAAAATAACAAAGCTTGAGGAAAAATACCAAGCTAAGGACTAGTCGATCGCATACTTGATGACAAGAAATAAAGAAATTTTTGAGATTTCTGGAAAGAAGATTGAAGGTAATTAGTCGTAAACTTGACTTAGTATCTCTTCTAATAATTCTTGCCTAACACTCGTATTGCTTATGCAGAACAAAACCAAGTGCTAACCAGAGCAAAGAAAGCTCTGGAATTTGAGCAAGACAAGGAGGCAGTTGTTGTGCTTAATCTCGATGAGAAAATCACTTCACTTAATAAAATGATTTTTGATATGGGATCAGGATCGAGCTTGCCCTCCCTGAGAGATCCAATAGAAAAGGTGAATTACCTGGACCATCTTCTAGAGGATCTTAAGTGCTTGCTCAAGTCTACTTGAGAAAATTATGCCCGGTCTATGAAAGAATCCAATGCCAGTAGAGTTAGTTTCACTCTGGCAAAACTGAAGGCTTCCGACCCCTCCACTGATCTTCAAGCCATTGAAGAGGATTTCAACTGCTTGCCTGAAGAGGCGACCAAGTTTCTCAAGGAAGTAAGACCTCTTGGAGACAAGGTTGTAGAATGAATGGAGGTCAGATCTCCGTCAAGCAGTGATTAGTTGGGCGATCTCTGGATTGAATAGCAGGAGGGAATTAGGGTCGTAGTGCCCATGATTGTGGTTGAATACGGGGAGAAAAACGCATGCATTCAAAGCTTTCGAGGCGTGACAATGGAGGAGATGGCTCGGTTAGCGCAAGGAGGAAGAAGGGCAGTAAGGAGAATGGGGGTGTGCTAGACAGGCGGGGCTAACTGGCAGTGAGAGGGAGGAAGGTTCCCAGCTTGCAGCGGGAGGAGGGAGGGGAGGTCGGTCCTACACGCGAAGCGGTCTCACTGGGAGTGGGCCTCGTGGGCCTACACGAGGAAAGAAATGAGAAAAAGAAAAGAAAAGGGAAGCGGGTCCGTAGTGAAAAGAATGTAATGGGCCAGGAAGAAATAATTCACCCAAGGAGGATTAGGAATTTTAATTGATTTCCAATTTTTAGAAAATACAAGAAAACCAAATGGCTTTTAGAAAATACCAAATAGAGTTCAAAACTCCTGGAAACATTCACATAAATTATGTAAATCATTTTTAACTTAAGAAAATTATTTCCAAGTTAAAGTTGTTTGTTATTTTTAACATAAATTATTTTTAACTTCAGTAAATTAACAAAAACCTTTCTAAATCCAGAAAATCAAAGAAAAATAATTAAAATTTTCTTGTTAACTTTAAATCTAGTTAAACTCTAGAAAACTCTTTCAAATTTTAGATAATTCAATAAAATAATTATTTTTATTATTTTTTAGTAATAAAACTTTGGGATGTTACAAACTACCCCCTTAAAAAGGAATCTCGTCCCCGAGATTCACATAAGCTAGTAGGAAGATTGGGGATACATGTCCTTCAACTAGAATTGTCATTGCACGTATCGTGTTCCATATTTGATGTGGCCTGAGCTAAGATGTTGTACAACTTCCCTTTCCGATGTTCTATGACTTCCTTTTTGCTATCATGGTGTTGACGGTTGGTACTTTTGAGTTTTTTATGATGACTGGATCTGTTGTTTGATATTTCTTGCGACATCTATTGGCATAATGCCCATTCTCATTGTAGTTTAAAAACTCCTGTGGTATGAGATGAGTTCTTTATGACTAGCCTCCAATAGATGTGTTGGGAGACCCAAACTAGGCTGGATGGTTCACAGCTATTTCTTGAAGCATTGGCAAGACTAAACACCTGTATTTTTGCAATTGAGCCAATTATCTTCTACTGGTTTTACCACCTATTGCTAGTGTTATGATTTTGATTAGAATGGCTTCTGGCATGCTGTCTGAAGTGAGTGCTAAGTGTCTTTTTGGGCATATCTGGGCAAAGTTCCCCATATCATGACATTGAAGAATTGTAATCTTGTACTTGATGTCTTATTCTGCTAGGGTTGACCACCATTGTGGTCATGGAATATCTGCATTGATGGATGTGGTGTTGATCTTTGGATCATGATGGCAGTTGTTGTTTGTGCTCGGTTGGGGTGAGGTTTTGTCACACGAGCCTTGGTGTTTCTTGCAACATATTGCCCTTGACCTACCATCTTTCTCTTGTGAAAATTGTCATGTTGACACCATGTGTCCTCTAGATGAAGTGACATATGATTGCTCTTGTTGGAATTTTGTTTCTCTGATTCTTGGGGTAACTTCGTGGATGTAGCTGTGGTCCTACCATCTTTTGCATCAATTAGAGCAGCTTGATAAGTTTCACGTTGCTGCTCTATTACAGAGGTCAATATTGTCTCAAAAGAGCATTGAGCTGGGTAGTGATCCACGCCTTCACAAGAGTAACATGTAGTCTTGTTCATTGCACATTCTCCAAGCGGATGATTTCATTCATAGCTGGAGCAATTGATTTTGTGCTCACTAGCACTACGTCCTACTACTCCACATCGTGTACATGCACAACTCTTTGACTTGAAAATCTATTGCCAACTCCACCAATGATAATGATCAACTTTGTCGTAGAAATTGCAAATATTGCCATCCTTCTGATCCTTTTTGGCTCCAATAATCATTGGTGGATTATGTGATTGGTGAAATGCTTTAGTGAACTCTTCCCAAGTGATGGCTTGATGGTTTTCATGGATTGCATAGGAATTTTCCCACCATTCTTGTGCAACTCCATCTAATTGACACTACTACAGAAAAACTCTTCACAGACGGTTCGTAACAGTCATCACAGACGGTTTTTGAACCGTCTGAAATTTTATGTCTGTGATAATAGCGGTTATCAAAGTGTTGAAAAACCGCTCAGGATAATTCTTATCATGCAGTTCCAACCACGAACCGCTCGCGATTACAGCAGATCCTGAGCGGTTGCGTGGTTGGAACCGTCAGCGATACTATATAATCGCTGCAGCGATTCGTGGTTGGAACCGTCTGTGATTCTGTAGTATCACAGACAGTTCCAACCACGAACCGTCCGTGATTCTGTAGTATCATAGACGGTTCGTGGTTAGAACCGTCTGTGATAAGTCTTTAGACCTAATTAATTTTTATCGTATTTTCAGCTAGCCTCAGGAATTGCAAGCCATGCCCTCTGAAAACTAGCAAGCATAAACATATCACAGATAATTGTTGATAACTCAAAGTGATCATTTAACTCAAAATCAATTACAAAAGAATGTTTCAAGTATATATGGTCGCTAGAGTTACAAATTGAATTACAACCAGTCAAAGTGAATTACAATATTGAATCAATTGTTTCGAGGTCGTTCATCGGTGTCGACGGCGTGAAACTCTCCGGTGGTGTTAACTATGTCTGCCTTGATGAAAACGCAGAGCTCCCCTCAAACGTGCGTGACCTGGTCCATCTCGAGTGCATTTAACTCTATGTTCATGATGAGGACATCCTGCCGATTGGACCGATTACACGAGCACGAGCTAAAAACATTAAACAACAGTTTTGTACATATAGAAGCATGTGAGATCGTATCAGGCCGGAGGAGAGAAGACGCTGCTACTAATTTAAACCTATGTTTGTTGGGGTGCTCAACTGTCACTTATGAAGCCAATTCATCTCACGAATGCAAGCCTCATTGGATTTCTAATTGACATGGAGAGAGAAGAGCAATATTAATATTTTATTAAGGATGCATGCTGCGTGAAACCACATGGTGCATAAAAATGCATGCATGCACACACATGTTATGTGAGATGCTTAGGGACGTGGAGGTGCTACATGCATGTGGTGTGATTAGCAACGGAAGTGCAGCATTAAATGCTCTTGGTGGATTACAACACATAGAAATATTTTGCTGCATGCGGCCGGCCATCTCTTGGGCCGAATACGTGTTGGCTTCGGCCCTGTAATTAGCTATTTCCAAGCCGGACCGATTAGGCATTGAGTGTTTCCTTTTTGCGTACGGTTTGGCTGGTTACTAAAGGGGAGGTGACGCCGCCATGTAACGGACGAGAATTTTTACACAGATATCAATATACTCTTGATTCTAGGGTTTGAGCAATATTGCCCCCATTAGAATAGGGAGTTTCAATCTGTTGTGCCGTTCCGTCGTTCTTGTGAATCCTTGTGTTTTGCAGGAGCAGCGACACGTCTACTTGGTGTGATCAGGTAGACAGGATCACGAGCGTGTGGTTGGGCGAATTCTTTTGTCGCAGGTTGCTGTTTCACAGTGGTTGGCGCCATCGGTTCGTCAGGTTGCACGGATCCAAAGTTATCATCGATCCTACGTCGTGAAGATCGGGCTTCCCCCGCATCATCTTGGTATCAGAGCATCGGTTGACACGGTAGGATCAATTTATCCGTAGTTAGATTTATTTTCTATCCTATACACAAAAAGCCACAAAAAAAATTAGCCCGTAGTTTGATCTGAATTTTCTTGTGAGTTTATTAGGTCTCGATCCATTAGAGATTGTGTTTAGTCGCTGATCTCTATTTCCTTTGCGTCGCTTTATTTTTGTGTTTTCCAATCAATCTAGCACTCCATCGTTTACAATGCGCGCAGTCAAAATTATTTTCGATCTACTACTGTGTATGCGCTAGGGTGCGTGTCGTTGCCTTTCTGTTGCTATAGTGCGCATAGTCTGCTATCCTCGTTACTGTCGCACGAACATTGAAAAAAAAGTTCGTGCGCGATTACGAAGCAAGAATCTCAAAAAGAGTACATATATGCAGTGAGCTACAAGACACAAATCTACCATTCACCCTACGAACACTCTGCATTACCACTCGAAACAAAAAAAGCGGTCGCAGGTCTTCGATGCGCACCGACCGTCTTGAAAAAAAATTCCGCCTTGTGCTGGGCGCTACAGTACCACAATTGTCACTATTCATTGCTACAGTGCATTACTGCTACAGTACCTGAAAGCTACAATAGTAGTGCCAAAAAAAATGCATATATCTTTTGTGAACCAATTCATCCCTTTGTGAAAACTTTTGCTCCTATTGAGACTAGCTTGTTGATATTGCTCTAGGGTGCTCGCTTTCATCTCACTACACAATCTAGCTTGTGAGTTTTAGCTGTACCTAAAGGGCTTGTGCTGCTCTTGTGAATCTTTTGTTGGTCGAGTACCAAAAAAAAAGAGGAGAAAAGAAAAAAAAAGAATTAGAAAAAAAAAAGTGCTTGGCCGACGTTGTTTTGAGAGCACACCTAGCAGGTATCTATTTTCAGATTGTGCTTTTTCATTATTTTGAGCAATCTTGTGCCCTATTTTTATCATTGAGCAATTAGCTAGCGTCTCTCCATAACTTGTGCAATACGAGCTAGTTGTTCATCACTTATATCTTCATATCAGCTCATTCCTTTTATTGCACTAAGTTCCATCATCTTTGCGTGTGAGTTGCTTCGTTCTTCGCTTTTATCATAAGATCAGCAACTAGGCATTGAATTCTAGTTTGGGTTGTTACCTAACTTTACAATATATAGAAATTTCAGATTGCATAGGTAAACACTTTTCCCTCCAAGCTCCACAAATAAGCCATTGTCTAACAGTGCTTGTGCAATTGAATTCGCTTAATCTATCACCTTGTGTTGTCTACCGTCACCAAAGTGCGTGCAGCTCTTCAATTCCATCAAGGACGCATAAGAACTTCGGACGGTAAGAGAAGGTGAGGTTGAGTGATTTCCACAAAAAAAAAATTCCACATCCACATATAGTTTTTCCTTGTTTGCACTAACCATGTCGGGAAAGAAGGAGAACCAAAGATATGTTACATGTCGACATTGAGAAGGTCACAATGATTTCAACACTCAGTTGAATGACAACATGAGCGTCTTGAGGAGGGAGATACTAGAGGAGCTTCGCAAAGAGCGGGGCCAAGTTGGTGTACATGAAGAAGGTATTGAGCTTGATGAGACCGATGAAGAGAGGGCTGCACGATTCGCTAGACAAGCTCAAGCGGGTCGAGTCGCTGCCAACGCGGTTCGTCCACCCCTTCCCGGGCGTGGGGGAGGTGTTGTGGGTGCTAACCATGGCCAAGGAAGAGGCCGTGGGCGTGGCCGTGGACGCGCGGTGCTTGCCCACATTGAGGACTTGGCGATGACGCTTGGTTACACCGCAATGATAACTATCAACGCCATGGCCGTCGTCATGATGAGCAGCACGTGGAGGAAAAATTTGGGAAGCTCAAGTTCAATATTCCCAAATTTGAAGGTGCTTCCGATCCAGATGTATATCTCACATGGGAGCTCAAGGTAGAGAAGATATTCCGGATGCACAATTATTCAGAGGAGAAGAAGCTACACATGGCGTCACTTGAGTTTGATGGCTATGCATTGATTTGGTGGGAACAAGTGTTGAACCAAAGAGAAGATAATGGGGAACCTCCAATTGCATCATGGGCTGAAATGAAGCAAGAGTGAGAACGCAGTTTGTTCCTAACACCTATAAACGTGACCTTTTGATAAATTGCGAATTTGAGGCAGGGAGGTCGCTCGGTGGAGGAATATTACAAGGAGATGGAGCAATCTATGATTAGGGCACATGTGCACGAAGATGAAGAGCAAACACTTGCGCGTTTTCTGTTTGGCATGAATAAAAACATTAAACGTATAGTGCAATATCAGCCCTACAATACTGTTGTTGATTTGGTGCATCAAGCGACAAAGGCAGAGAAGCAGTTACTAGAAGATATGAAACCAAAGACCAAGGACAAAGATCGCTCAACTTGAAAGCTCCATCATTCTCATCTAATGCCACCAAAGCACGCTTCAGTTTAGGACGAGGTACATCTTCAGCTAGTACTAGTTCAAATACTAATGCTCGTTCTTTCTCGATTGCAAAATCAGCACCTACATCAAGTGAGAAGAAGGTGGCTCCATCCCCTACATCTTCAATTAATGCTACAGCAAAGAGTAGAGAAATTCAATGCTTCAAGTGTTTGGGACGTGGGCACATCGCTAGGGAGTGTCCCAACAACCGAGTCATGCTTGTGACAGAAGATGGAGATTTTGAATCCGCAAGTGAAGATGAGGTTGAACCTAGTCATGCAAATGAGAAATATGAAAATGCATCCGATGAAGAAGATGAGATTGATGTGTTGAGTTATGAAACGGGAGAGGCACTAGTCGTCACTAAAAATTTGAGCATGCTTGCCCAAGAAGGAGACGCACATCCGCAGCGATTCAACTTGTTTCAAACACAAGCCAAGGTAAACAACAAGGTAATCAAACTTATTATTGATGGAGGTAGTTGTCATAACTTGGCTAGCGTTGAATTGTGTGAGAAGCTTGGTTTAAAGAAGCTGAAACATCCATGTCCATATCATGTGCAATGGTTTAGCGAATGTGGGGATGTGAAGGTTCAGTTTGTGGTGCATGTTACTTTTAAAATTGGAGATTATGAGGACACCGTTGAATGTGATGTGGTGCCTATGACCGTATGCCATCTGCTGTTGGGAAGGCCATGGCAATATGATAGAAGCGTGCAACATGATGGCCGTTCCAATAGATATGCTTTTAAGTGGAAGGGAAAGACAAAGGAGCTTTATCCAATGACTCCTAGTCAAATACATGCTGAATTTCAGCAAAAGAAGCTTGCTGAAAATGATAGTAAAAAGAAAGAAAAGAGTGATTTCCACCCATCGGTGAGTGAGAGCCACAAGCCAAATATGAGAGGAAAAAGTAAGAGTGAGGGAGGGTTGGTTATGTTAGCCACAAAATCAGATTTGAGAGATGTGAGCAATGACCCATCAAAGATGCACTTTGTGCTTGTGTACAAAGATGCAACTGTTTTGCTTTCAACTAACGACTTAACCTCTCTTCCTAGTGGTGTTTCCTCTCTTTTGCAGGCATTTGAGGATGTGTTTCCAGAGGAGATACCAGCGGGACTTCCACCATTGCGCGGAATAGAGCATCAAATTGATCTAGTTCCCGGCGCTTCACTTCCAAACCGTCCACCATACCGTACCAATCCGGAGGAGACCAAAGAAATTCAGCGCCAAGTCCAATGGCTACTTGAGAAAGGGTATGTACTGTGAAAGTCTTAGTCCTTCATACTGTTCTGCTATTCTTGTTCCTAAGAAAGATGGTACATGGAGAATATGTGTTGATTGTTGTGCCATTAACAATATCACTGTTAGATATCGTCATCCTATTCCTAGGCTAGATGATATGCTAGATGAACTTAGTGGTGCTGTTATATTCTCCAAGATTGACTTGAGAAGTGGTTACCATCAAATTAGGATGAAACTTGGTGATGAATGGAAAACTGCTTTTAAGACTAAATTTGGATTGTATGAGTGGTTAGTCATGCCTTTTGGTTTATCTAATGCACCCAGTACATTCATGCGATTGATGAATCATGTTTTAAGAGCTTTCATTGGTAAATTTGTTGTGGTATACTTTGATGATATCTTGATCTATAGCAAAACGATGGATGAACACATTGATCATACTAGACAAGTGCTACAAGTGCTTAGGAATGAGAAACTGTATGCTAATCTTGATAAATGCACTTTTTGCACTGGATAAAGTTGTGTTCTTAGGCTATGTTGTTTCGGACAAGGTATTGAGGTAGATGAATCTAAAACTGAAGCAATTAAGAATTGGCCTACCCCTGTGAATGTTAGTCAAATCAGAAGCTTTCATGGTCTTGCTAGTTTTTATCGACGTTTTGTTAAAGATTTCAGTACTATTGCTGCCCCATTAAATGAGTTAACTAAAAAGGGTGTTGTGTTTGAGTG
The DNA here is from genome assembly GCA_036346395.1 of Hsuehochloa calcarea. Taxonomy (NCBI): domain Eukaryota; kingdom Viridiplantae; phylum Streptophyta; class Magnoliopsida; order Poales; family Poaceae; genus Hsuehochloa; species Hsuehochloa calcarea. Next base: position 22,175,342 of record CM070595.1, on the reverse strand, counting down.
GGGTGCATCACAAGAAAAAGCTTTTCAAGAACTGAAGAAACGTTTGATTGAAGCACCATTGCTTGTTTTGCCTGATTTCACTAAGACTTTTGAAATTGAATGTGATGCTAGTGGAATAGGTATTGGTGGTGTTTTGATGCAAGAAGGGAAACCTGTAGCATACTTTAGTGAAAAACTAGGAGGTGCTCAATTGAATTATCCTGTGTATGATAAAGAATTGTATGCTTTGGTACGTGTGCTTGAAACTTGGCAACATTATCTTTGGCCTAGAGAATTTGTTATCCACTCTGATCATGAAGCTTTAAAATATTTGAAAAGCCAAGCTAAATTGAACCGTAGACATGCTAAGTGGGTAGAATTCATTGAAACTTTCCCATATGTTGTTAAGTACAAGAAAGGAAAAGAGAATGTGGTAGCTGACGCTTTATCTAGAAAACATGTGCTTTTAACTCAATTGGAAGTAAAGGTACCTGGATTAGAGAGTTTGAAAGATTTATATGCTTCTAACCATGAATTTTCAGAACCATATTCTAAATGCAAAGATGGAAAAGGATGGGATAAGTTCCATATTCATGATGGGTTTTTATTTCGTGCTAACAAATTATGTGTTCCAGATTCGTCCGTGCGTTTGCTTTTATTGCAGGAATCTCATGCGTGTGGATTGATGGGACACTTTGGAAGAAAAGACCTTCATGATGTTGAGCGATCACTTTTATTGGCCTAAAATGAGGCGTGCCGTCGAAAGGTTTGTACAACGATGTGTGACATGCCACAAAGCGAAATCTAAACTTAATCCACATGGTTTATATACTCCACTTCCTGTTCCTAGTGTACCTTGGGAGGATATTAGTATGGACTTTGTTTTAGGACTGCCTAGGACTAAGAGGGGAAGGGATTCAGTTTTTGTAGTTGTGGATAGGTTCTCTAAAATGGCACATTTTATTCCCTGTCACAAAAGCGACGATGCGTCGCATGTAGCTGACTTGTTTTTCAGGGAAATTGTAAGATTGCATGGCATGCCAAAGACGATTGTTTCAGATCGAGACGTCAAGTTCATGAGCTATTTTTGGAAGACTTTGTGGGCCAAGCTTGGGACAAAGTTGTTATTCTCTACAACTTGTCACCCACAAACAGATGGCCAAACGGAGGTGGTAAATAGAACACTTTCAATGCTACTACGGACGATGATCAAGAAGAATCTAAAAGAATGGGAAGATTGTTTGCCGCATGTGGAGTTTGCGTACAATAGGGCGGTACATTCTACTACTCGATTGTGCCCATTTGAGGTGGTTTATGGTTTTAAACCAATCACGCCACTTGATTTGCTGCCACTGCCGCTACATGAACATGCTAATATGGAGGCGTCAAAACGTGCTGAATATGTGAAGCAAATTCATGTCAAGACTAAAGAAGAAATTGAAAAGAAGGCACGTTACTATGCTGAGAAGGCGAACAAATCAAGAAAGAAGATGCTATTTGAACCGGATGACTTAGTTTGGGTGCATCTACGCAAAAAACGCTTTCCGGACAAGCGTAAGTCCAAGTTGATGCCTCGAGGAGATGGACCATTTAAAGTACTTGAGAAGATCAATGACAATGCATATAAGATAGAGCTTCCGGGTGATGATTATGCTGTGAGTTCTACATTTAATGTTGCTGATTTATCACCATTCTTTGGACCGGAAGAATCAGAGTCGAGGACGACTCCTTTCCAAGAGGGGGAGGATGATGAGGACATCCTGCCGATTGGACCGATTACACGAGCACGAGCTAAAAACATTAAACAACAGTTTTGTACATATAGAAGCATGTGAGATCGTATCAGGCCGGAGGAGAGAAGACGCTGCTACTAATTTAAACCTATGTTTGTTGGGGTGCTCAACTGTCACTTATGAAGCCAATTCATCTCACGAATGCAAGCCTCATTGGATTTCTAATTGACATGGAGAGAGAAGAGCAATATTAATATTTTATTAAGGATGCATGCTGCGTGAAACCACATGGTGCATAAAAATGCATGCATGCACACACATGTTATGTGAGATGCTTAGGGACGTGGAGGTGCTACATGCATGTGGTGTGATTAGCAACGGAAGTGCAGCATTAAATGCTCTTGGTGGATTACAACACATAGAAATATTTTGCTGCATGCGGCCGGCCATCTCTTGGGCCGAATACGTGTTGGCTTCGGCCCTGTAATTAGCTATTTCCAAGCCGGACCGATTAGGCATTGAGTGTTTCCTTTTTGCGTACGGTTTGGCTGGTTACTAAAGGGGAGGTGACGCCGCCATGTAACGGGGACGAGAATTTTTACACAGATATCAATATACTCTTGATTTTAGGGTTTGAGCAATATTGCCCCCATTAGAATAGGGAGTTTCAATCTGTCGTGCCGTTCCGTCGTTCTTGTGAATCCTTGTGTTTTGCAGGAGCAGCGACACGTCTACTTGGTGTGATCAGGTAGACAGGATCACGAGCGTGTGGTTGGGCGAATTCTTTTGTCGCAGGTTGCTGTTTCACAGTGGTTGGCGCCATCGGTTCGTCAGGTTGCACGGATCCAAAGTTATCATCGATCCTACGTCGTGAAGATCGGGCTTCCCCCGCATCAGTTCAAGCCCTGTCGCTAGCAGGAGTAAAGTAGTAAGCATATATATTTAAATTTATAATTAGGAAATAATTATTACAAGATTGACAAACCTGGGGATCGTGCATCCTAGAAGCAATCAATAGTCGCATATGATGGCATACGAGAATGCGATAGGTGATCTCGTTTTTTTGGCGGCACTTTGCAAAAATAGAATTACATATATATGTACGATCGATTCGAAATGCAATATTACGAGTATGATATATGATTATTGTGTTGTAGCGCAGATCGAAATCGCATCCCGTGAGTCGATGTGGCGCTCGCTCCTTGTATAAACCTCCTCGGCAACATAGCCAATGAACGCTCTACATGATTCAAAAAAGTTATCCTTGTCCATTTCAAACGAAGGAAGACTACAATAGAGTTATGTGCGGAGGAAATGAACATACCTGTCGAGTATTCCTTTAAGAAGGGTGAAGTCGTAATTTTTGTTGAGTAGAGAATCAAGGTACAATACCATGTTCCTCTTTGGCACAAGAATCAGAAGAATCCAGTGGAACCTACTCATGTATGTCGCTCTAGTCATAAACCTGTGTTGAAACGTAATTTGTATAGCAAATATTGAAGCACTTACTTCTGGTTGTATGGCACCATTATGTAGTCCTTGTCGTCCAAAGCAAGCAATCCCATTTTTATGAAATTCTAGACGTAGGATGCGTCTTGGTTGATTGTTTGCTCAGAGACCACGTGTGGGCCGAGGAAACCCACCGGTTCTTTGATTCGACGGGCACATTTCATAATGTATCTGTACATAAGCAATGAGTTATGATATTTATCGGTATCACGTGAGTGTAGAAATTGATTGTACATACTTACAGTGTCCAGCATCGTAGAAGTGAGGCGTCGTGGGCAGTTAGGTTGTATAGGTCAAATAAGTCTTCGACGCCCACGACGAAGTGGCCAGGCTCATGGAGAAAATGCTCCCTCCCGTATCTGACGGTGATTCCAGTATGGCCCCCCTCCTCTCGGGTCTTGCGCAAGTACTAATCATGCAAAGCTTGACAAGCTAGTCCCGAGCTCTTTATTTCTGCGCCGGAGACCAACAGACTTCTGAGGGAGTATTTCACGGGTTTGGGAGGTGCCTTAATGTTCTTCGATTTTGATTTCTCCTTAACGAGGTGGCTGAAGGACGTCTTTCCGTGAGACGCCTCAGGGACCGATATGGTGACACGATTTTTTTGTCCCTTCACCGTCTTCTCGACGGGAAGCGATATGGCGGCCTTCTGAAGCTTTGGTTGAGGCAGACTCATCGAGGGTCCTATTGGAGAGGTAGGGTCCTGTCGATATCACGTCACTGAAGGGTCCAGTGCGATGTCCTTCTTAGGCCACTAGAAAAAAGTGTGCGTGGCATCCCCTAGTGTTCTGATTTCTTCATTCGGGGGAATCTCCAGCGGGATGGCCATGAAATTGTCATGTACCATGTCCACCTGCACCCTGGCGTAACCCTGCGCCAGCTGGGCACCGTGCTACACTGCCCCTTCCTGGTATGGATACACCATACCCCGCCCAGCCTCAATAGGAATCGACCCAACCATCCTCACTTGGAGCTTGCGTAGGCGCCCCCTACAAAACGGTACACAATTAGCTAAAGCGTCCTATAGGTCTATCTTTGGAGCATTCCAGAGATGTACATTACCTCGATGTCGTCGATCGGTAATTGCACGTCGTCATGTCCAGAATTATGTGTGGACGCGACGCTACTCCGATGTCGAGCAGGGCTTGCTCCCAAATTAACAGGGGCGGCTTGCACCTTCATGAGTTGATTTACTTGGTTCTGCAAGTTCGTTATTTGTTCTTGAAATTTTTCAATAATCACATGTTCCAACCGATCGTCGTCTTTGGTCCGGGATCTCTTCCTACTCCTATATGTGTCGGAGTTGTCTGGGAATCCATTCCTCCAAGGTACATAAACCCCAACGCCTCGCGTGCGACCCGGGTGCTCCTTGTTTCCCAGGGCTGTAGATAGTACATCCTTCTCCCTATCTACTTCGAAGGAACCTTGGGAAGATGCTGAAGTCAATGCTTCCTGCAAGAGGACATCATGTTATTGTAGATACCATAAAGTTATAGACTTATTAACAATTAAGTGGTTCGAGAAATTTATCGAGCGCTGAGACACGCCAAATCTCGCTGTGTTTGTGAAAGAGATGTGCGTCGAAGACGTGGTCGATGCCTCGCTCTTAACCGTGCTCGAGCGCTTGCGTCGAGATCTCGACAAACGGTCGTGCGGCGCCTGATCCTCCGCCGCCCACTCGTGGCTTTACCCGCGTACCCAACGGTGCCGAGTCTGTGGGGGTGAGTGTTTTATGCCTGGATAGCTCTGTGCGCCGCACTTTGCTCCTGAAATTCGGCTGTCGTCTTCATCTACACGAAGGCGTCCCATGTATCCCGCGACAAAAATTGATACGTCGTGAAGGGCGTCCGACCAGTGTTCACGTACTGCGTGACAAGCAGGCTCTTGAAGGTCCTCCACGTGTGGGACATCGCTAGCAGCACGTGCCATCGCACACGTGCCTGGTCTGCTTCAGGGAAAGTGAACGAGGTAGAAAGTTCAGTCCACAACTGGTCTCTCTGTACATCCGTCAGAGACTTCCAGGTTGGGGTGGTGATGGGGACCCGTTCCCTTGCAAGTACCTCCGTGATCGTCATGCGGCCTGAGGGCAATTTGGAGATTCCTCTGCCTTCTCGCCTGCGTACCACCTTGATCGGAGATCCAGACGAATTTGGCGACGTCACTGACAGCGGCAAAGACGGTGCCTCTGCCATCTCGCTTACTTGCTATCTATATAAGGTACGTATGCAATGATTACATAAACAAATATAAGTTACCCATTGAACCTAAATATATGATATGTAGTAAATAAAATATATGAAATTGCACAAAAAAACTGCAAAGGAGAAGGAAATATTGCAAATAGTGCAGTTTTAACATATAGCTGAAATATTGCATGATTTTGAGTGCTCTCAGTAGGCGAGTTGCAAAAGAATCAACGATTGCCATCTCAGCCCTGTTTTGTAGTAGTGCCATACCATAAAGAAACAAAGAGAAGCAATAATCACCTCACCCTAATAATTTCTTGAATAAATCATTACACCAAAACCGATCAAAACAGAATGAGGTAAATGGTATGTTAACCATCACGGGATGGCAATGAATAGATTATGTCTTATTACCAATCTAGTGGGTTGTGTGGGCGTGTTTGCTTCGTAGGTTATATGGATGAGGTACAGGAGGGCATGACCTCTTCCTGTGTGAGGGAGTCGTCTTGACGGAAAGATAACAGGGGTAGGATGGAGAGAAATTAGAGGGGTCAAGACAGAAACTAGAAGAGGAAATTTATTTCTTGCTTGATAGAAACTGTGTAGCTTTCCTAATTCTCCTCTCCGAAACCCTCCTGGACTCATGTTGCTGCCGAAGCTTCTCCTGGCGTAAACACCTGCTGCTGTTGCGTGAAAACCTACTCCCTAACAAAACCAGACCCGCTAACTTCCTCTGGATGATAACGTTACTCGCCGCAATGCCACAACATGGGAACACTTCCATCCTCATCCATAATTGGTGTGGAACGGAGATGCGAGGAGGAGGCTAGCAACCGATTTGGATACTTACTTATTTTCAAGGAACTGTTTGGCACCAAACTAGAATTAGAATTGGTCATACCAGATTTGCTAAGTGGAGAATGGAATGGAACGTCAATAAAAAATATTGTTTCATTAGCACTGCCATGTACAACATTATTTTTACCATGTAGAGTCTATACAAAACTGAAAAAAGTAGAGCCTACTACTGCTACCTAAACAGTCAATTCCAATTCCAAAGCTAAAACAGTTAATGAGATGTCTTTCTAGTATTTTTCAAGTAGGAAAAAGATAGATTTGCCAACACAAAGAACACCATCAGAATACATTAATCCAAGTATACATGCATGTCTAATTGTGCAAATACACAGGCATCTTATTGTGTAAACAAACTAAATATAGATCTCTGTTCAAATCTATTTGTGCAAATATAACTTACATGTACATCTAGTAGTGAAATTTAACCTTACCTCCCATTTCAAACAAAAGCACAGCATAGTAAAACATCTAAAAGGTGGTCGGCAGGGGCGGGGGCGGCACCGAGGGAAACCCTCGGCTCTCACGGCAGAGAAGGGGGAAACACGGGGAAACTCACCGGGTGGTCGGCAGGGGCGGGGGCGGCAACGAGGGAAACCCTCGGCTCTCGCGGCAGAGAAGGGGGGCGGCGTGGGGAAACTCACCGGGTGGTCGGCAGGGGCGGGGGAGGCACTGGACGGAGGCAGGGACGAAGGGAGGCAGCGCTGGTCGGAGGCAGGGACGAAGGGAGGCGGCGCTGGTCGGAGGTGGTGTTAGTGGAGGAGACCGAGGGCAGCGCCGGGCTGGTGGAAAAATACTAAGGCAGAAGAGTGCACAACCGTTCGAGTCGGGCACTTATATAGCTGGATATCACAGACGGATCTATGATAGAATCGTCTGTGATAATAAATCGCAGACGGTTCCATAAACAAAGCATGCGTGATGTTAACTATCACGAGCGGTTACGCTATGAAACCGCTCGTGATGACTTAACAGAAACCTTAATTTTAATATCACGCAGCGGTTATGTAATCGAACCGAATGCGTGATATGTTCATCACAGACGGTGTATTAATAGAACCATCTGTGATGTGAACAGACACACACATATGTAGAGTCGTCAGAACTCAACGAACGGACCACATGCATTGGGCCGTTCGGACCATTCCGATCCACCATGAAATCTTAACCGCTGGATCTTCCACAGGCGTAGCAGATCTTATGAGCCATTCTTTGATTGGGCGATCGGACCGCCGATCTTTAGATCAACGACCGAGTTCGCGTGAACGCTCGCACCGCTCGAAAGTTCTTTCGGCGTGAGCCGCCTATCTTTAGATCAACGGCCCACCTTCATTCAAGCGTTCGGACCGTCCGCTTTGCACGCGTATAACTTGGATTGTTTCTGACCGTTGGATGTATAATCGACGGCTCTGATTTAGTAGGCCGTTCGGACCGTCCGAAACACACCGCTAATCTTAGCCGTGCGATGCCAAATGAACGGTCGAGACTCGATAGGCCCTATCGGACCGTTCGAACGCGCTGCGTGGTCGTGAACCATTGGATCTTGATCCAACGGCTCTGTCGCCCCTTTGAATCACGCGTGGGTGTGCATCGAGCCCATCTGCCGCGAAGGCGTGGTGCGCCATCGCGCGCGGCTTCTTGGCGATGTCGGTAGCTAGCTAGCCAAGCTTCGGTGAGAAAAGTATTAATCGCTTTATAAAATCCGAGAAAGTATTAATTTGCACACTGTTAAATATGTTAACTTCGAAAAATCATAACTAATTCATTTCAACTCCAAAATGGACGAAACCACTTCTGATACTTTTCATTTTTGATAAACTTAATATTAAAATTAGTTTCAAGCATGTCTCTGCACCAGAGAGTATTATTTTGGAAAATGCACTTTTAAAATCTTTATTGTTACAAAGGAAATTACTGATAACTTTGTAAATGCATAACTAAATCTTGGGAACTCAAAATGAGTCAAACTCAACTGTTTTGGACTTGTATTAATATTACCTTTTTAAGGTGCATAACCTTCGAATTGACTTGGATGGAGTTAAGGTGGAATTCATTTACTTGAGGCCCAGAGTTATTTCCTTAAGTCCAAGTAAACCTCGGTCTTATGGAAATAACCTGGCGGTTCTCACAAATTGACCCACACCAAAAATATGCTTCTCTGGAATAAACGTTCCGTAAGAACTTCAGAACTTGTGCACACCGGTAGTTCCGTTTATCAACGACGGAACTACCGCACAGAGAATCATTTCAAAGGGAAATCGGTCGGACCGCCCAACACATGGCAGTCTGACCGATTTAGCACTGGTCCATAACACGTGGCGTGTTTCCATGTTAACATAAAATTACAATGGAATACATGCTTAATTGAAATATAGTCCTTCATGATGATCGACGCGCATATTGCTAGCTTCCTCACAGGGTTCTTCCTCTAGTCTGATGTCGTTTCCGAAAGGAGGCAACTCGTCAAATTGATTGTACTCTTCCTCATCCACGACATTCTCAACTCCGACAATCCTTCTTTTCCCATGAAGAACTACGTGATGTTTGAATATCACAGACGGTTCTTTGAGGGAACCGTCTGTGGTAATCAAACATCACAGACGGTTATTTGAAGGAACCGTCGTGATGTTTCCACATCTCGAGCGGTTCTTTGAAGGAACCGTCTCAGGATTACATATCGCTGAGCGGTTCCCTCAAAGAACCGCTCTGATGTTGTTTTTTATAAGGTTCAAAGAACCGATAGGGTTTTGCTCTTAACCCTATCGGTCCCCGACCTCTGCGCCGCCTCCCCGAACCCGGCGCCCCTCCTCCACCGAATCCGGCACGCCTCCTCTCCGAACTCCTTCCCGACCCGGCGCCCTCCTCCCCCGACCCCGCCAACAGCACGCCTCGGGCCACCTCCGCCACCGCCACCTGCTCGGGTAAGTTCCCCTAGCTTTCCTCATGCCCATGCGCGCCTCCATTTTCCTCCCATCCCACTCCGGAGCCGCCGCACCATTTCCCCTCCATGTCCGGCCGCCGCATGCACCGCCCCCGCCGCCTCCGTGCCTCCGGCCGCACCACCACCACCCTTGGATCGCCTTCCCTCCGTGGTTCCATTTTTGCTGCTCCAGCCACCGCCATCCGCTCAATCGCCGGGCGACGAGCCACGCCCTATGCCGCCGCAGCTCCTGCTCGTGTTCTCTGTGTATGTATGTATCTCGTGTGTGTGTTCGATATAAGGTTAATCGCAGTAAGTCCTCCCTAGTAAGTAATTTAGGGTTAAGTGGCAAGGATTAGCGAGTCGCTTAGTATAGTTAGGTGATTAAGGGCTAAGTGATGTTAATCGAAAATGATCGTAAATATGTTCAAGATGATGCAAAGACAAGCATTTGTCAAGATGATGCAAAGGCAATGTCATTGAGTGATTAGGCTAAGGACATCACGCTTAGTGTTTGCATCGACTAAGTTAATCAAGAGCTAACTAAGTCGATCAAGAGGTAGTCTATGCGCTTGGAGATTGGGCGGTGAGCATTGCCATTTAATGTGTAAATTCAACATAGTTAAGAGTTGATCAAATGCTCAGCCGACCATATCAATCAAGGTCTGTTAAATATACTCAAAGTCAGCAACCCTAGTCCATTATAAGTAGTAATGTTAGACTAAGATAAATCAATTTATAATTATAAGGATGTTAGTAAATAAACATAGGATCCTTTTGTGTCATTGACAATACATCCAGTGTAGGTTTAACTAATGGGCAATTTATCAGGATAAGTTCAAGTAATTAGAGGCTAATTAGATTGCCTTTAGCTGCTAAACTCAAAGAACAATGATTTAAGGATTTAGTAACAGATCATATAGAGTGTAGTTGTCCCAATAACATGCAAACCCTAGGGCATTGCTAACATAATAATAATTGCAATAGTTATAACTTAATCGATTAGAGATGATTGGTGTGACCTTGTATGAAAATATTAATTGTTGGAGAGAGTTCACGAACCCAGAACTTTGTCTCTATTAACACTTAGCTATGCACAGGTAGATCATGATCGGTGGGCCTTAGCTTGTTATGTCCCACAAAGTACTTTCAATATATAAGATGCATAGCATTGTGTCCCACATTATCGGATGCTTAGTAAGATAACTAAGTCGATTAAAGCGAGTTTAGTTAAGTTAATTAGAGCGTCATGCTATGTCATGAGTGTGAATAGAAGTTTTATCGAGCCGAGCTCAAATCTGATTACGTACACTGTTATAGTATAGTCTTATATCCAGGATTGCCCTAGTGAGCAATTAACCGTAGCCAGATAATGTTAGTAACAAATAAGTGTATGTCCTTGACGCATTGTAACCAAACAATAATAAACAGTAATAATAACTAGCTATAGATATCCAAAACGATATAACTGGTTAACTCACAAGGCTAATGTCTAGCCCGTGCTCGAAAATTCCAGCTAAGGCTCATGGAATTTCCTTGATAAATATAAATCGATAAGATAAACTATTAAATGAACTATGTCCCATGTGTCGGTGTTGGACCGTAAAGGCGACTAGAGGGGGGTGAATAGGAGCACGCTCACTTTTTCACAAATTATGAACTCAATACAATTTAACTCCAGTAGCTATTAGAAAGCTATGAAGATCAATATACCAAGACAAATGGAAGACTAGTATTGAATCCAATTAAACCCTAAGCAATATAACAAAATCAACTAAGATTATCAAGACTCACAAAGACGGGCGGTCGATCGTTATACTCAACCGGTCGGACCGATTGTCGGGCGATCCGACCGGCGTTAGTCTTGGGGTCGGACCGCTCAAAATCGGATCGACCGGTGATGACGGGCGATTCGACCGGCCGACTCGAACCGATCGCAATAGTAAAATCACCGATGACGGTTGCAATTAGGTGAAACTTTTGATTCTCAACTCCAATCTTTATGAAACTTTGCACACACCTTCTATATGCTATTGAGGACCTATTCCAATCGAATATTATGATAATTCTTGGAACGATCTTGAGCAATTGTCAATTGATTAATGAAGGTCTAAAGCCGCAAGAACGAAAACTTGATCCTAAAGCTTGTTCGTGAGAGATTGATGGTCAAGATGATGCTAGATAGATTCACACATATCACAGACAAGCTAATTCACGTGAAAGAATCAATCACAAACTCGCGGATCAAAGAAAGCCCTAAAATCACCAAATTGAAAGCAAGAACGAAAAGAGACTTATCTCAAGCAAACCTTGCATAGATTGATTTCGTGATTGTTCTTTGGATTACATCCACACCATCATGGATCGAGTGGACAATCAAAGATCACGAAATTCACCACAAACCATCAAGAGCCCTAGCCTTCACCTCAACTCCCTAAAGACAATTAGGGTTTTGAAACATAAAAGCGAGAGAGAGAGTGCAGCCACCATCTCCTCCTATTTATAGTGGAGGCCTAAAACTCTTAGGGTTTGACTTAATTGGGCTCCCGTTAAGGCCCACTAACAAACGGGTCACACACGCACGCGCAAGCGCCGTTCTTTAACCTTTTGACCTAAACCGCTTCACCATGAGCCATGGATTCGCCAATAGGTCACCCTTGTCCATCTTGTGTCACGCTTGAGTCGTTGACCTCACCCGCATCGCCGATCGCTCGGACCTCAACTCTTCAAGTCTAGTCCCGATTCTCCTCGCCGTTGACCGTCGTTGACCACCAAGCAACCTGCACAACCACAGACAAGCAAACACGAATTCGGGAACAAGTTCTTCACAACTTGACCCATGTTAGTCAAAACATGCATCATGCAAATCATATGCCATGAAACCAATGACTTTGACCTAACAAATCAACATCGCCACGAAGTTGGCCGACGTTCAAGTAGAAACCGGTCTGACCGCTCCAGGTGAGCCGGTCGGACCGCCCCATGGCCGGTCGGACCGCTCCCTGTGAGCCGGTCGGACCGCCCCTTGGGACTTAGCCGAAATTCAAGCCTCAAATTCAAACCTTCGAAACTTTAAACCAATAGAACTTCTTATGGAGACTCCAAAATTATGAGACCAAGTGCATAGGGATCCCTCACTTGCCTACAACACCTATTTTGGCCCGGCTCGCTTTGAACACTTTTAGGTCATCCGGTCCGATCGCTTCACATGGCCGGTCCGACCGATTTGGGACCAGTCGGATCGCCATGCAAGGACCGGTCGGACCGCCCCTGTCCAGAATACCTGTAGCTTTGTCGAAAACACGTGAAACTACAAACCGTAAACGCCATTGCCAATTGTCACATCATCCTAAGATCTGGGACATATCCCCATGAAATCCACAATCTCCCCCTTGATGAACACATTGGCAATTATCCAGAAAATGTAAGTAAGAGGTTTGAAAACGAGTTTACTCGCAGATTTTTAGACAAAGGCACAACTTGGTCCATAAGCAAGAAAAAGCAATGAACATGACCAAGCTGGCATCAGAATAGTATAGGCTTGTGAGACAAGGCAAAAGAAAGCATAAAAACTTTGATTTCCAGAAAAGGGTCAAAATTCTCACATAAGGTCCATATGAAAGAACAATTGTTCAATTGACCTATGATCATTGTGAGTATAAAAGAATGCAATTCACGTTCAGAATATTCAATAAGACAATAAGAATGCAACTCAAGAACTCCCCCTCACTATGATCCTCAAATTTCAAATTTTCAGTTTCTCCCCTTTGTGCAAACTTCTCCCCCAACAAAGAAATATTTTCTCATTACTCTTCTTATTACTCTTCTCATTTAACACATCTTCTCCCCCTTTGACAATGGATTCATCAAGGAATCACGCCTTCCTCTCATCCAGAGATAACAAATATAGAATAAAGAAAGAAGCAGAAACAAAAGAAGCATAAAGAGAAATATGCATGAAGTGCAATGGAGTGGCTTCATTTTTGTATTTTTCAATTTTTGATTACAAGAAGCTTTGAGATTACCCAAAAGAACAATCTAGTATCTCTAGTATTGCACAAACGAGATATCAAGCCCGACAATGCTTAGCAAGATCATGGTAAGACATATATATCAAAGCTAAGCACAAAGGCTCAAAAGTAAAGCAATAGATTTGATCAATTTAAGCAACGCTTCAAATTCAAACAAGTTCATCAACAGGGATCCTAAAGTGAAATTGGCCATGTCAAAATATCAAAGTGAGATCAAAAATCTAACAAAGACCACATTAAGAGTCAATCAAGTCCCGTATTGAATCATTTTGCTCAAAATTTTGTAAACGCCCATTTGTCAACATTTTTCTCATTTGCATTGAATATTGAAGTTGACTAATGATCTAACTTAGTGACAAGATCCCGGACTAGAGCCATCCACAAACTCATCCTAAGCTTCGACCAAAAGTTGATTAAAGGTATATCTTAGTAAAGAAGATCCTGGACTAGGAGCCATCCACAAACTCTTTCTAAGCTTTTACCGGGGCGACAAATCTTGAGGTTCATGTCATTTCTGACAAGCAGTCCCCATGAGATCGTCTGGTTCATCAAACTATCTCCAAGTTCATGTCATTTGACAAGCAGTCTCGTAAGAATAGTTTGGCACAATTTAAGCATAAGACAATCTTGACAAAAGATCAGAGACGCGTGCTGTGGGAAGACCTTTCAAGCAGGTTCACTATCCCAGAAACACACATGAAACGCGTCGAACGGCATGCCTTGCTCTCCATGTGTCACGCGTGGAGGACCTTCAAGAGCGTTCTTGTCACGCAGCACGTGAACAAGAGTGAGACGCCCTTCACGAAGTTTCCTTTCTTGACGCGGGAAACATGGAACGCCTTTGTGGCTATGAAGACGACGGATGAATTTAAGGAGCAAAGTGCGGCGCACAAAGCAATCCAGGCACGAAACACTCACCCGCACAGACTCGGCACCGCTGGGTACGCGGCTAAATCCGCACAATGGGAGGCGGAGGAGGAGAATCTATTTCCTGATATCACACACCCGCGTTCCCTAACCTAGTTAAAAGCGAGGGCAAAAGTCTCGTCTGATGGCAGCGTCACTTTCCCAAACCCAGCGGACCAGGAAGTGTCCCAACGTGTGGTAAATATGTCGAACTACCTACTTGTTTGTAAGTCCATAACTTCATAGTGACTATAATAACATGATGACCTCTTGCAGCGTGAATTGATTGCCCAAACTTCCGAAGGCTCCTTCCAAGAACACAGGGAGAAGGATATACTATCTACGGCCCTAGGAAACAAGGTGCACCCGGGTCGCACGCGAGGCAAGGGGGTTAACGTACCTTGGGTACATGGATTCACAGACGACTACTTCATGTATAGAAGTAGGAAGAGATCCAAGGCGAAAGTACGACAATCGCTTGAACCGCTAAGGCGTAATTTCAAGGATGATAGCAAGTTTGCGGGATCAATCGAATCAAGTACTCCGCAACGACCGCAAGCCGCCTCGTTATTGCGGGAACCGGTCCTCGACATCGGAGTAGTGTCGCGTCCACGCATAATTTTGAACATGACGACGACCAATTACCGATAGACCGCATCAAGGTAATGTACATCTATGGAATGCACCAAAGATAGACCTATAGGACGCCTTAGCTAATTGCGTATCATTTTGTAGGAGCCGACGGCCTGCAAGCTCCAACTGAGGTTAGTTGGGTCCATTCCTATTGAGGCTGGGCGGGGGATGGTGCATCCATACCAGAAGGAGCAGCGCAAAGACACGGTCCGGTGGCGATGGTTACACAAGGGTGGAGGTGGACATGGTACATCAACATTTCATGGCCGTCAGCCGACATTCGCCCGAACGAAGAGATCACAACACTAGGGGATGCCGTGCACGCTTTATCTAGTGGCCCAAGACGGACATCGCCCCGACCCAGAAGATCTTGCAATCTCGACAGGACCATTCCTCTCCAACGGGACCCTCCATGACTCCACCTCATATTTCTCCTCAGAAGGCCACCTCATCGGTTCCCGTGGAGAAGACGTCGAAGGAACAAGAAAAGCGTGCTACCGTATCGGTTCCCGAGTCGTCTCGCAGGAAGACGCTGCCAATCGTTAAGGCCCAATCGAATTCGACGAACATTAAGCCGCCTCCCAAGTCCCAGAAGCACGGGAAGTACTCCATCGGAAAACCGTTGTGCCCTAACGCACAATTAGCCCGCGCTGGATTTGCTTGTCAGGCTTTGCATGCCTGGTACCTGCGGAATACCGTAAAGAAGGGGTGTGATACTGGAATCACCGTCGCATACAAGGATGAGCATTTCTTCAACGGGCCGGGCAACTTCGTGGTGGGCTTCAACGACTTATTCAACCTATTCAATCTCGAAGCCCTCGACGCCGCTTCTACGATGTTGGACATCGTAAGTGTGTACAATCAAGTTCTACATTCATGTAATACCGATAAATATCGCAACTCATTGCTTATGTATAGATACATGATGAAATATGCCCGGGAAGGGCGAGAACCGGTGGGTTTCCTCGACCCACACGTGGTATCTATGCAAACCATCGGAAGCACGCGACCTTCGCCGAGAACTACATAATGGCGGCATTGCTTCTTCAGACTCGCAAGGACTACATCTTGGTGCCCTACAACCGTGGGTAAGTGCTTCACTATTTGCTATTCAAATTTCATTTGTACTTAGGTTTAATAGTTATAGCGACATACATGAGTAGGTACCATCGATCCTTTTAGTCATTATACCGGGAGGAACAACGTGATATATCTTGATTCCCTAGTCGAAACGATCACGACTTCAAAGATTCTCGCAAGGAATACTCGACAAGTATGATCATTTCTCCATACATAACTCTATTGTAGTCTTCCTTCGCTTGAAATGCCCGAGGATAACTTTTTACAATTATGTAGTTCGCTCATCTCCTATGTTAGCCAACAAGGAAGATCTGATGGATCCAATACCAACTAACACACAGACTAAATTTTGATGACGCGCAATAATCCTATATATATCATACTTCATAAAATGTGTCTTCAATCGACTATCGTGATATATGTAATTCTATTTTTGCAAAGGTCACTTGACAAAAAAATGATGAGCTATGTGCATTCTACGCTTGCCATCATATGCGAGAAATCATTAGTGCTAAGATGAAGAATCCGGAGGTTTGTCAATCTCGAAATAATTTTTTTGTAATTGTAAATTCAAATATATATCCTTACCATTTTTTCTTGACCTAGCGGCAGGGTTTGATAATAGATTTACATGGACTCATTGCGCAAGAGCTCGTGGAAGTTCGAGGGCAACTATGCACCTTTATCATGACAGAAATAGTTGACAAAGGAGAGTTTCACTCCATCGCCGACCCAGAGATTCACGCAAACAATTGACTTAATTGTAATCCAATTGTACAACTATAGCGAAAATACTTCAATAAATTCGATCTTTATTAATTTATTTTGAGTTATGATCAATTTGAGTTGTCAACAATTGATTATCTACGATGTATCTGTTTTTTTGTACATGCTTGTTTTCAGAGGGCATGGCTAGCAATTCCTGAGGCTGGCCAAAAAACAGCAAATAATGTAGCTAGGATCGCTCACTACCACAGACGGTTTTATATTGAAACCGTTTGTGAAAGCTATTACCACAGACGGTTTCAACATAAAACCGTCTGTGATAAGTGCTTATCACAGACGGTTTTAAAGTAAACCGTCTGTGATACTAGAAATATCACAGACGGTTTTTAAAGTAAACCGTCTGTGATAACCACTTATCACAGACGGTTTACTTTAAAAACCGTCTGTGATAACCACTTATCACAGACGGTTTGTAACTGAAACCGTCTGTGATAATAGTCTCACAGACGGTTTTGAACCGTCTGTGATAACTGCTTGTTATCACAGACGAACAAATATAGACGGTTCGAAACCGTCGTGATGACGATTCGAACCGTCGTGATGACGTGTTCGTAGTAGTGCCAAGGGCAGGAAAATCATTGATGGTGCGTAATAACATGACGATAAAGTGAAGTTCTCTCGCTTGTATCGCATCCCATACTTGTACCCTTCGCTCCAAAGTGTCACAAGATCTTCCAAAGAATGGTGCTAGGTACACATCAATATCGCTCCTGTGTTGCTTGGCGCTTGGATAAGTAGTGACATCAAAATGTATTTCCACTTCATACACAGCCAAGGAGGAAGGTTGTACATACATAGATTCACGAGCCAGGTGCTATGTCGGCTGCTCATGTTACCGAAAGGATTCATTCCGTCTGTACTCAACCCTAACCTTATGTTCCTCGGTTCCGCACCGAACTCTTTGAAGCTCTGATCGAAGTTTCTCCACCGGCGCGAATCAGCAGGGTGTCTGAGCTTCCCATCTTTCTTACGCTCCTCCGAGTGCCAACGCATCAATCTTGCCTCCTTTCGGTTCGCAAATAAATGCTTCAAACGTGGGATCACAGGATGATACCATAACATCTTAGCAGGAGGTCCTTACTTCGCCTTAGCAGTATTCTTACGCTTGTATCGGGATGCTTTGCACACGGGACATACATGTATATCTGCATACTCTTTACGGTAGAGGATACAATCGTTCGGACATGCATGTATTCTTTCTACTTCCATTCCCAATGGACAAATAACCTTCTTAGCTTGGTAGGTCGTCTTTGGGCAACATGTTTCTCTCGGAAGGATGTCATCTAAGAGACCTAACAAGGTCAGAAACTCTTGTCGGACCAACCATTGCTTGCCTTCAATTTCAAGTAGTTCAAGCACGGTTGACAACCTTGTGTATTCTGGCTTGCAGCCAGGGAACAAAGGTTTCCCCGAGTCCTCCATTAAGCCCTCGAATTTACAAAACTCTCTTTCACCGTAGTTCCCTTCTGCATCGCGTAGCATCTCAACCAGATTGTCATCATGCGACCTATCCTCATCAAAAGCACATTCCATACCTCGCATATCGTTGACTTCTCGACGATGTCGCCATCTATGACTTCCAGATAATCGCTCTTCACCGTGGATCGCCCAACATGTATATCCTTTTTTGAAACCCCTTCGTATTAAGTGAGCTTCGATCTGCGCCAGGTTATTAAACATTTTCATATTACCGCAATCAGTACATGGACAGTACATAAATTTTATCCACTTCTTCAACATATCCTGCTCGGCGACTCTTCGAAAAGCAAACACACCATTAATATACTCTTCACTCACACGGTTCTCAATGTACATCTAGTTTCGGTCCATCTACACGTATACGCACGTAACAAATTAATTAGTGTTAAATTATATTAATAAACCGCAAGTACCCTTCATAATGACCAAACACATTAGTGATTAGTCTAGAGCAAATATAAAGGGTTACAGATCGTTACACATTAGTGACTAGTCTAGAGTAAAAATAAAGGGTTACAGATCGTTACCCTTCTCTCCAAGGTGGCGCAATGTGGGGGGAGGCAGCAGAGGTGCCGTAATGGGGGAGGAGGAGGCAGGGGTAATAGCTCAAAATGGGGGAGGAGGCAGCAGCAGCAACAGGGTGGCGGCACCTCAAATGGTATGGAAAGGGGGCCTGTCGGGAGCATCTACTTATAGTGCTTGTATATAAGAACCGTCTGTGATAAATAAGTATCACAGACGGTTATTTATACGAACCGTCTGTGAAGTATCACAGATGGTTCGTATAAAGAACCGTCTGTGATAACACTTAGAATCACAAATGGTTCTTTATACGAACCGTTTGTGATACTTCACAGACGGTTCTTTATACGAACCGTGTGCGATACTTCACAGACGGTTCATATAAAGAACTGCTCGTGATGAGTACCGCTTGTGAAGTATCACGCACGGTTCAGAGAAGAACCGTCTGTGATACTTATTTATCATGCAGTTAACGAAGATTGGTGTGTAGTATAGTATGTTTTGTAGTAGTGTGATGAACAATAAATAGCACTTTCTCCCAGTCATCACATTGCACTACATATAACTTATTTTCCATAGTACAAAACCAGTTATTTGCATACCAAAGTGTTGTTGATCCTGCTGATTGTGATGAATTATGCAAACTTAGTTTGTGGATATGTGTCAAGCGGTGGATTGATGATAGCTACTACTAACATTGTTGTTGCTCATCTATTGTAACATCATTTGCATAAATTGAGGTTGGGTGTCGAAAAACTGATTCAGATTCTGAAGTGTCACTACTAACAGTTTCTGGTTACCTTCGGCACTAACATTGACAGTGGCATTGGCGTTGAGATCAACTTTTTCATTGG
The DNA here is from genome assembly GCA_036346395.1 of Hsuehochloa calcarea. Taxonomy (NCBI): domain Eukaryota; kingdom Viridiplantae; phylum Streptophyta; class Magnoliopsida; order Poales; family Poaceae; genus Hsuehochloa; species Hsuehochloa calcarea. Next base: position 22,155,869 of record CM070595.1, on the reverse strand, counting down.
GTGCTTTATTTATTGTGGTTGATGTTGTTACTAATCATCTAAAGCGGCAGTTGGGCTTAGCAAAAGACAAGGGGAAAAGAAGGGATGATGGAAACAAGGTAGGTTGTAGCAACTCACAGTATCCAAATTACTTTGCAAAAATCAAATTACTTTTTGCAACTAAAACAACTCAAAGAAAACCATCTATCTTGTCGATACTCTTAAACTGGTGAAACGATTGAATACACATAATGAGTCTTTGACATTGACTATATGGCTTGTCTAACATCACAGTCTTCGATGAATCTTGCTTGATGATGCTCTTCTGATGATTCTATGTCATGTGGTCTTGAACGCAATGGTAAGAAACGTGTTGACCATATATATAAATTACAATGAAAGAGAATCCATTTAACATTATAAAATGTTATACGAAGAACTAGATAAGAAGAATACCATGAGGAAGATAAGTATAGAAAGATGACAAAAGATGAGGGTAGCAAACTATTTTATTTTCTCGTTATATAAAATAAGTTTTCAGTTTTCCAACTAACAACCATTCTAACTAGGTCACGACCAACAGTCGATATGACTCTAATACTATATCTGTGGAACCTAGGAGTGACACCCCCAGATTCTCTTTGTATTCTACACTAGTCCTTAGAATCGTACCCAGTGAATATAGTAAATAAATATGGTAATATCCACATCTCGCAAACTTTATTAATAATTACTAATTATTACAAAAATTACTTACAAGCTAACAATAAAAGAATACAGCGGAAAGACAAAGAAGGAGTAGTAGGGCCCAACAAATCTACCATAGGCAATTGATTGGAATATCGGCCTAGTCGTTGAGATCCTCAAGACCTTTGGGAAAGTAGTTATAATATATCTAAAATTCTTTGATTTTAAACTGACGAGTTAGTGCTAGATGCACTTCTAGTGAAGGAATAACCCCGTTACAACAAGGCCTTTTGCTCATATTTCCCACATGGAATAACTATCCATGAAATCATTTTTGGTAAAACATTTGGAAAAGAAATCCATAGTATAATCCGTGAAGACCATGGACACGGCTATTCGAATAGATTTACACTCTGTAGAAATTGTATAGCTTTACCCGCAAGAGATTATCGACTGATAATGTCTGTTTCACACACATCCATATGTGTGCAACTAAGTGATTATCACAATGCCTTTACAATGCGCCATACCAAAGTAGTCATACCCGCTGAGGTTTCACGCCAAACGGAAGCCCCCTCTTGCGCCATCTGGGAAAATAAAAAGGACGTCATTCTAAACCCACACAACAAGAAGGCACAACAATGGTGGAATATTGTAAATTTATTAGCCAAGTCTGTCCCATACAGACTTGTGGTAGTATAGAAGGGATTTATAATTTGCAGCTCATAGACTAGTCCTTAACTAACTTGGGGGACTTCCAAAGGGAACCCCTGGGCCTCGAACATTCATTGATTCGAACCTGTGCAAAAATTTGCACCCACCAACTATCTATTTTGCCCAAGTCCAAACTATTTTTCACTTTATTTTTATTTTGGAAGATATTTGAAAAAATTTCGATGGCATATCAATGCCATAGATACATTTTTAAACCATAGTTGAATTTTGGCTGTAAACAGCCAAATTGAACATTTTTCTAACCATGACAAAGCGTGTATTTTCCCAAGTGTTCTAGTTCATACTATTGCATCAACTAGATTTTATCTAAGGTGACAAGGTATAGTTTTTTGAAAATCAAAGTGGGCTATACAATTGTATTGGGATTAACTATAATTTTAGAGCAGGAATTTAAACTACATAGAATATAAATAAGCATGCAGTAATAATTTAAAATATAATTTAAATAAATATAAAATATTGTGATCAAATATGATCAAAGGATGTAATTTTCCATGCTTAAATAATTTTTTCTTTGTTTATGAAGTAATCCGGTTCTCTAGAGTCGTCGAAATTTATGCGAGAAAACTAGTTAAATTCAAATAAAATATAAATATACTCCAAATTAATCATTTTAATATATTTGAATATATTAGGATTTTATATGAATTTAGAAATTTGAATCAACTGAATCGGAGCTTGAACGAAGGAGAACGGGCTCTTAGAAGATTTAATTTCACATTAAATGATAGAAAACACTAATATGGGATTTTATGAATTTATTTGAATTATATTTAAAAAGGATATTCCAAATTATTTTTTAATGATGAAGTCTACGAAGGAAAAAGGATTTTGGCTGAATTATTTTCCTAAAGGAAAATGAAAACAACCGCTTACTTATGGGACCACGGTCTATGGACTGGGTTCAAGAATTTGTGCCAGTCCTCGGTGGACCGGGCGCACGGAGTGACCATGCGGTGCCATGCAAGGCGACACATGGGTGGCCAAGCGGACACAGGTGCTGAGGTGGCACGTGCGTGGTAGCGAGCTAGCACACACGCGACTACCACGTGGCGGCGGTGGCGACGCACACGAGGATCAAAGGATGCCGGCGAATGCGTAGGTGGCGACAGGCGACGAGGGCGCGTCGGAGAGAGGATTGGATGAGAAGCATTCCTACCTAATGTGGGCAGCCGGAGGTGGACAGAGGTGACTGGCTGCGAGGAGAGAGCAGTGGCGCTTCGCGTCTGTGGCAGAGACGGTGCTCTGGTGACGCTCGAGCAACGAAGGTGCGTGCACGGTGTTGAACGCATCAACGAGAAGCTAACAGCGTGGATTATGTCGCTAGAGAACCTTCAACAACGGCGGGAAAATCAATGAAATGCTACTAGCTGGAGAGAGGAATCACATATTCTGACGAGGAAAGGAGGAGAGGAGAGCTAGTTTTGGCAGGTCAACGATGAGTGAAGAATGGGGTTCTAGGTGCTCCCTTTTGTAGGGAAAGGGGAGCACGGGAGAAGGAGATCATGAGTGACCATTCTACACCGGCGCGGGCGACAGTGTAAACACGACATTAAGGGGAGTTCAGTGCGTCAATTGGCCGGAATGAATAGCATGCGGGAAGAGGGTCTTAGTGCCCATGATTGAGGTTGAATACGGGGAGAAAACTCATGCATTCAAAGCTTCCGAGGCGCGATGATGGCGAACATGGCGCGGTTGGTGCAAGGAGGAAGAAGGTGAGAAAAGAGAAGGGGGTGTGGCTGACGGGTGGACCGGCTCATTGGTAGTGAGAGAGAGAGTGGTAGGTGGGGCCCAGGTGGCAGTGGCAGGATGGAGGGGAGGCTGGCCCGGCGCGCGGAGACGTCCTCGCGCGGGGAGTGGTCCGACGCGGGCGGAAATAAAATGAGAAAAAGAAAAGAAAACGGGAAGCAGGAAGCGGGCTGGGCTGAGTAAAGAAGAAAACAAGCCGAGGAAGAAAGAACTCGGCCCGAGGAGGATTGGGGAATTTTAATTGATTTTCGATTTTAGAAAAGATAAGAAAAACAAATGGCTTTTAGTAAATATCAAATATAGTTCAAAAATTCTACAAAAATTCACAGACATTCCCTAAATCATTTTAAAATTAATAAAATTATTTTCAACTTTAATCTGTGTTTTATTTTGGAAAATAAATTATTTTAAATTTAGTAAATTATAAAAAACCTTTTTAAAATCCAAGAAAATTAATTTTTTTTTATTTTTGACTTTAGATCCAGGAAAAATCCATAAAGCTCTTTTAAATTTTAGAAAATCCAATAAAATAGTAATTTTAGTTAATTCTTTTTTTTAGTAATAGAACTTTGTAATGTTAAAGTGTCCCACGGATGGTGCCAACTGTCGATGAATTACTATCGATCTTATAGAGTAAATGCGGTGTTTCAGATAGGTTCACGCCTTCTGTAGGGAGAATAATAAACCCACTCTTGTGTTCTTGTATTAAGCGAGATTACAATGCACAATGTGCAACTAAACTATTAATGCTATCAATGGCTCTCGTCTCTATCTGTTGACATCGCCCCTTATAAAGCGTCGAAGGGGTGGCACTTGCTGCCCATCAAGAGATGCCTTGATACTTGCTGGAATCCACATGTGGATGACGATTATTGTCAGTGGACTCCCTTCTTGCACGTTGGCCAGACGGTTATTGTCAGAGACAGAGAGAGGTGTGTTTGGTTATGCCATAGACATAAAGGTGCATATGTTGTATTTTTGTAACACCCTGGCTATTCGAAAGCCAAAATGTTACCTAAAGAACTAACATACAACCACATTGCGAAATAATTTAAACAATACCTCAATCCAATAGCATATAAAGATCATCATCTATTGGTATGATTGCAAGAATATAATCTGAATCCATCCACATAACACAAATTCCAGATATCCAAGTCTACTGAATCAATTAAGATAATTCAATTACAAGACAAATTAACAACAGTTATTTAATCAACCAAAACATAGGGAATGATATCATCCACCATCATACCCTATTTATTACAGTTCAGCTTTAACAAATGAAAGGCAAAGGCAAGGACAAGTTGAGATAAATGAAAACTGAATATTGTGAAGTGAAAGAAAGAATGTGAAGTGAATGATGTGATCCACGTGACTAAGCCCTCCTATGCATGCCGTCTTTAATAGTTACCTAAATAAATAAACACTGCAAGAATGAGTCCACGACTCAGCAAGTACAACGGAATAAAGCGAACCATACTGAATATGAACATAACATCACAGAATAGAAATTGAAGGTAGAATGGATGAAATCATATGAATGAATGAAATGCATGAACTCCACTTCTGCTTATACCGGTATAGCCAGTGACACACCCATCGGTGTTCACTTAGGGCCGCATTTAACAAAATGCGGGAATCCAAGGCCCGTATGAAGAATATTTTATACGGGGATCTAAATCTGCCCACATTGGAATGGTGGGTCTTACATGCCCATACTGGAATTAATGGGTCTTTACATTCCACTCCCATGGAAGAAACATGAACAATGAATGAATGGAATGAATTATAAATAATTAAAGACATCATCTCATTAAACATGGATTAACGAACGTGAAAAGAACATGAACCATTGAATCTAGTCCTGGATCATAGAAATAACAGTATGAATCAACAAGCACTCATCATTCACCAACAATAAGACTCACAAGGTATTTGCCCATATTAAAATTATGGGACTTCACTACCCACTCCCGTGGGCGAACAGGAATGAAGGAACGAATGAATATAATGAACATAGTCCTATTATTGAAAAATCATGGTATATCAACTATGAGAGGAAACAACGAATACCGAAATTACACATTTCATATTCATCCATTAAGTGGAACAACAACAAAAAAGACAAATCAATTGTACTTGCCTTTCGAACTGCGACGCGTTAGGAGGCAAGGACGAAGTCACTAATCTCGAATTCCCTTCTCCTACACAAATTAATTATTTAAATAAGTAACAACGTAAAAAGGACGCTACTCGAAACGCTTAGTCGCCGCATCCTAACCCAAGGTTCACATAGTCGATATACCCAATTAAACCGACAGTCTAGCAGGATGGTAATCTGGATAGTGACACTAAAAACACCATATCTTTTGCTCTGAGCCTCGAAAAGGGGTGATTTCAGATCCTATGGAAAGATAATGGAAATCTCCACATTAACCTAGCTGGCTGAACCTTCTAATTCGGCCAACAACCAAAGCTAACATTTAGATGATAGTCTTAATACAAAATCTGTCTAGCAGAATTACACCGAAGTAATGAAACAATCATAACTTTTGATAAAATTAACCAAAATCCATGATTCTTGTCATTCTGGAAAGCTAAGAACAAGACCTTCAAAAGCCTAGTTGGAATGATACTCATAATTTGCATTTAACAAAATCTAGCCCACGGCTCAAAACTAGAGTCAGCAAACCGACAACCATTCAGGACAGCAGCATTGCAAAATTCATATTTATTAATATGGGACTCGTGGCGAGGTGAGTCTAGTGACCAAAGAAACTTAACGAGCAAACCTACAAAACTCCAGTTGACAAGATTTCCTAATTCTGCCAAAATAATTAACTAAACAGTAGGTGAAAATACGTGACAGAAATCTGTCCAGACGAACAGAACAGCAGCGAAGAACATAACAGAACTTTTAATATATAACTCCGATTAACATGTTGTTTATCAATATGGAAAGGTTATTAAAATTACTACAATAACCTAGTTGGGTGGAAACCATGAATCTTCCATTAACATGGTCATATTTTAAAAGACAAATTGACAGTTCATTCTCGTCGGGATTCAGAACAGTGTGGAAAGAACAGACCATAACTTTTGATCAGAATGTCAGAATTTCATGATCTTGGTGGATATGGAAAGCTAAGAACAAAATCTACATATCTATAGGAGACGAAAACCTCTAGATCGGCCTCTAAGAAACCGAAACCGGCCGCGCAAGAAACTGGACAGATCTAAACTTTGTGACAGCATCAATTCAATCCAATCAAACTAATCCAATTCACATCTAAACGACAACAAACAGTGGGGGAAATGACTCGTTACCCTTGAAGAACCCAAGAAGGTGATGAACGAGGCTTGGGGAAGAAGATCCCCCTTCTCCTCACCTTCTCCTTCCCTCCTTTGGCCAACACAAGTGTTGTCCTCCTCCTTTCCTCGTGAGTACCGGCAGCGGAGAGCTTCGTTGGCGAGGTGGGGAGGCACCAATGGCAGGGCCGGCACCAGGAGCAGCAGGGGGCGCCTAGGGCAAGTGGGGGTGGCGGCTTGGAGAGAGGGGGTGGCGGCTTGGGGGAGGGAGAGGGAAAGTGGGGGAGGCAGCTAGGGTTTGGGGTGCCTCCCCCCTTTGGCCGGTCTCCCCTAGGCCAGCTCCCCCTCATGGGCCTCCTGGGTCGCGGCCCGCGGCCCAAGTTGGCGAGAAAATACAGAAAACCCCCCGCCGATTCAGGAAATTCCAGTTCTTTATTTGTCTTTTCCATCCCCGGCTCCTTTTCTAATTACCCGATTCGATTCCGGGGTATTACAATTTGCTACAACCAGTGTTCCCCTAGTAACTAGGCGCTAGTCGGACGGAAAACCAGTGCCTAATCGCCGCCTAGGCGGGATAAATCAGCTAGGCATGCTAGGCGGGAGGGCTACGCCTAGCACCGAGGCGGCTTAGGCGGATGCCTAGGCTAACACTAGCTACCATGCATAGTTGGACATGGTGTACAGGATCCCAAGTTAATAAGATGGGACCCCACATATCTGTCTGTGAGACTTATCGACCAGAGGGTGAGCGTGATTTGACCTGGCCGTAAAGACTTTCCGACCAGAGGATGATCATAACCTGAACTAGTTGTGACAAGTATGTCCGCCTAGGGGTATACTGAAGGCTATTTGAATACTATTATCTACAATAAAAATTATAGATAAATAGCTTTATTAATTAAGGATTATTCTAGCTTTCTTAATTAAGGATTATTCAATCATCCTTGTGAGTGTTCCAAACTAACATTCAACGTAACCAATCTATATAAATTCATGATTAAATCTAAAAATAAATTATTGATAATAGAAGCAATGTTAAAAGCATGTAGCCCATGCAGATACACAAATTGATGACTAGTATATGTTTTAATAACCAGAGTCCCTTATACAATAAAATTACCTCAGTCACTACAACTAGCTAAATTTCCTGCGCTATTGTGCGGCTAGTTAATATAATACATATACCTTTTATTTGAAAATAGACTCGTAGAAATTTGTTATGCAACTCTAATGCTTATGATTGAAAATAGAGTTGTATATATACAACTATGACAGATCTAATGCATATTTCATTAATCTGCACTGTTATAATCTGGATCCTCTTATCTTTTTGTCCTATTAATGTTGGGGTTTCTATCCTATCACAGCGAACGTGTAACATCCTTTTCTATCGTTTCAATAATATTGTCATCAAAATACTTGTACTTAATTAAAAGCATTGCTTTCAAGTTAAAACAAACCAAGTCTCAAACATATTTGGTTTTGAGAAAAATGCACGGCTGAAACAGTGGTGGGCAAGGCCATAAAATATGCTTGTTAGGCCATGCACAATGTAGCGGTGCTAGCTAGCTTTTATGCTATCGCACCGGTGCTAGCACATTAAAGCGAGCAAAGGTAAGGGTACCATGAAAAAGATTCCTGGCACCGGTGCATGTAGATGCACCAGGTGCTAACTAAAAACAAAAATAAATGGGATGGGGGAGGGCCTCATGTGAGGCCCTCCCCCCCCCCATCTCCATCCATCCCCCCTCCCCCCCCCCTAATCCAACAGCCCTCACGTGAGGCCCTCCCTCAGGAAATTTCCTTCCACTAAAAACATATATGCTACGGGCCCACTTGTAAGTGGAATGAGAGAGGGAGAGAGAGTGTGTGGTTGGACAAAAAGAAAGGATATTTTATTGGAGTTGTCTATGTGTAAGTTATCTAAAAATTTGTTATTTTTCAATCACTTGTTCCTACCTTTAGATTTCCATCTAACGACCCGAAAAAATGTTACAAAAAATTCTACACTAGATAAAAGTAAATATAGATGAACCCTATAAATACAAAAACAAATAGAACTAAAAGTTAGAGTGGAGTTGTGCTAAAATTGCACATCACTTGGTACTGTAATTTTGCGCTTAGTACTATGCAACTGTAGGTGACTGATGGATAAGAAAATTTTAGACAACTGAAAATTAGTAAATCCGTATTTTATTTAGTTGTGGGTCCTGTGTTGGAGAGATAAAGATGTGCTAAATACTATAGGAGAAAGAAAAATCTAGCACTGGTGTGATATGATAGTGAAGTGACCAATCTGACACGTGTAACATTGTATATGGCCTTGTGAACATCTAGCTATGTTGTCAAAATTTAGTCATACATGTTTTTAAAAGAAAGACACTTATTTTGATCCCAAAACTTGTATAAATGATTCATACCAAGTAAACAAACACAAACGAGGTGAATTTCTCTCGCTATGTATAATTTATTCTAGTATACTGTACTGCATGGTGTAGATACACTACTAATTATTCTAGTATAATCGAATTTGAACGCGGTGCTGTATGCTTATATGGAATTACGGTGGTATATGCATTGTACATGTGAATACTACTTTGTCCAGATAAGGATGTGCTTGGGATTACTCTAGAACGTCATTCGAGAATTAAAGGCAGTATTAATTAATTGGAACCAAGGAAAAGATAGAGTCAAATACTATGAATAAGCAACCGCGCAGCACAATTAGCAACTAGTAATTATTGCGATGAAAAGATAGAGCCAACCATGCGTAGGTGAATGCACATCTATACCCATGCATTTATAGCTGTATACATATGCATATGAATGTATCGATGTAAGAAAGAGGAAACCCACGGGGATCGGACCAGAGGCGCACGAATCGTAAAGCAGAGGGGCGATGCGGCGCCCAACTCGAAACGAATGACACCTGTTTCCCGCGCGAGTTTCCTTATTTTGGCGACGCCGGCGGCGGCTGCACATCACACCACAGTACAAGTAACCGCCGCAGGCGCGTCCTACAAATACCTCCCTGCTGGCACAGCACACCACAGCACAGCAACACACACCACCGTAGCAAGTTCTTCTCTTATCTTCGACTGATCTCTTTTCTTGTCTTCTCGTGTGTTAGATCCCATGGCCACCCTCACCGTCCGCGACGTCCTGTACCTTTACGGCACCGCCCGCTCCGCCTACGAGCGCTTCATCGGCATCGGCGGCAACCCCGAACAGGCGCGGAACGCGGTGGCGCTGCTTGCCTGGCTCGACCAGGGGAACGTGCTGGCCATCCACCACATCCCGGGCCTCAGCCCCGCCGCCGTCAACCAAGTCGCGGCGGAGGCCAACTCCATCCTCGAGTGCCTGCGCGAGCAAGGCCCCGTGCTGCCCGCCATCCCACTCATCTCTGCGCTCTGCAAGAACGGAGACGTCGACCCCCGCTTCTTCGCCTTCCACCAGGACCTCGTCGTGCGCGGCGTCGCCGACATCCTCGACGGCGTCGGCATCCTCATCTTCGACGACCGCCTGCACGTGCTACTGCGCCGCTACGAGACGGGCCTCGTCGGGAACCCGCCCGAGCTGGCGGCGGCGTACAGCTGCCGCCCCGTCAGCGTACCAGAGGACTGCCGCTCCATGTTCATCACCTTCTCCAGGGGGGTTCCCATCGAACGAGAGGATATATTCGACTACTTCAGGCAGTAAGCATCGCATGGATATCTATGTATATATGTATATGTTTCTTTTTTGCAATGTTGCAACGCATCGCATGGACATCCATCAAATTAAACCCTAGCTACTTACGCATTTTACATGCATATGATTTGTATCTGCTGCAGGAAGTGGGGCGACTGCGTTGTGCGCGTGCTGATGGAGAAGACGGCGGGGGGCATGCCGCCGATGTACGGGCGGATCATCTTCAGGAGCGAGGCGTTCGTGAGTCTCGTGCTCAACGGCGAGCACCTCGTCAAGATCACTATCGGACACCGCCAGATCTGGCTCCGCAAGTACGTCCCGAGGCCAGCCAACATCTGATTCCGGCCTACAACGACCGGCGTGCCACAGGAAACCAAGCTACATCTCATCTATATGTTGGATGATAGGAATGAATTGAATTGCACGCTTAATCGGTTTGAGTCGACGGCCAAAGGAAGAGTTGATGTTACTTTATGCCATCAATTGTTATTGTATGTCACTAGCAGTCAGACGATATGTAATGGTTGAATCCATGCCTCCATGGACCATGGTACGTACTTGCAAACTCTCAAGAATGGAAATAAAGTCAATTTCAATCTAGGAGTATCGACGTCTTTTCTGCGATCGAGTGTATTGCATCTCTTATGAGTTCATAATTAAAACAATTCAAAGTGTGTTATAAAGGGAAAATACACTTAATTGTTGTTTAATTTCTATTTTGTATGCTTGTGCATTATGGATCTGGGAATAGAAAAATGAAAGTGAATATGATTTAAGAAGTTGAAGCATAACATTGCTATTGATACTAGGGTAATTACTAATATATCGGGTTGATACTTAATATTATGAAGTGGATATAATGTAACAATGTCCAAAAGAGGGTTGCTTTGATATTTTGTTCATCTTTGTCCGCTCTTACAAATAGTGGGACCAAAGAATTAAGTTTTTATTTTCGTTAAGCTTCTTAACACAGTTAAGACATATGTATAATGTAATATATTTGTTGATTAATGCACAATTGCTTTTTTGTTTGGTTTATTAGTCAATTATATCTCACTGATGATAATGTAATTGTTTGAAATATGATATAATTTATTTGTAGATATATATGTATGTCATGTTCACGAACTCTGCCAGCATCTGTAGCTTTTCTATCAACGTGGATTCCATGCACATTCTGTCCAATACTTTTAAGTTCACCAAAAAATAACATTGTTTAATTGTAAGGAGGTAAAAATATGTATAATTGTGCTTCACAGTTTACTTGGAATATTTACCTCTTCTAATGAACTTCTGATCTATTCTATAGACTGCAGCAGTGCTGTACTACTACACCCAGTCCCCAGTTACTTGCTTTTATCTTTTTTGTCTCATTCCTAGGTTCAGAGCAGTGTGAGATTTTAGGCACAACAATATTTAGTTTGTGTAGATTATTTCAGTGTCAAATGAAAAAGATACTGATATGCATCTTCTGTAGGTTTATAGAATTATCTGTAAGTATCCTGATTTGAATCCATCGAATATGTATCTTTTTGTATCAGTTTACTAGATTCTTTTGTTCTGATTAAACATCAAGTTTAAAAAGCTGAAAGTGAGAATTTCGTTTTCTGAATCTACCACAGTATTCATCCATTTTTCCTGTTTACTTCTATACATTTGAATACATATTGTTATACACTAGTATTTTCATCTTTTTATCTTTCAATCGTGCTAAAGTTTCTCTATACTCTCTGAGACAATGGCAATTTTACAATCAACCATAATTGTCTATGCCTAAATTTTTTACATTTGGGTGATCCCCACAGATTGATCGATGAGAAGCAAGAATAGCATGAACAATTGACGGAATGGACCGAGAAGCAAAGATTTCGTGAGAACAGATAGAATTAGATGTATTAATTTCGCATTTGGACTTCGATTCTTATTGATATCCATATTGGTTTACATAGGAAATTTGGTTGTATGTTACGGAATGATGTGTGTAGTATCAAGTTTATTAAATTATATTGTTGACAGGAGTTCAGACGGAGTAGTTCTTACGGATAAATTTGAACGTAGTGTAAATTCTATAAGCGGTCAATTCTAACGGATAGAAAGGAAATCGTTATCTGATGCATTGTACACACGTATGGTACTAGTCCAAATAAAGGAGATGCGAGGACAATTGGTTCCCTAGTTGTGTGCTCACCTTGCAACCAGGGGTTCTCGAATTTCTTGTCTCTTTACTCTTTTGTGCTCACCTTGCAACCAGGGGTTCTCGAATTTCTTGTCTCTTTACTCTTTTTCACACTTTATGCAGTATGTGTTACAATGTGCCTTGGCAACACAATGTGTTACGGTAGACACGTTTTGTAATGGTGTGGCTGCCTAGGCGGTGACGCGCGAGAGTGGTAAATCTCCAAAAGAAAAATGAACACAGGACGGTGGTAATACTCATGCTACATAAGATCACCACCACCACCATTCTTGAGACTGACATGCTTTGTTCGTCAATTGATCCATTGCATCCCTTCGCCTCTGACCTTGATTCGAAAGGAAAGGATTAGAGATTTTAGTTCAAACTAGTTGTATCGCTTGCTCTTTGCTGCGGGCTTGTTGGATGAGGCTTTCTTTTACTATTAACAATCACAAATTGTACACACTTCAAATAATTGCTATTAATCACTTTAAACAAAAGCATTGTTTCTCAATTACTGGAAAAAGCAAACTTGTGGGCCCAAGATATGCATGGTGACTTTGTAAAATATTCATGTTGCAGATTACCCACTCCGGTCACAAATGAATATCATTTTGGGCACATATGTAATTAAACTTTCAAAATGTCAGTTATCGACATAATTTTTAAATATTTATATTGGATACATGAAAATCATGTATGCTGATTGCTATCAAAAAAATATTTATAATTTTATTGAGTTATATATATTATAATAGAAATTAGTAATGACATCCTTTATCGAGTTATATGCATTTTAGAGATCGTGTGAATGTCTAAAATGACATCCTTTATTGACCGGAGGGAGTACTTGTTAGTAATGACAGACCACACGAAGGAACTCTGGAATACAAAAAGATACATTCTTTGATATTGGATAGTCTCCGTGAATATATACTACATACAATGGAATAGATTCACAACCAGCTTATCAAGTGATAATAACTAAATATTAATCAGCAGTGCATAATTTAAATAGGTAAATCTTGCAATATTTTTAGAACATAAACCATCAAAAGCCCATAATTAAATAGCAGCAAGAAATTTCTTTTGTAAGTAAGAAGAGAACAATAATTATCCTATCGTAACCACTTGACCAGTTCTTCGGAAGGACGAGAACATTGTGATAATTACCCGGCATTTAGTATGAGCGGCAACATCCATGAACTGTATGGCGACCGGAGAACCATCACTACGGGAAACACGTGATTTGCCGAGTGCAAAAATCTTTACCGAGTGGCAAATTACGGGCACTCGGCAAAGACCTGCTTTGCCGAGCGCCACACTCGGCAAAATATGGCACTCGGCAAAGAGGCCTTTGCCGAGTGCCAGGCACTCGGCAAATTCCTGCACTCGGCAAAGACTGTCTTTGCCGAGTAAGGTACACACTCGGCAAAGATTGGTAGAGGTCTAACGGCATCCAGCGGCGTCCTCTTTGCCGAGTGCCCCCCGTTTGGCACTCGGCAAAGAATGTATTCTGCCGAGTGCCAAAACTTGGCACTCGGCAAACTAATTTTTTTTTTTTTGGTTTTTTGCCACCAATTTTTTTTTGAAGCTTTAGTACACTACCACAAACAACATGTTTAACTTTGGGATATTTTCATTTCCTTTTGGCATATTTCTATAGTTTATTTTGTTTTGTTGAATTTTTCCAGAAAATGTAAGTTTGAACTGCAGGTGCATCGAATGATGGATTACATTCGCTCAAAAATGTTATCGTTGTTTCTTAGTGTAAATTTAGGCTAAATCCAGAACCGCCTCGAAATTTCGATCAACGTGCTCGCTGGGCAACGCCGCCAACTTGCGTGGGAGTGGTTTTTAATTGTATAAAATGCGACGAATTCGAAAATCATGAAACTTGTCGAGTTGTCACCGATCGTATGCGTATCTTGTGGAAAATATTTGAAAATTTTCGAGCACGCCGTCACGCACGATGCTTGCAAACCTTAGAAAAATGTAAGAATACGTGACAACTTCTTCTGAGATTCTTGGTTTGCAAGCATCCTATGTGACAACTTGCGCGAAACCTTCTCAAATTTTTATCACAGCCTCCACATATGATATCATGACATCTTCCCAAGTTTCATGATTTTCGGACTTCGTTTGCTTTTTATACAATTTAAAAACAACTCGACCGCAAGTTCGTGGTCATGTTTCGTGAACAAGATGCTCAAATTGGTGGTCCTGCTCTCGTTACGCCTCACATTATACTAAATAACATGAATATCATTTTTCCAATCATTTTTTTTCATTATTCGAATGACTAGCAGTTATAATTTGAATTATCCAAGAAAATTCAATTAATTGAAATAAATTAAAGAAATATAGAACAAGTCTGAGAAATGTGCCACATTGGAACATGGAGTACCAGGTATTGTATGAGGACTGCAGAAAAAGTTTGGCGGTCAAAAATGGCAAAAAAATTGTTTGCCGAGTGTTAAAAATGGCACTCTAAGAATAGGTTCTTTTGCCGAGTGTCGTGAAGACACTCGGCAAATGAGCCTTTTTGCCGAGTGTCATTTGTTGACACTGCAAAGAATTTTAAAATGTTTTTAAATAAACCCCTCTTTGCCGAAAGTGCCGATCGGGGCACTCGGCAAAGGGGATTTAACTCACACGGCCACCCAGCCCACACACACCGCACACACGCACACCTGCCGCCGCCGCCGCTCCTCGCTCCCCCTCCGCCTCTCGGCCTCTCCTTCGTCGCGATCAAGGCCCGCGCCGCCACCTCCTGCGCCGCGCTTCGCCCGCGCCTCGGCGCCTCCCGCCGCGCCGCCGCGCCGCTTCGCGCTTCGCCATCGCTCATCTCCTTCGCCCGCCTCCACCACCGCCGAGTATCTGCAGTAAGTAGCTTGCCTCCTCCGTCGAGTCTCGCTCATCTCCTGTGATCCATGAGTCCCATTGTAGATAGCATCTTCAATACGAGTGGTCGCTTCAATCAAAGAGTCATAAGTGGTCATCGCTTGGAAATATAAATAGTCATGGTATTGCCTACTCATGTTATTCATCATTATCCGAACTTGTTCCTTTTCGGGGAGATCAATCACTTAGGCAGCTTTGGCCTTCCAACGGGCCAGAAATTGGTCACAATCATAAAGAGACCGAACCGAGGTACTTGAGGTGCGATGAGAAGGAACCGACTTCTTGATGGCCCTTAAAGCTTTCCTTTTGGCCAACAGAGCCTTTAGAATGTCGTGAGTGCTTGGTTCAAAGTGAACCGGATTTCGGGTTCATTTGACATAGTAGCTACAATGGTAGATTCTGAATTGGGTGTAACTTCTTCTACACGAACTCGGCGAGATGGGCGGACCTGTGACGGTTCAAGAAGAACTTTCTTGTGGGATGGAATGATGTTAAAAACAAATGACCTCCTAAGACAAAAACAAAGATGATGTCACCTAGAAAAAAATCTTTCCTCAATCCCGCTAAACCTTGAGTAAGATGGTATTTAAGTAACATCATTTACCAAGGTGGATTGGTGTTCACTAAATACCATATGATTCATCTAGCGGTCTAGGGGTAAGAAAGCCTCGCCCTAGATGTGAAAGGTTTAGCCACACATTCACAGAGCATCTAATCCATCTTTTCCCATGCCAAGGAAAACCAAAACCAAATCACCTCTTAGTGTTGCTTAGTGCTCGGTGCATCCCTACTGGGTAGTCCTAAACTTGATAGTTCTATGGCCACTACATGATGGAATTTAGGCTATAGTAAGACAAGTTAAGGTTCCCACAAAGAATGAGGGCTTTAAAATCTACCTCCCACCCTTCATCTCTAGGACGTCTGATGGTCAAGCAAAGACTATGCACCCCACTTTGGTATACCCTCCTAAGAGGAGTACTTGATGCAGTGGTGGGTTTTGGGGATAGTATGACTCGGCCCCTGGACCATGCCAACCAAGACTTCCCACCAGGTTTTCCTATTTGGGGACAATTCCAGATATGCAAGATGCATATGCATGCAATGCTTAGGTGTAGTGAGGTGGTGTGTGCTTATTGAAAATAGGTTAACCCTTAGTTTATACAAACTACATTTTTCACAAAGGAAAGAAATGGGAATGTTGGTGAATTTTCAAGTCAAGCCATTTATAAGCCAAAAACCTTTGATTTAAGGCTTTTATTCCCTCTTCGCACTTCTTTGTGTTCTTGGAGGTGAAAATTTCCAAGATGTGCAAAGTTGAAAACTTTTTTGTTCTTTGCGGCAGTGACACGGGCAAGGACTACCCGGTGAAGGTGAGCGGCGTGGAGATCGTGTCCGATCCGGCCGCTCATGGCGAGCCCGCCACCTTCAAGATCTCCGCCTACGTGTAATCAACTCCCAAATGATTCAACTCGACCTTTTTCTTTTCTCGATGTAGTTGGTTGTGCCATGAACTTAGTGCACTAGTTAAGCACTCTCAAAACAAATAGTAGTAACTGGAAATTGAGCTTTGTAGTACTGAAATTTAAGGTAGTGGAATTTTGCTTGTACTCTCACAGACTGTAACTTGTACTGTCAGCCTATAACTCGGGTAATGGAATTTTGCTGACCATAATATCTTGTGTTCATCCGGTGGTATTTAGGGTTAGGATTTTCTATTACGCTTTCTTGGTCGTTGAGTCTGTCCCGTGGTCCTGCAATTGTGATCAGAAAGTCTTTTGAGTCATGAGCCTATGTCCCACAGGTAAAGTGCAGTATTGATGTTTGGAGCTTGTGGCCATGCAGAATGCTACGGAGCTTTACTTGATGAGATGATGCAAGCGTAGAAAGGAGATAACTAAGGCAGTATACCAATAGTTGTGCCCTAGCTGTAGCTCTGGCATATCAGCTACTTATCTCATTTCGATATCGCCTTTCCTGACGAGTGGTCCGTGGCACCGAGCGTGTAGCTCGCGCGTACCAGAGCGAAATCTCGGCGACTCGAGAATGAACCCTGAGCAGTCCCAAATATGTGATTTGGGTGGACTCGAGCCAGATCTCGAGCGTGCCTGGGCGCGTGGATCCAGGATAGATGTAGGTTTCTTACTCAGAGGCAAGCTCTGAGCAGTCCCAAACTCGTGGATTTGGGCGGTCTCGAGAACGGATCTCGAGCGTGGTGAGCACGATAGACTCGGGTAGTATAGGATTTGGATCTTTTGCATCTCTTTGTTTCTTGGTGTTATTTGCTTTGTGTATGGCATGTAATTAATGATGAGAAGAAGAAGAACCGAACCAAAGCTTCGATTTATCTAGTTTCGGATCAAGTATATGATTATGATATGCCAACATTACCCATCATTGCAAGTTCAAATCCAAGCTAGAGCAAGAGAGGAGAGGAAGAAACACAAGCGAAACATCATGTACGATATATAAGATGAGAGGAGAGAGTTGCTAGGTGGTTCTTTTGATTTTTGTTGGTGAGAGACAATTCATCAATTTGGCTTGGGAGGAACCATGTAGCTATGAAGCTCTCCATCCAGATGCTCGATGGACCGTCACGGCTCACATGTAGGCGGCCGCTGTTCGATGGCGAGCACACCCGAGTAGCATCAAGTTGGAGAGTGTGCAAGGTAACGTGTCGGTGAATGGTATTCAATCCTCAAGAAGGCATAGATTAGGCAAAGCTGTCTCCAACTTCATTATGAACATTCAAAATCTACGTACTTGTGTCAAGAATCTATGAAATGAATTTATATAAACTAATGACATTACAGTAGTAATACACACAATCTACTAGGAAATTATCGATCCGGCATCAAAAGGAGCTAAGTACGCAGAGAAATACAAATACCTCATTCATGAGCTTGAAGGATTGAGCTTTAGTTGGACTCGACAAAGAAATGAATACCAACAAGAAATATCTCATACTATTGTAAAATGTCCATTCAAATATGGCAAATATTATATAATACATACCATATTTGAAGAAGGCAACCATCTAGCGGAGGCAACACCTTCAAAAGTATGCTTCGCAAGAGAAAACTGAGTTTCACCAGCAATATTCAAAATGCCCTCCTGCAAACATGCACTATAGCAACAAATATGAAACTTAAAAAAAAACACACATACTCCACTTAACTAAACAACCATACACTATTGTAAGCTAGACACACATCTCACCAGAAAATCTCTCTGTTATCCATGTTATTGTTAGACTCACTGTCACTGACACAAGTGATTATCACAAAAGCAAACTATTCTTTAACCAATTCACCTCCTCCGATCAAGAATTGCAATCACTGCTTAATTACATGCTTAAATGATCTTCTTAAAGGACGATGATTTACGTGAACCAAACCCATCAAGCACTAAACGGGTTAGTCTCATAGATAAATATGATACACTCTTGGTTGGAGATGCTACTTAAGAATGCAAATGAGTATTAATAATGAATAGTATTATGCATTATGTTTGTGACTTTACATGTAGAACCTTTTGCTTTCTGTATATGCCATGTTCTTGCAACATAGTTTTGTCAAGTCCAGAGAGTCTACAATCTAGAACATATGTCCCATTTTATGTGCATACTCATGCTCTACTCTTGTTTGTACCAATACCTCACTCCTTACAGTACTGATACTTGAACATCACAAAACGGTGTCTTTACAGTACTCATACTCAACTCCTTGCGGCGCGGAGGGTCTGCTCGCATCGCGCCGCTCGCCATACGCACCGCCATCAAGATTCGATTGGTATATCACTTTGTTATTGCTATATCACTTTGTTGAATGCCATTCTCGATTGGTCGGTCCGATTTATTCTCTCGTTAGGCGTAACCTAGTTAGGCGTCTCCTGTTCGAAAGAGATACGGTTGGAAATATGCGATCTTTGCATATCTATAACCGTATCTGCTTCAATTGTCCACGTTTTTGATTAGCCGAGGATGCGTAGATGGGGTTAGTTTCCGTGGTCTACTCCGATCCGTGACTGAGTTTCGGCAGCATCTCCCTGTTGTTCTCCGGATACACAATCTCCCTGCCAGGACGTGTATTTGGAGAACAATGAGAGGTGCCGCCAAATTCTGTCTCGGATAGGAGTAGAGCATGGAAACTAACCTCATCTACGCATCCTCAGTGGGATTAGGACCTATCTTCACCTATTAGATAGGAGAAAGATCGTAGATGAATTTGATTCTTATATTACTCCCTGATATGTTAGAGGATGGATGACCGTCATTGGATGTACACGGGCCGGAGAAGTCAGAGTGATTACACCACGGAATGGATGAACAAGACCGATGCTTTCTTGAACCGTGCATTTGGCAAGGCTGCTAAAGGACATTGTCTAGTTTTGTGTCCCTGCAGCAAATGTGGAAACAGGAGAAGGGTAAACAAGGTGGACATGGGTAAACATCTTTTGAAGAATGGATTTACGCCGGACTACACCCGGTGGGTCCACCATGGTGAAGCCCATCGTATGAGAGAGGAGGTGGTGAGACCACGCGTCGAGGCTTATGATGTCGATGCCGGTAGCGTACATGTTAGATGACTTTCACCAAGGACATTTCGATGAGGGACGTGAGAAGGAGGAGATGGAGGGCACCGCAAAGCGTTCTACGACATGATGGACTCGGCACAGAAACCCCTTCACGATCGGTCAACGGTGTCTCAACTGGATGCCATTGGACGCTTAATGGGGTTGAAGTCCGAGTTAAACCTGAGTCGAGAAGGCTTCGATAAGATGTTGGCCGTGATTGGCACCCTGCTTCCGGAGGGCCACATTCTGCCAAAGAGCATGTACGAGTCACAGAAACTCCTTCGCACTTAAGATGCCATATGAGCAGATACATGCTTGTTCAAGGGGTGCGTCCTATTTAGGAAAGAACACAAGGATGCAAAGTATTGTCCAAAGTGTAAATCCTCCAGGTACCTGGAGGTAGACTCTGGTGATGGCCAGAAGAGGCAGCTTACGATCCCCGTGAAAATCCTACGGTACCTTCCGTTCCTACCGAGGATCCAACGGCTATACATGACCGAGGAATCCGCGAAACAGATGACATGGCACAGAAATGGCAAACGGTACAATCCTGACAAGATGGTACATCCATCCGATGGTGAAGCATGGACCCGCTTTGATGACAAACATCGTGAGAAAGCAGATGAGGCTCGCAATGTACGTGTCGCGCTGGCAACAGATGGGTTCAATCCTTATGGACTGATGGCTGCCCCATACACATGTTGGCCCGTGTTCGTTATCCCCCTCAATCTCCCACCGGCGTCTCCTTTCAACGACATAACGTATTCTTGTCGTTGATAATTCCTGGACACCCGGGGAGTAATATGGGTGTGTTCATGGAGCCCGTGTTTGATGAATTGGTCCGTGCTTGGGACGAAGGGGTATGGACATACGATCGAGCTACAAAGACAAGCTTCAAAATGCACGTTTGGTACCACTACTCCCTGCATGACTTCTCGGCGTATGGGTTATTCTGCTACCGTGTGTTCACGGAAGTTCCCATGCCCAATATGCAAGGAAGGTGTGAGGTTCATTTGGTTGCACAAGGGTGGCAAGTACTGTCGCTCGACGGACATCGCCAATTCCTCCCTCTTGACCATCCATTCGGACAAGACATCAAGAACTTTACGAAAGGTGTCGAGTGATGCACTCGCACCATGGATGATGATCGGTGCCGAGGTTCATGCTCACATAGATGCTCTCGTGCCCAATCAAGAAGGTGGTTTTGTGGGATATGGTGAGCAACATATGTGGACTCATAAGTCGGGCTTGACTAGGCTCCCCTATTTCGATGACCTTCTTCTGCCACATAACATTGATGTAATGCACACTGAAAAGAATGTCGCCGAGGCACTTTGGGCAACACTCATGGACACCAAAAGTCTAAGGACAACCCTAAGGCTAGAGTGGACTCGCAACGTTATGCGATAGACCAAATCAAGAGATGCGACCTCCTAGTCGCAGAAGACATGGAGAAGGCCTAAGGCCGATTTCGTCTTGAAAAAGGACCAAAGGAGGGAAGTACTTGAATGGATCCAGACGCTAATGTTCCGGATGGGTATGTGAATAATCAAGAGGGAGTGAACTTAGGCACTCGCGAATCAACGGGATGAAGAGTCATGACTACCACATATGGATTGAGCCGCTTCTTCCGCGATGGTTCGAGGCTATGTCCTCGAGCATGTCCGCAAGTGCCGCAGAGTTGAGCTATTTCTTCCGCCACTTTGTGCCAAGGAGCTATCTCGGACCGTCATTGATGACTTGGAAAAGTGGCACCGTGTTGCTCGTAAGTTGGAGAAGATCTTTCCACCCGGCTTTTTCTTGGCGATGCAAAGATTTGATTGTGCACCTCCGTATGAGGCACGTATGGGGGCCGTGCAAAGGCCGTTGGTGCTATCCAATCGAGAGATGTCTGAAGACTCTTCGCAAAAAATGTAGAAATAAAGCCAAAATTGAGGCTTCCATTGCGAGGCATACATTCTGGAGGAGGTGTCAAACTTCACAGAGAAATACTACACTGAGAACCTTCCTAGTGTTTATAATCCACCCCCTCGTTACAATGCTGGCGAAAATGAATCGAACCTCAGCCTTTTCCAAGGGCAACTCGGAAGCGCAAGTGCATCGACCAATAAGCAATTGAAAAATGAAGAGTGGCGCAGTATCATGCTATATGTGTTGACCAACCTTGTCGAGGTGCGGTACTGCTCATTGGGTAAGTTTTCAACGAACTTGTTTCAATACGCCGTCACTCCTTGTTTCTTCGTCCAACCCCTTGTTTCTTGTTGGTACAGGAATTTCTTCACAATCTCGCATGAATCAAGGGATCCTACCCGCAGAAACCGATACCCTTCTTTCACAGGGTGCGGGACCAGGGAGCCCCGATTTCATTTCTTGGTTCAAACAGAAGGTACTGTCCAATTTAGCTCGTACTTAGTTCGACATTCCAAGTTGATCGTACATTCGAATAATATAACGATCTATCCTGCTTGTGCTTGCAGGCCCAAACCGATGCGTCTATAAGTGACGAGTTGAGACAAAGTTGCAAACGGTACGTGTCGTTAGGGTCAAGTCATTTACGGTTATGACGTGAATGGATATCGTTTTCACACAGCAAGCTACGAGCAGAGTCGGCCCAATCGAAAAACCACAAACAGCGGAGTTTTTACGCCCGACACTGATGGCCTCGACTATTATGGAAGAATTGAAGAAATCTACGAACTTGCATTTTATGGTTCCAAACCTCTTAATCCTGTCATATTCAAATGCCACTGGTTTCATCCTGGAGTAACGAGACGAACCCTAAGCTTGGGCTAGTCGAGATTCGACAGATTCCGCTTCTATCCAGAAAAGATGTCTACATTGTGGCTCAACAGCCGTCTGTGTTTATTATATGCCATACGCGTGCCAAGACAAAGAGCATCTTAAGGGTTGGGCTATTGTGCACAAGGTATCGCCACACGGTAAACTACCGTCCCAAACGATGAAGATTACAACTTCAACCCAAACACATATGATGGAGAGTTCTTTCAAGAAGAGGGGCTACAAGGGAGGTTTCAGATAGACTTAACCGAAGCGATAGGAATGGAAGTAGACAATGAAAGGGTTGATGACGAGGACGCTGGAGACGAGGTGCGAAATGTGAAGGACTTACAAATGCTTGAGCGATTACGCTTAGGCAATGACAATGAAGACAACATTCCTCCTTCTGGATAGTGTTGATGATTTGGACAATGTTGATAGTGATGACGAGACCTATGATCCAGCTAATCCCAATCATGAAGATTATTTCTAATACATGTAATACTATGTTTTTGTAATTATGTTTTGTTCTTTTTGCATCTATTTCTAATACATGTATTACTATGTTTTTTGTAATTATGTTTTGTTCATTTTGCATCTATTTCTAATTACGCCTTGCTTATTCTTTTAATTGCGGTGAGTGAACAAAGATGGCGGGCGCCGTCGAGGGTCGTGTCCTCGCTTTACTGCAGACCACGACCGCGGAGGAGGAGGCGGAGGGGTCGGACAGGAGGAGGAGGAAGAGGACCGCCGGCCGCAGGAGGGGGCCGTCTCCTCCCACGCCGCGTGAGGAGGTGCTGGAGGAGGAGGTGGCGCCCGTGGACGAGTTGGACGAGGAGCTGATTCGGCAGACGGCCGAGGAGGAGGTGGCGCCCGTGGACGAGTTGGACGAGGAGCTGGTTGTGCAGACGGGAGGAGGAGGGGGCGCACGAGGACGACGACGAGGCGGTAGGCACGGGTTCCGCTTCCTCCTCTTCCTCTTCGAGTGTCTACTTGCGAGGTCCCGCGAGCCTCCCTCAGGGTCTGCATCCTCACCAACGTCCAGTGATTCGCCCCGAAGGGCAAAAGTAAGTAACTTTAGATGTTGTCACCACTACTTCATATGATATGTTGAAAAAAAAGAGAAACTAATAATTTTTCTTAATCACTTGTGCAGGAACTGGGTGGTTGTGTCGGTGGTAGTGCACGCCCGCCAATGGCATCCTCGGGTCTTCATGCAGCAACACTACCCAAGCATTGTCACGTCACGCAGGGAAGACGGAGCCGCCTACTGCTTGACCACTACGCCGCGGCCCCGGCGCGAGTACCCCAACAAGGCGGCGCGGTGAAGGCGGAGTTTTGGGTAAGTCTCCTCGCACAACATTGCTCAATACATCGCATTCATTGGACTTTTCTTGAAATAATGAATGGATACATCGCGTTTCTATGCGCACCTATTTCGAGATGCGATGAGGATTTGAGGCCGTATGACGGTGGCTACCAAAGCTCGTAAAAACTCATCACCGACATGCATCACGAGGTGCGCATCCAGCCATCGTAACCTACCACGGGTCGAAGCTTGGAGAGAAGGTCACCAAGAAAGACGAAAGAAACATGACGACGACCGGGACCAAGACCTTGAGGTAGATGAAGAACATTAATATTGATTCGCTTTGAGATTAAGCACGCTTAATTTGATCTTCTTATATGTCAAATACTTGATGACATGTAGATGATTCCTGGTGGTGCCAATCGTATCCCGAGTCTTTGGCGATGATCGTGGACAAGTGGTTCACGGAGGAGTATCTCCAGATGCACAGTGATGCCGGGCCCGCTGCTTGATGATGCAAGGTCCAAAGACACCATCAAGGCGACCGCACCTCTCCGCATACAAACAAGCATGGGTACACGAATTCATTTATCTATTGTGACGCTCAATTCGCACGATTTCTAATTATCTTGTTTGTCTTTCTCGCAATGGCGTCACATAGTGGCCACCTTGCTCGGACTTCGTGCATGGTGTATGGCCCACAAGGGCAAGGCGACGTCCGACGCCTCCTTCAACTCGAGGACCCGCCCAGCGTACACGAACCCGAGCGCCCACACCCGCATCGGTGAGTATCGTCGGCGGCAAGGTCGGTCCATGGGCCAGACCATGATCCGAGCACCCAGGACTTTGATGGAGAGATCGTCATGAGGGTGGGACAAGGCAAGAAGCATGGGCGGTTCGCTTGGCGACGGCCTCATCGACACGGCCTCTACTCCATCTCTCTCCTAGATCCGAGCACGAGCACGAGCGAGAGCCCGCCATACGCCCACGGCGGATCATTTGACAAAGACCGGTCGACGCGACTCGAGGTTATTCTGCTTTACTCGTCGACATTGATCTTTACATACCTTAATTAGCTTTGCATTATCAAACATTGGAGTGAAATATTGCAGGCCCGGCTCGAACAAGAAATGAGGCAACGTCAGAGCCGGAGGCCGAGCAACAGAGGATGTCGGCCCACCGAGGTCGAAAGCAGCCGAGCGCAGCCCAGACGCAGAGGTTGGCGGACATTACGGTGTTCCTACAAGGTCTTGGGCAACATACGGGCTTTCTTTGTGCCGGTGGGTCGTTGGCTCCACCTCCGCCTCCGCGGCCCCGCACCGCAGCCTACCCCGTGAGTATGAAAGTTTTTTGCTTTCGCTTGTGCTTTGCTTGTATGACCTTTACCTTCCTAGATTAGGTATCTAATGTAATCTTGTCTCACATGCAATCTCTTCTTCTTTGTGCAGCCTCAATCGGCGGGTTCAAATAATCCACCTCATGCGCCCGAATGATGGAGCTTTTCCTTCACCACGATCGCAGAGTGGCCACCTTCGAGATGAATGATAGTTGTATTTTCGTTTGTTGTTCACTTGATGATGGACTTGTGATATACTTGTGATGCACTTGTCGACTGTGATGAACTTGTGGATTTATTTGGATGGACTTGAGCACTTATTGTTATATATGTGATATATGTGATGGATGAGATATATATGTGATGGATGTGATATATGTGATGAATGAGATATATATGTGATGGATGTGATATATGTTTGGATGGATTTGTTTGTCGCGATGGAATGTAAAAAATAAATAAAAATGCGTTTTGGGTCACTTTGTTGAGTGCAACACTCGGCAAAGGACCCTTGTCGAGTGCCTTGACCATGGCACTTTCGGCAAAGCCGGGAAACCGGTTCAACCCCGCTTCCCGCTTTGCCGAGTGCAATGGTCAAGGCACTCGCAAAGCCGAAGATTTGCCGAGTGTAATGCTCATAGGCACTCGGCAAAGCTTCCACTTTGCCGAAGTGCAATGGTCAAGGCACTCGGCAAAGCTGGAAGATTTGCCGAGTGTAATGCTCAAGGCACTCGGCAAAGCTTCCAGCTTTGCCGAGTGCCTTGAGCAAGGCACTCGGCAAAGAAATTTTCAAAAAATTAAAAATCTTTGCCGAAAGTGCCGCGTACGGGTTGGCACTCGGCAAAGAGGCCGCCAACGGGCCGGCGCGTGGATCGTGTTTTTTCTTTGCCGAGTGTCGACTCGGCACTAAGCAAAGCCTTTACCGAGTGCCCGACAAAAGGCACTCGGCAAAGGTTGCTTCACGATAATTTTTTTCCGAGTGCCCTTTGCCGAGTGTCGCACTCGGCAAAGCTTTTGCCGAGTGCAAAGGGACCTTTGCCGAGTGCCTGAGGCACTCGGCAAATAACCGGAATCCAGTAGTGCATGCGGTGTCTGGAGAGGAGACTGCCGGCGGCTATGCTCATCTTCTCATCTTCTCGGCGGCAAATGTTCGACGACTCGCCTACCACACGCCATATGAAGGTGTCTTTTCAGAACGAATATTGTTTCATGAAACAATGCATACCGTTAATCAAAACTTCCACCATTTCAAACAAAAGGTAGATCAATGGTGCCGGACCGGATCACTGAATCCGAGCTCTCTTTGTATTTTGAACTAGTTCCAGATCATTAGCTAACTCACACAGTGATATTATCGATGACAATCATATCCATACAACAAAATATCTAAAAAGCAGATAAATTAATATTACTTAGTAGTAAAATGACCTTATGGTCATGCAAGTCTTACAAAGTTTGCCATGTAGGGCTAGGGCTAACGACAAAAGATAACTTGCAGCGGAACCAAAGCATTTTGTGGTAGCCATCCGACATGTCCATAGGCAATCGAGTGGAGAACGCGACCTAATTCGCATAATCTTCGAAGTACTCCTCCTCAAAGAGTTCTGTATTTCCTGGTTATTCTTCGGTGACTGATCAACAAATGGCGCAAAGCCATAAGTATTTAAAGTTCTCAGCAAGTCGTAGGAAATTGTATGCAAATAGTATTCATGTAAGCCTTGAACAAAGATATCTTTATGACTATTTTGCAGAAAATTGTATTGATAGTAATTACATTAAATAGATTAAAAGGCATAATTTAAAAGATTAAATATATAAGTAAACAAGTTGTTTGAAACAACTAGTAAATTGTCCATCGTTCACTTCCCAACAAAACCAACATCCAGATCGCTTCCCAACCAAACTGTCATTCCAATATTTTTGAGAAAATCTATACCTCGTGTGAAATCATCAGGCATTGTCCATAACCGAGGACATAGCTATTCTACTAGTTTAACACTCTGTAGAGGTTGTGCAGCTTAACTCACAAGAGATAATCAACTTATAATGTATGTTTAATACACTTCCGGGGTGTGCGACTATGTGATTATCACAAGGCTTTTACAAAGTTCTATTTTGACCCAGTTTTGCTCGCTAAGGATTCATTCTGGGCCCCCTCTTGCGTCGATTATCAACCCAAACAGATCCAAGTTAAAACATTGCTAATTAGTTGTGTAATATCCCGAAAGTGAATCGGCTTTTCGGAAGAAGTCTGAGGAGAGGGAGTGAAAGAAAAATCCAGAATTATCCTTTTCATCGAGGGGTTTTCAGCGTTTTTCTGGCAACCTAGGCCTAGGCCACAGCCCAGGAGGGGCCCATGAGGGGGGCGGCCATGAGGGGGGGTTTCCCTCCCGTAAACCCTAGCCCCACCCCCTCTCTCCCCACTCCTTCCCCCAAGCCGCCACCCCTTGCTCCTTGGTGCGCCGCCCCCTGTTCCTCTCCCCTACCCCAGCGCCTCCACCACCACTCTCTGGTCCAACACCTCGCCGGGGACACGCCAGGTAAGTTCATCTCCAAGGGTAAGTCCCTGAGCTCCGTTAGAGTGGTGTTATATTTTCGTCGATCTGTTGTGCAAAGATCCAGAATCTGTAGTCATTCTTGTGCGTCTATTTTTGTGCAGTTAGAGGCCGAATTGGAAATCTCGTCTCCTAGAAAGTTGTAGTGCTCATTCATAGCTTTCCATAGGAGCAAATATCCCTCGATTTGGAGTTACAGTTTAGAAGTTACGATAGTTTCTTTGCGACTGTCCAGAAGGGCTGACGAGAATTAGCAGTCACATTGTCTGGCCAATATGACTTACTTAAAGACCGAATAAGAAAGTTCACCCAACACAAATTTTTTAGGCGATCCAGTAAGCTTTCTAGATTGTTAAAGAACACAATTTTTAGTTGGGTCAATCAAATGTTATGTATTTTATACTATCCCTGCATTTTCGACTGACAGATTGAAGGAACAGAAACTTCACCTGAATATTAGATTTATTAG
Source organism: Hsuehochloa calcarea (assembly GCA_036346395.1). Lineage (NCBI taxonomy): Eukaryota > Viridiplantae > Streptophyta > Magnoliopsida > Poales > Poaceae > Hsuehochloa > Hsuehochloa calcarea. The sequence goes on along the minus strand of CM070595.1, from coordinate 22,127,618 downwards.
AAGGCAGAATCAGAGGATGTTGCCAACTAGATTATCGTAGAAGGTTTTGTCGTGTTTCCATAGAGTCTAGAATCACTCCGTTCTGAGTTACGGTTTGGGAGATATGATGAATTCTTTCCTACTATCCTGAAAACCTAACGTGAATCAGCTGTCAACTTGTCTATTAAGATATGACTAAGTTAAGGGCAGAATCAGGGTTTCCACCCAACTAGGTTGTTGTAGAATTTTTTATAACATTTATGTATTGATAAAAAACACTCAATTTGGATTTGTAGAACAAAAGATAGGATTATTTCTCTACTGCTATGTGGTTCCGTTAAACATATTGGATGTTCGACTTTCATTGGATTGTTAGCCTATGTTTTTGGCCGAATTTAAAAATTCTGCCAACTAGACTTTTGTGGGGGATATCGTTATCTTTCCACATGATATGAGAACACTCTGTTTTGAGTCTCAGAGCAAGAGTTGTGTTGCTTTTAGTACCGCTGTCCAGTTTACCGTCCTGCTAGGTTGTCGGTTTAATTGGGTAGATCGACTATGTGAACCTTGGGTTTAGGATGCTGCGACTAAGCGTTTCGAGTAGCGTTCTTTTCACGTTGTTACTTATTTGAGTAATTAATTTGTGTAGGAAAATGGAATTCAATATTAGTGGCTTCGTCCTTGCCTCCTAACGCGCCGCAGTTCGAAAGGCAAGTACAATTGATTTGTCTTGTTTGTTGTTTGTTCCAATTATGAAATGGGTAATTTCGGTATTCCTTGTATCCTTTCATAGTTGGTATACTATGAATCTTCAATAATAAAACTACGTTCATTATATTCGTTCGTTCCTTCGTTCATGTTCGCCCATAGGAGTGGGTAGTGAAGTCCCATAATTTCAATATGGGCAAGTACATTGTAATTATTTATGTTGATAGATGATGAATGCTTGTGTTTATACTATTATTTATATGATCCATGATTAGTTTTAATGCTTCTTGTTCCTTTCATATCCGTTAATCCATGTTGAAAGAGATGATGTCTTTCATTATTCATGTTTCATTCTATTCATTCATTTGTTCATGTTTCTTCCACGGGAGTAGAAAATAAAGACCCATCAATTCCAGTATTGTGGATTTCATGGGGATATGTTCCAGATCTTAGGATGATGTGACAATTGGCAATGGCGTTTACGGTTTGTCGTTTCACGGGTTTTCGACAAAGCTACAGGCATACTGGACAGGGGCGGTCCGACCGGTCCTTGCACGGCGGTCCGACCGGTCCCAAATCGGTCGGACCAGCCATGTGGGGTGGTCGGACCGGCTGTGACCTAAAAGTGGTCAAAACGAGCTGGGCCAAAAATAGGTGTTGTAGGCAAGTGAGGGGACCCCAATGCACTTGGTCTCATGATTTTTGGAGTCTCCAGTAAGAAGTTCTATTCATTTTAATTTCGTAAGGTTTCGAATTTGAGGTATGAATTTGGCTAAGTCCCAAGGCGGTCCGACCGCTCACGAGGAGCGGTCCGACCGGCTATAGCGGTCCGACCGCTCACATGGAGTCGCGGACCGGTATTGACTTGAACGCCGCCAACCGTGGCGATGTTGTTTTGTTAGGTCAAAGTCATTGGTATCGTGGCATATGATTTGCATGATGCATGTTTTGACTAACATGGGTCAAGTTGTGAAGAACTTGTTCCCGAATTCGTGTTTGCTTGTCTATGGTTGTGCAGTTGCTTGGTGGTCAACGTCGGTCAACGGCAAGGAGGATCGGGACTAGACTTGGAGAGTTGAGGTCCGTAACGATCAACGATGCGGGTGAGGTCAATGACTCAAGCGTGACACAAGATGGACAAGGGTGACCTATTGGCAAATCCATGGCGCATGGTGAAGCGGTTTATGTCAAAAGGTTAAAGACGGCGCTTATGCGCGCGCGTGTGTGACCCGCTTGTTAGTGGGCCTTAACGGAGCCCAATTAAGTCAAACCCTAGAGAGTTCTAGGCCTCCACTATAAATAGGAGGAGGTGGTGGTCGCACCCTCTCTCTCATTGCTTTTCACCTCTTTGTTGTTTGCAAAACCCTAATTGGTTTAGGGGAGTTGAGGTGGAGGCTAGGGCTTTTCATGGTTTGAGGAGAATTTCGTGATCTTGGATTGACCATCGATCCTTGATGGCGTGGGTGTAATCCAGCGACGATCACGTTCTTAATCTATGCAAGGTTTGCTTGAGATAAGTCTCTTTTCGTTCTTGCTTTCGATTTCGTGATTTTAGGGCTTTCTTTGATCCGCGAGTTTGTGATTGATTCTTTCATGTGAATTAGCTTGCTGTGATATGTGTGAATCTATCTAGCATCATCTTGATCATCAGTCTCTCACGAACAAGCATTATGATCAAGTTTTCGTTCTTGCCCGGTTTTAGACCTTCGTTAATCAATTGGCAATTGCTCAAGATCGCTCCAAGAATTATCATAATATTCGATTGGGATAGGTCCTCAATAGCATATAGAAGGTGTGTGCAAAGTTTCATAAAGAGTGGAGTTGAGAATCAAAAGTTTCACCTAATTGCAACTTCGTCATCGGTGATTTATCATTGCAGATCGGTTCGAGTCGGCCGGCCGATCGCCGTCGTCACCCGCCGATCGATTTTGAGCGGTCCGACCGCCAAGACAACAATGGTCCGACCGCTCGGCAATCGGTCCGACCGTTGGGTCCAGAGGTCGACCGCCGTGCCGTGAGTTTTTCAATCTTAGTTGATTTTGTGTTTTTGCTTAGGGATTTAATTGATTCAATACTAGTCTTCATTTGATCGGTATATTGATCTTCATAGCTTCCTAATAGCTATTGGAGTGAAATTGTGTTGAATTCATTATTTGGAAAAAAGTGAGCGTGCTCCTATTCACCCCCCCTCTAGTCGCCTTTTCGGTCCAACAAGTGGTATCAGAGCCAGGTTAGTTCAATCTTGATCTTAACCGGTCACTGAACTTTGGCGATGGATAAGTTTTCTACTAAACCGCATATCTTCGATGGGCACGACTATGCCTATTGGAAGAATCGTATGATGTAGTCTTTCTTAAGAGCGAGGACAAGCTATTTGGGATGTTGTTAGAGCCCCGCTGGTTATTCCTGAAATTGCAACACCTGCTTCAGCGATTCTTGTGGCAAACAACAACAAAGCTAAAAATCTTTTATATGGTGCACTTGGTAGACAAGAATATGATCGCATTTGCAATCTTGCCACTGCGCATGAAATTTGGAACACTCTCGAAACATATCATGAGGGTTCGTCCCAAATCAAAAAGGTGCGCCAAACAGTTTACAAGCGTGAATACAATAAATTCGAGATGCGTCCAGGAGAGAGCATCGATGACATTTTTAGTCTCTTTAATAAAGTAATTAATCAAATGAAAGCTGTTGATATTGAATATTCTCAATCTGAAAATGCCACCCATCTCTTGGCTGCTATCAACACCAAGGAGTGGGAGATGAAAGCTACTGCTATAGAGGAAAATGTTGATCTTTCAAGTCTTACTTTAGAATTGCTTTATAGTAAACTCAAGACTCATGAAATTAAAAGAGTTGATCATCCTAAGAAAGACAACATGGCATTGATAGCTGATCCTCTCAAAAGGTCTTCTGATGGTACTCTTGAATCTTTTTCTGATCTTTCATTTACTTGTTTATCTACGATTCATGAGGAGGAACTTGAAAGTATTCCTGAGACAGAATTAGCTCTTCTAGCTAAAAAATTCACACGGGCCTATAATAATGTGAGAAACAAAAAGAGAGGTGGTCCTGTGACATGCTATGAATGTGGTGAGCTCAATCATATCCGGGCAAATTGCCCCAAGCTGAAAGGTAAGAGCAATCATAAGGAAGGAAAGCCAGCTTGGAAGAAGCCTCCTTTCAACAAATCAAGGTATGAGGCTAATAAGCTTGTGAAGGTTGCTCACCGGGTCCTTGCCGCTTTTGAGGATCAATCCTTGAGCGATGTGGATTCCGGGAGTAAGGAGGACAAGGAGGAGGAGATCCCTCAAGGCAAAAAGAAAGGGAAGACCAAAGACTTCACTGGCATGTGCTTCATGGCTGACACAGACGACATTGATGATAATGAGGTATCTTTTTCTTATGATGAGCTTTCTACTAAATATGATTCTATAGTTGAGCAATTGCTTAGTCAAGATGAAGCGCTAGAATTTGTCATGACAAAAAATAAGAAATTAGAGTCAAAGATTAGCAAACTGAAAGTAGAGCTTAAAAATGCTAAGACTCTTGAACCTGATGAATGTTTATCTTGTCATGCTATGCATTCAAAAATTATCAAGTTACAATCTGCTCATAATATTTCTGTACAACAACTTGAGAATGCTAGATCTGAACTAAATGAAATTAAAAGTGCTCCTTGTGAAAAAAGTTTAGAATCTAGTAAATTGATTGCTTTTGATGTATTTGATTCTAGTCCTTGCACTTCATGTTTAGAAAAAGAACGTGAAATCAAAGATATCTTAGAAGCTGCTAGAGTCAAATATACTAAGCTTAAGGACAATATTGAAAATACTACTTGTGCTTCTTGTTCCACTCTTAAGCTTGAAATTACTTTGTATAAGGAGAAATCTATGAATAAAACTTGTGATGCTTGTGTTAACTTGAGAAAAGAAAATGCTTACCTTCATGATACATTAGAGAAATTTTCTAAAGGTAAGAAACAATTAAACATGATTCTTGACAAGTCTAAAACTCCTTATAAGAAGCAAGGTTTAGGATTCAATTTTTTTCAAGACAATTCAAACCCAAAAGTCATTCAAGTCTTGGAAAAAGGTTTAATTGAATTCAAAACCCAACCTGCAAAAATATCTTTTAAGTCTGCAGGTTTTGTCCAACTTTGTATTAATTCAAATGGTACTTCTTCTAGTGGTACCAAGTACCATTGCACTTTTTGCAAGAAAGGTGGGCATTTGATTGAATTCTGTTGGCGTAGGTTGAAAAATGATAGGAAAATTTTTGATAGAATTTCATTCATGCAACCTAGAGCTTCTATGAGACATGGTAACACTGAAAAGAATAAACCTGGATTAGGATTTTTCTCTCATGCAAATCATTATGTTTCTAAATATCCTAATTCTAATGTTTATCGATTTGGCGGTCCGACCATTTGGTGGTCACCGGTCTCGACTGTTTTATCGCCGGTCCGATCACAAAGACAACGCCGGCCGACCGCCCATGGACAGTTTAAGTCTCATGTTAATTTAAACATTGCTCATAACCGAATTTTAGATGAAATTAAGGATAGTACTTCTGGTTTGTATACTCCTTGCAGACGTGTGTCTCAGTACTGGATTCCTAAATCTTGTTTATCTAACCCCAGTATTGAGACACATCGTTCTTTTGTTCCTTGATTTTCAGGATTACCGTGGAAAGGGGAAGAACACATGGTTCGTCGACCGTGTTCACGCCACATGACCGAAACTCAAAATGGTTCACCTCTTTCACGCGGCAACAGTGATGACTTCATCACCTTTGGAGATGATACACAAGGGCGAATTGAAGGAACATGATCAATTAGGGTAAACAACAAATTCATTCTAAAGGATGTTGCTCTTGTGGACAAGCTTAGGTATAATCTCCTTTCTGTTTCTCAGCTTCTTGATGATGGCTATGAGACTGTTTTTAAGAAAAATGCTTGTCGTGTGCTTGATATATTCTACTGGTGATCTTGTGTTTGGAATCTCTAGAGTTGGTAGAATCTTTGGAGCTGATTTTTCAGAATCTCTTGCTGGATCTCTTAAATATTTGCTTAAATCTTCTTCTGATTTCTGGCTTTGGCACCGACGTTTGGGGCACATTGGTTTTAATCATCTGACACGAGTTAGCAACCTTGATCTCATGAGAGGTTTGCCCAAACTCAAAGCATCAAGGATGTCAGATGTGCGCCTGTAGGCATGGCAAACAAGTTGTCGCCTCACACCCTTCTCGTGACTATGGTTATGACCGACTTTGACCAGACAGCTTGCTTCATATGGATCTTGTTGGTCCCGCTAGAGTCCGTCGATCGGTGGAAAATGGTATATTCTTGTTATAGTCGATGATCTTTCTAGATATACTTGGGTGTTCTTTCTTACTTCAAAAGATGAAGCTTTTGGTTATTTTCATGACCTTGTTCTTCGTTTGGCTTCTGAACTTCCTGGTGCTTTGAGAGCGATTCGCAGTGATAATGGCACGGAGTTCAAAAATGCTTCTTTTGCTTCTTTTTGTGCTGAGCGTGGTATTGAGCATTAGTTCTCCTCTCCACACGTCCCTCAACAAAATGGCGTGGTGGAAAGGAAGAATAGGACCTTGGTCGAAATGGCTAGGCCGATGCTAGATGAGTATAGCACACCGAGGAGATTTTGGGCCGAAGCTATTGCTCTGACTTGCCATATTGCAAATCGTGTCTTTTGAGACCTTCTTTAGGCAAGACTCTTATGAGCTTCGCTTTGGTAGAAAACCCTCTGTTTCACATTTTCGAGTTTTTGGATCAAAATGTTTTATTCTTAAGACAGCAACTTAGATAAATTTGAATCAAGAACTTTTGATGGGTTATTTCGGGTTATCCCGCTCATTCGAGGGGTTTTCGGTTTTTAATCTCGACTAACATTATTCAGAGACTTGTAATGTCACTTTTGATGAGACTAGCCTCGAGCTAGATCAATTGCTACTGAGATGATTTACAGTGTGATGAGAGCATTTTGTGGAGGAAGATGAGGACGGTTAATATCATTCCTTCATCTCGCGCCATCAAGCGCCCATATTGATACAAGAACTCGCTACGTCTACTTCACCTTGATTGAGGCTCTCTGCGATCTTCATCATCGCAGATCTGCGGAGGTCGAAGAAGCAGTATCTCACCCGGCGCCCACTTCGCGATTCGAGACAAAGATCCTCCGGATCGATAATAGGTAATCTACATGAGCGATTCACTCGCCTGTATAATGATCCAAATTTCTACTCTTATTCGGCTTTTGTTGCTTCTTTTGAACCCCGCGATATATCACATGCTTTATCTGATTCTAGCTGGGTAAATGCCATGCATGAGGAGTTAGAAAATTTTGAAAGAAACAAAGTTTGGAACCTAGTCGAACCTCCTAGTGGTCATAATGTTATAGGAACCCGCTGGGTGTTTAAGAATAAACAAGGTGAGGATGGTTCGTGGTTAGAAATAAGGCCGATTGGTAGCTCGTGGTTTCAAACCAAGTTGAGGGGTTAGATTTTGATGAGACATTTGCTCCTGTTGCTAGACTAGAAGCCATTCGCATTCTGCTTGCATTTGCTGCATCAAAAGGTTTTAAATTATTTCAGATGGATGTTAAAAGTGCCTTTTTAAATGGTTTCATAGATGAGGAAGTGTATGTTAAACAACCCCCTGGTTTTGAGGATCCCAAATATCCAAATCGTGTTTTCAAGCTATCTAAAGCATTGTATGGTCTTAAACAAGCCCCTAGAGCCTGGTATGATAGACTTAAGACCTTCTTGCTTAAAAATAATTATGAGATGGGTAAAGTGGATAAAACTCTATTTATTCTTAGGCGTGACAATGACTTCCTGCTTGCTCAAATTTACGTGGATGATATTATTTTTGGTGGTTCCTCTAATGCTCTTGTTTCCAGCTTTTCTAACACTATGTCCAGGGAATTTGAGATGAGTATGATGGGAGAGCTTAATTACTTTTTGGGACTTCAAATCAAGCAATGCAAGGAAGGAACTTTCATCCATCAGACAAAGTACACTAAAGATCTACTCAAACGCTTCAACATGGGTGACTGCAAGCCAATTTCCACTCCCATGGCAACTTCGATCGCTTTGGATCCAGATGAGGAAGGAGAAGTCGTGGATCAACGCGAGTACCGCAAAGATGATCGGCTCCTTCAGATTTGTGACCTCGAGACCGGATATTCACTTCACGGTATGCCTTTGTGCAAGATTTCAGCGTCTCCGAGAACTTCCCATCGCCAAGCCGTTAAGTTTATATTCGTATTTACACTCTACCCTCTTATATGGCATTTGGTATTCCCGCTCTTCACTTTGTCCATTAGGGGTTTTTGATTCGATTTTATGGGTGTCGGTTAGATAGGAAGAGTACCTCGTGCACTGTCACTTCCTAGGCACTTCTCTTGTATCTTGGTCTTCTAGGAAGCGGTCTTACATTGCACAATCCATCTTCTTCAAGCGGAGTATGTAGTCACGCTAGTTGTCAGAGCTGATTTTGTGGATGATGTCCACTTTGAAAGATTATGGGTTAAACTTTGCTAGTGTTCCTCTTTTCGTGATAACACTTCGCTATTAATATTGCTAAAACCCAAAGGCAACATTCTAGGACTAAGCACATAGACATTCGCTTTCACTTCCTTAAAGATCATGTTGAAAAAGGTGATATTGTGATGCACTTCAGAGAGTCCAAGCTCAATTGGCGATATTCTTACCAAGCCTTTAGATCAAACCAGTTTTCCTCCTTAAGAAGCGAGTTAGGGTAATTTATCCTTATGGGTTGGTTTGAGGGGAGTTTGATCTTTTCGATCTTTCCTTGTTCTTTTGATCTTTTATTGGTCTTTTTCGAACTTAGTGATCTTTTGAACTTTTAGGTTTTTAGGCTTTTTATTGCATCTCATTGTATCATATTGCATTCATATGAAAAATACAACAAGTGGTATGAAAAATTCAAAAAAGATACATTGTAATATAAGATTTTCTGCTTATCTTTTAAAATTGATGAAGCTTTGCCTATTACCCTTTGGAGCTTTTGTATTTCAATTCTTGCTCAATGTCATGTCTAGTTCTTTGACTTGCTAGAATTATCATGCTTTTACATGTGTAGCTAAGTCTTTGCTATATGAGCTAGAACCTTTAAACAACTCAAACTAAGAAATTGCAATTTATGGATGTTTTAGCGAGTTACGCAATTAGTGCTCCTCTTGTGACATTGGCCCCGCTGAATTGCTTTGTTAGCTCTTTGATCTAAAATTGACCATTACTTGAGCTTTTGTGTTCTTGAGATTCTAAACCGCTCATGTGAAAAATGAAAATCAAGATTGTCTTATGCTTAAATTGTGCCAAACTATTCTTACGAGACCGCTTGTCAAAAGACATGAACTTGGAGATAGTTTGATGAACCGACGATCTCATGGGGACCGCTTGTCGAAATGACATGAACCTCAAGATTTGTCGCCTGGTAGAAGCTTAGAAAGAGTTTGTGGATGGCTCCTAGTCGGGATCTTCTTTACTAAGATATACCTTTAATCAACTGGTGAAGCTTAGGATGAGTTTGTGGATGGCTCCTAGTCCGGGATCTTGTCACTAAGTTAGATCATTAGTCAACTTCAATATTCAATGCAAATGAGAAAAATGTTGACAAATGGGCGTTTATAAAATATTGAGCAAAATGATTCAATACGGGACTTGATTGACTCTTAATATGGTCTTTGTTAGATTTTGATCTCACTTTGACATTTTGACATGGCCAATTTCACTTTAGGATCCTCGTTGATGAACTTGTTGAATTTGAAGCGTTGCTTAAATTGATCAAATCTATCGCTTTACTTTTGAGCCTTTGTGCTTAGCTTTGATATATATGTCTTACCATGATCTTGCTAGCTACTGTCAGCTTGATATGTTGTTTGTGCAATATTAGAGATACTAGCTTGCTCTTTTGGGTAATCTCCAAAACTTCTTGTAATCAAAATTGAAAATACAAAAAAATGAAGCCACCCATTGCACTTCATGCATATTTCTCTTTACGCTTCTTTTGTTTCGCTTCTTCCTTTATTCTATATTTATTATCTCTGGATGAGAGGAAGGCGTGATTCCTTGATGAATCCATTGTCAAAGGGGGAGAAGATGTGTTAAATGAGAAGAGAAGATGTGTTAATAAGAAGATATTTCTTTATTGGAGGAGAAGTTTATACAAAGGGGAGAAACTGAAAATTTGAAAATTTGAAAATTGAGGATCATAGTGAGGGGGAGTTCTTGAGTTGCATTCTTATTGTCTTATTGAACATTCTGAACTTGAATTGCATTCTTCTATACTCACAATGATCATAGGTCAATTGAACAATTGTTCTTTCATATGGACCTCATGTGAGAATTTTGACCCTTTTCTGGAAATCAAAGTTTTTATGCTTTCTTTTGCCTTGTCTCACATGCCTATACTATTCTGATGCCAGCTTGATCATTTTCATTGCTTTTTCTTGCTTATGGACCAAGTTGTGCCTTTGTGCGAAAACTGCGAGTAAACTCGTTTTCAAACCTCTTACTTACATTTTCTGGATAATTGCCAATGTGTTCATCAAGGGGGAGATTGTGGATTTCATGGGGATATGTTCCAGATATTAGGATGATGTGACAATTGGCAATGGCGTTTACGGTTTGTCGTTTCACGTGTTTTCGACAAAGCAACAGGCATACTGGACAGGGGCGGTCCGACCGGTCCCAAATCGGTTGGACCGGCCATGTGGGGCGGTCGGACCGGCTGTGACCTAAAAGTGGTCAAAACGAGCTGGGCCAAAAATAGGTGTTGTAGGCAAGTGAGGGGATCCCAATGCACTTGGTCTCATGATTTTTGGAGTCTCCAGTAAGAAGTTCTATTCGTTTTTAATTTCCAGAAGGTTTTGGAATTTCAGGGTATGAATTTCGGCTAAGTCCCAAGGGGCGGTCCGACCGGCTCACAGGGAGCGGTCCGACCGGCTCACAGGGAGCGGTCCGACCGTTATAGGCGGTCCGACCGCTCACATGGAGCGGTCGACCGGTATTGACTTGAACGCCGCCAACTTCGTGGCGATGTTGTTTTGTTAGGTCAAAGTCATTGGTATCGTGGCATATGATTTGCATGATGCATGTTTTGACTAACATGGGTCAAGTTGTGAAGAACTTGTTCCCGAATTCGTGTTTGCTTGTCTATGGTTGTGCAGGTTGCTTGGTGGTCAACGTCGGTCGACGGCAAGGAGGATCGGGACTAGACTTGGAGAGTTGAGGTCCAGAACGATCAACGATGCCGGGTGAGGTCAATGACTCAAGCGTGACACAAGATGGACAAGGGTGACCTATTGGCAAATCCATGGCGCATGGTGAAGCGGTTTATGTCAAAAGGTTAAAGACGGCGCTTTGCGAAGCGTGCGTGTGTGACCCGTTTGTTAGTGGGCCTTAACGGGAGCCCAATTGAGTCAAACCCTAGAGAGTTCTAGGCCTCCACTATAAATAGGAGGAGGTGGTGGCTGCACCCCTCTCTCTCGCTGTTTTTCACCTCTTTTGTTGTTTGCAAAACCCTAATTGGTTTAGGGGGAGTTGAGGTGGAGGCTAGGGCTTTTCATGGTTTGAGGAGAATTTCGTGATCTTGGATTGACCACTGATCCTTGATGGCGTGGGTGTAATCCAGCGACGATCACGTTCTTAATCTATGCAAGGTTTGCTTGAGATAAGTCTCTTTTCGTTCTTGCTTTCGATTTCGTGATTTTAGGGCTTTCTTTGATCCGCGAGTTTGTGATTGATTCTTTCACGTGAATTAGCTTGCTGTGATATGTGTGAATCTATCTAGCATCATCTTGATCATCAATCTCTCACGAACAAGCATTAGGATCAAGTTTTCGTTCTTGCCCGGTTTTAGACCTTCTGTTAATCAATTGGCAATTGCTCAAGATCGTTCCAAGAATTATCATAATATTCGATTGGGATAGGTCCTCAATAGCATATAGAAGGTGTGTGCAAAGTTTCATAAAGAGTGGAGTTGAGAATCAAAAGTTTCACCTAATTGCAACTTCGTCATCGGGCTGATTTTACTGTTGCAGATCGGTTCGAGTCGGCCGGTCGATCGCTTGTCGTCACCGGTCGATCGATTTTGAGCGGTCCGACCGCCAAAGACAACAATGTCCGACCGCCCGGCAATCGGTCTGACCGGTTGGGTCCAGAGGTCAGACCGCCCGTGCTGTGAGTTTTTGCAATCTTAGTTGATTTTGTGTTTTTGCTTAGGGGATTTAATTGGATTCAATACTAGTCTTCCACTGTACTGGTATATTGATCTTCATAGCTTCCTAATAGCTATTGGTGTGAAATTGTGTTGAATTCATTATTTGGAAAAAAGTGAGCGTGCTCCTATTCACCCCCCCTCTAGTCGCCTTTTCGGTCCAACAAGTATGGGCATGTCAGACCCACCATTCTAATATGGGCAGATTTGGACACCCGTATGAAACATTCTTCATACGGGATTTGGATCCCCGTATTTCGTTAAATGCGGGCTTAAGTGAACACCGATGGGTGTGTCACTAGCTATACCGGTATACGCATGAGTGCAGTCCTTTTCTTTCATTTATTCCATTTATTCATATGTTCCTGTCAGTTTTATGTTCATATTCTTAATGATACTGTATTGTTCATGTTCAATGCAGTTCAAATTATTCTTTGTACTTGCTGAGTCTCGCATTCTTGCTTTGTTTGTTTATTTTTAGGTGTCGTTGATGATAACTCTATTGGGAGGGAGTAGACCCACACTATTCATTCACTTCACCACACTCCATTTTCAATAATAAGACTTGTTTATGTCTTTCATTCGTTAATTGATGAACTGTAATAAATAAAGTTAGATGTGGCTGATAATTCTCTTCATGTTATGGTCGCTTAAGAACTGTTTGTGGTCCTTGATCACCCCTTGGATATAGTCATTTGGATTCAGTCTTTATTCCTGCATTTGTTGAATTATAGGTTAATCTCTATATCATTAGATGAGATTTTGTTTTAAATTATTCTGAATTATGGTTGTATGTTAGACCCTTTAGGTAACATTTTGGCTTCCGAATAGCGACGGTGTTACAAGTTGGCTAGGTCTACCCATATAAATAGACTTATAGTTGTATGGTTTGGCCCAGATCAATAGCGTACAAAGTTAAGTCCTTGGTGGTTGCTCATGCAAGACTACCGCATCCCATGTGCCTCGCGCACCTATGTGCCTCCCATACCCTAAAATGTGCCTCGCGCATTGGCCTCGCGCATTGTGCCTCCGCATTCCTCCTTCACTGCCCGAAAACTCACCCGAGCATAAATCATTTTTGTTCAACTAGACCAAATAACAACCCTTGTCATGCCACAATAAATTTTAATAATACAGTACCCATGTTGGTAATTAAATATTTCCAACTAAGATTAACTCAACTTATGTTGTCTAATGGTATAAGTTATTCACAATTATTCAAAAAGACATATCGATAATTGGGTAATTAACTATTCCTGAAAGTAGTTATTATAAAACTAGCAGTGCATGTTGATATAAAATAATATAATTTTATAAAACAGATACCACATGATCAAAGGTCTACGACTTGCCTTCGTTGAAGGTTTGTATGGCTTCGATCGATGGGTTCCGGAATTCTTCGGAAATGCTGGAATCTACAAGTGTGAAAAGAGTCAAATAAATACAACAAATCCAAATAAAATCTAAAAATTAACAAATTAAAACTAAAAATAAAGGGGCTGAATTAAAAGAATTTAGGGGTAACAATCGATATAATCGAAGTTCGCATGAAGGAGAACGAACATCCGGAAGTTTGTGATCACATGAAATGGTAGAAAAAGGATAGAGAGAGAAATACACCAGAATTTGATTTTTCTTGGAATTTAGGATTAAAAGTGGTGGATGATTTGAGGACCCCACATGGAGGTGAGAGAAATATGGCAAAGGGAAGAAGCTACTGTGAATGATAGTGGACCCCATTTGTAAGAGGCTCAAAGAAAGAAAGCAAAGAAAGGAAGGAGAAGACAGAGCAGCTAGGAGCTCCAGGAAGGCGCTCGGTCAAGGCGGTGTCACCAGCAAAGGGATGTGTGGTGGCAGAGGGGGATGGTCAAAATGGAACCCCAAGGAGGTGAGGAAGCCAAGGGTGGCCGCGGCGGCGTCGGAGAAGGAACGAGGTGGCGGTGGCGACGAGAATGGCGCACGGCGGCAGTGGCTCTAGCAGATGGGGGAGCTCCGGTGAGGCTCTGGCAAGGAGGGCAGCACAGTGTAGAATGTGAAGAGACTAATCGAATGCTGGTGGAAACGTCGCCAGGGGATCAACTACGACGGCGGAACACAAGGAGGAAGGAGGTTCAGCCGGCGGCGGTAGAACTCAAAATCCAGCGAAGTGGAGGAGGAGACCGAGGGGTACACACCATTATGTGGATGGCGCAGAGAATGGACGACCGGAGATGGAGAACAGGGAGGAGGAGCTCCGGCCGGAATGGAGGAAGAAAGGCGAGCTTGCTACGGGTGCTTTGGTTGGGGAGAGAAAGAGGAGGAGGGGATTTGAAAAGGGCAGAGGGCAGGAGCTACACCCTTTTATAGAAGAAGGAAGGGGGGAAGAGGAGGTAGCACGCATGGGTGGAGCGTGTGGGCGGCGTACAGGCGCAGGCTGCCACGGCCGAGGGAGGCGCTCATGGGGATATAAGGGCATCAGGGCGCGAGGGCAGGAGGGCATGGGCAAGCGCCGGCGGGAATCCTGGGTGCAGAGCTCGCAGGGATAAGCGGCGAGAAAAACGGCGTAGAGCTACCAACGGGAAGAAACAACAAGGGTGGGTGTTGAAGAAAGGAAGAGAGAGAAAAAGAAAGAAAATAAATTCATAAAATCCAACAAAATTTCACAAAATTCCTTGGAAATAGAATAGATCAAATAAAATAATTTTAGATTTAATTGAAGTTTATTTTAATCATTTAAAATGTTTTTCATTTTATGCAAATTAAAATTAAGCTTTAATTAATCCGATAAAATGCAAATGGTTTATTTTAAATTCTAAAGATTTCAAAAGAATTTGGAAAATGGGATAATTGAAAACAAAATAAAAAGAACTTAGAAGGAAAACAACAATGTCTCGATAAAAGGAAATCCAAGATAAAGCCAGAAAATAAAATAAAATGGTTTTTATTTAATTGGTGTTTGATTTAATCACATTAATTTTTTATTTCTAAAATTTCAATTTAAGCTTTAACAATTTAGAAAAAAAATCAAAAAGTGATTTTTATTTTGAAAATTTCAAAAAGGCTCAAAAATTGGGATGTTACAAATGGCTGATATTTCCGAATGAATTGGATCTAATGAGACACTCTAAAAGGAGACCCAACATAAGGTAGATGTTGCATTAAAAGTTAGATTTAGAGTAAAAGGAAAATTCCCTGTATAAAATCCCAAAATTTGGGATTATTTTCAAAATGGTAAAAATGTGAATTTTAAAAAAACTTTTGATAGCTTTTGTTGACTTTTTTCCTAATTAAAAAATTGAAGAAAATCAAATGTTGGAAATAAAAAACTAATTAAGGATCAAAACAACTTGAAACAAAATATGATAATTAAAATTACAAACTTGGTGTAATTATACTATCAATAAAATATTTAAAGCATGTCTTGAAACTTTCCTCATATCAAATAATAAAAGTACATACAAAGAGAAGAATAAAATAATTTTTGAGAATAAAAGTTCATACAAACAAAAGATTAAAAGAATTTTAGAGGAATATACAGAGCAGATAAAATTCTAAAACAATTACACAATAAATAACACTATGGCAGGAACCTTCCCTAAAATTTTGATAATTTTTGAAGCTATATTACCATATCTAAAAATCCACTAAACACATCAGTCATTTTTAGATAACATAAAAGCTTATTTCTTTTCCCTCCTCTCACTGGCAGTGGATCCCACATGGAGGCTTTCTTCTCCAAGCGCCCTGCATTCTGCATCACTCTAGTCATTTGTCGTGGCCACACAAACAAGATGCTTCCACCAAAAGCTTGCCAGTTCCACTGTTTTGGTCAATCGCCCATGGTCTTACTCACGCCCATGCATGACATGCCTGTAACACCCTGACCCAAAATCGGCTCAATGCCCAGCCCATCGTGGGGCGGACCCGCGCACACATAGCACCTCACTTACACTTTCGTCCTCGCTTCGTGTAAAAGGGTTAACCCGGAGGTGCTACGTTTGGATCCAACAGGCATTATATACTACTACAACTCACTTGAGACAAGCAATGTGGGACTAATCCCACCACACAACTCCTCATGGGACACACTACAAGCAGGCCGGGGTATTACATTCACCCCCCACCTCAAGGGCTGACGTCCTCGACAACATACCGCATATCCGGCAAATGCCCAGAACCACCCCTCGGTACACGTCCGCAGGCCCAAAGGTCAAGACATATGCCATGCCATGTGTCCACTCCGGGCCCACATGTGCTATGCTCCATATGCCCGCGCCCCTATCCCGCACGCGCCCGTGCAGCAAAGGTTGATGCTCTGATACCATCTGTAACACCCTGACAAAAAATCGGCTCAATGCCCAGCCCACCGTGGGGCGGACCCGCGCACACATAGCACCTCACTTACACTTTCATCCTCGCTTCGTGTAAAAGGGTTAACCCGGAGGTGCTACGTTTGGATCTAACAGGCACTATACACTACTACAACTCACTTGAGACAAGCAATGTGGGACTAATCCCACCACACAACTCCTCATGGGCCACATGGGCCACACTACAAGCAGGCCGGGGTTTTACATTCACCCCCCCTAAACCCTAAACCCTAATAACCTGGAATCGAATCGGGTGATTTTAAAAGAAACCGGGGACGAATAGGCAATTAAATAAATATAATTTTTTGTGAAACGAGGGATTGTAAAAAATTGCACCTTTGGGTCATGGACCATGCCCAAAGTGCTAAGAGGGGGAGGCCGGCCCAAGGGGGGCCGGCCAAGGGAGGGAGGCGCCCCAACCCTAGCCGCCTCCCCCCACTCCCTCCTCTCCCCCCTAGAGCCGCCACCCCTCCTCCCCATTCCAGCAGCTCCCCTGTCCCTTGGCGCCTCCCCTCCTCCTTGGTGCTAGCCTCCGGCGATCCCCGGCGCTCCCCCGGCCGATCTCTCCTGCCACACGCCGGCCGCTCGTTCGCCTCCTCGTGGCCGGCCATTGGAGAGGGAGGAGATCTTCGGGAGTGGATCACCGTCGTTCTTCAGGTCTACAAGGGTAACGAGGAGTCTCACCCGCTGTTTGTTGTTGTTTGGAGGTAGATTGATCGATTAGTGATAAATCGGTTTGTCATTCGCCAGCTTTCGAGTAGAACCAATTTGTTCACCGCCTTGTGCGCCTGCTTTTGTATCTTAGGATCAGAATCTCGGTTGACATCTCCTAGAGTTATGTTTATGGTTTCGTTAGCTTTATTTTCGCACCGAGATCACGAGATTCCACCCTGTGGTTTAGGAGTTATGAATTTTAACCGCACACTACTCTGTCTGTCAGATATTTTGGAGACTGTGGTTGCTCCTCAGTTTTGTTCTAGTTAGAGCCAGATCCAGTGCGGCCACCCAAATAGGTTGTTGAAGATAATTTCGCCATGATTCCATATTGATAAAGATCATCTCCATAGGATCAGTATACTGAAAGTTACAGGCTTTTCTTTACGACTATTCTGAAATCTGTACAGGTTTCTGTTGGTGTCATCTTCGGCAGTTTAGTCGTCTGTTTTGGCCGAATCAGAGGATCCCGCCAACTAAAGTTTCGTAGCCTGGTTCGTTAGGATTAGCTGAGCACTAGTTTCAGGTCTTTAGGAGTTACATATATTTAATTATGAATTTTCTCGTACAACTGCCAGTAGAGCAGTAATCCGTCCTTTTTGGGTGAAGTTGTCAAATTGAACCCATGGTTGTGTGGGATGGTTAGAGATTATGGTAGAGCACGTGTAGATACGTAATACCTTGTTATCCTTATCTCGTATAAATGCTTGTGTAGGCGGTGAGGCGGCGGGTGGAAGGACACCTTCGTTGCTTCCTAGTACGTCGCAGCATGGAAGGCAAGTATTGTTTGTTAAATTGTGTTGCTTTCAAATGAATACATGATGATGTGTTGAATATATGAATGTTCTTGCGTTTTGTTCATGATGTTGATAGATTTAAAAATTTATGTTTCTTGTGATAAAAGGTGATGATGTTCAGATTGCATGATTCATTCCATTCATGCATGCTTTATTTTCCGTCCACGGGAGTGGAAATTGGGTTAGGACCCATCAATTCCAGTATGGTCACGTAAGTCCCACCATTCCAATGTGGACGGTTTCGGACACTCCGTAGGAAACGTTCTTCATACGGTAGTTGGGTCCCCGCTCTTTGTTAAGTGCGGGCTTAAGTGAACACCGACGGGTGTATCACTCGTTATACCGGTATACGCAGTTGAGAGGTTCATTCTCCTTCAATGCATACATTCATACTATGCCTTTTCACAAATTCATCGCAAATTTGTTTACTGTCTTGATTATTGCTATGTTCCATTGTAACCTGTGAGATTGATGTTGTGCTTGCTGAGTTTCGACTCACCCTTGCTTTCCTGTGTTTATTTTTAGGTGAACCCTGATGATATTGTTGCTAGCGGGAGGGTGTAGTCCAAGCACGTTTCACACATCTCATTAATTCACTTATTCATTAAGATATTTTGCTAAGTTATTTTGGTTATGGAATGAACTGTAATAAGTATCACTTCAAGTTTACATCAGACCTTCCATGTTTAATTCCTTGGTTACACTCCGTTGATGAATGGTTATTTACTCCTCGTTACTTTGTCTTGACAATTTGATTTTGGTGCATATTGAGTATTAGTTCCGCAAATGAATTGTATGTTGATCCTTTAGGTAGCATCTTGGCTTCCGAATAGCCAGGGTGTTACGGTTGGTATCAGAGCGGGCTTTAGGTCCGTGGTTCTATTGAAATATGTTAAACCTGACACATTGTGCACAGTAGGAAGGGTTGGGTAGAACTTTACTTCCGCATTTCCATTCAAATCATTTTTCCTTACGCTTCTGATGATGAATTGTTTCGTACTTATCTATAAGTTAAGTCTAATACTTGATTCCATTTGTGGTTGTGTTTTAGATGGCGAGAGGCCGTGGCCGTGGCCATGGTCGTCCACCGGTCCATGGTCGAGGTCGGGGACGCGGTCCGGCCGTGTCTTCCTCTTCGTCTGAGGGTGCTGCTGAGGCTGCCACGGAGGAGATTGCCTCTGCCGCACCTCCGGTCGCAGAACCTCCGGCCGCGGCCGGCGTAACTCATTCGAACCTTATGAGAGAGAATCAAAGAACTCCGCCAAAGAATCGCAGCGGCAATTTCTGCGGTCTGCGCGCAAGCGGAACTCGTTGTCGGGTTCATTCCACCTGAGGCTAGGATGAGCCTCTGTGAGTGGATGTCGCTTCGTTTGGACACTTTTGATGGAGCTGGTACACCGGTCCAGGCTGCGGACTGGTTGAGATATATGGAGCGACAGTTTGGAGCATTAGAGCTGACGTCTACGCAGAAGGCGCGATTTGTGGCCTTTCAGCTGAAGGGTCAAGCTGACATCTAGTGGGAAGGAGTCCTGTCTTCCAGGACTCCAGTACAGGGTCCTGTCACTTGGGATATATTTGTGAAGAAATTCAGGACACAGTTTTATCCAGACTCCTTCATTGAGAAGATGGAGCAATCGCTTCTGACTTTTGTGCAAGGGAAGATGACAGTATCTGAATATGAGGCTGGGTTCAATAACCTGGTGCGTTTTATACTAGACGTGGCAAGTGACGATAGAGAGAAGGCTAAGAGGTTCCGGCGGGGCCTCAACCAGGAGTATCGTCAGATTCTGGGGGCGACAGGACTGCGTGATTTCAGCTCGGTAGTCGAGCAGGCTAGAGGGATGGAGTTGGAGAAAGGTACTCCTTCGCAAGGTCAAGCTGCTATTGGTTCTGTCACCACTGGTAGTTCCGGCGGTGGGCAGAAGCGGAGCTTCGGTGGAGGTGGTGGATCTTTTCAACGACCCGCTCCCAAGAGGTTTCAGGGGGGTCACAACGCCGCCCCGCCGGCAGAAGGGCGCCTTCCTCTTCGCACCCGTTCTTCGTCTTCCACCCCACCGATGCGTGTTGTTCCAGGTCAGGGTATGAAGTGTTTTCGGTGTGGTGATGGGCATCGAGCTTCAGAGTGTTCCTTCAAGGGGACATGCCGTTAGTGTGGTCGGGATGGCCACAAGTCGTCGGGCTTGTGTCGAACCCGGCGAGTATCCTCAGATGGGAGCCAGTCCCAGCGGCTTCAACTTCCAGTGTTCATGGTGGATCGCCTGCACTCGCGGCGGCCGCACCACGCCTCCCTGTGGTGGGTCCTCCTTCGCCTTTCCTCGTGCACATCCCGCGGGTTCTACTAGAAACCTGTACCGACTGCACCTCCATCGTCCGTTCCTCCTGCAGCAGTTTCCGGGTATCCTTCGCAGAGTGTCGGAGCGTCATCTGCTCCGGCGCATCCGGGAGTCTACGCCATGCCCACTCCAGATACTATGGGGCGACCTGACGTGGTGACAGGTACTTTGCTAGTCGACTCGCATGATACTTTCGTATTGTTTGATTTGGGTGCTACTTACTCATTTGTGTCCCTGGAGTTTGTTAGAAGAGCGGGTTTGAGTCTGTAGTTTATTTCTGAGCCTGTGGTCGTCAGTTCTCCAGGGGGTCTTATTTCCAGCTCTACCGTTTGTCCTGGCTGTTCCATTATTATTGATGATGAGGTTTTCACCGCCAACTTGATGGTAATTAAGTTTTCACCATTTGATATTATTCTGGGTATGGACTGGTTGTTCCGCTACCGTGCTAAGATTTGTTGTTTCTGGAAGACGGTGACTTTAAAGGCCCCGTCCGGTGAAGAACTGGTATTTCAAGGCAACGCACCGTCTGATTCGTTGTTCATTTTGGCTAGTCTGTTTCCTAGTCGCAGAGTGTCAACCAATGGGTTGATGTGGTCTCTCAGCGAGAAGACTGACTCTTCATTGCGTATAGAGGAGATTCCAATTGTGAATGAGTTTTCCGATGTTTTTCCTGTGGAGCTTCCAGGAATGCCTCCCGTGCGGAAAGTGGAGTTCCGGATTGATCTTATTCCGGGAACTCGACCCTTATCCATGTCTCCTTACCGGTTGGCTCGATCCTTTCAGGAGGAATTGAAGAAACAATTGGACGACCTGCTGTCCAAAGGTATGATTCAACAGAAGCGACGCCATGGGGAGCGCTCGTTCTTTTACTAAGAAGAAAGATGGCAGCTGGCGTATGTGCGTGGATTATTGGGCTCTTAATCAGGCGACTGTGAAGAACAAATATCCTTTGCCCCGCATTGAGGATCTTTTCGACCAGTTGAAAGGAGCTAAGATATTTTTCAAGATTGACCTCCAGTCAGGTTATAATCAGATTCGGGTTCTTGAGAAGGATATTGAGAAGACGGCTTTCTCTACGAGGTATGGTCATTTTGAGTATAAAGTTATATATTTTGGACTAACGAATGCTCCTGCAGTTTTCATGGAAGCCATGAACAGTATGCTGCATCAATACCTTGATGATTTTGTTGTGGTATTCATAGATGATATCTTGATTTATTCCAAGACGGAAGAGGATCACACCCACCATCTGAGGTTGGTACTTGAAACTCTAAGGGAGAATCAATTTTATGCCAAGCTGAAGAAGTGTGAGTTCTGGATTTCTGAAGTTGGGTTTCTGGGCCACGTTATTAATCAGGAGGGTATTTCAGTTGATCCTAGCAAGATCTCGACAGTGGTAGAGTGGGAGAGGCCAACCAATGTGAAAGAAGTAAGGAGTTTTCTGGGTTTAGCTGGTTATTACCGGCGATTTGTGGAGGGTTTTTCAACCATTGCTAGACCAATGTCCCAGTTGACACAGAAAGGTGTTAGGTTCCAGTGGTCTGATGCATGTGAGCGCAGTTTTTGCACTTTGAAAGATAGGTTGGTGACTGCTCCAATTCTTACTCTTCTTGAGCCTGGGAAGAGGTTCACCATCTATTCAGATGCGTCCATAGTTGGACTTGGTTGCGTACTTATGCAGGATGGCAAGGTGATTGCCTATGCATCGAGACAGTTGAAGAAGCATGAACAGAATTATCCCACTCATGATCTAGAGCTTGCTGCAGTGATTCACACTTTGAAGATCTGGTGCCATTATTTCTACGGCGAATCTTGTGATGTATTCACTGATCACAAGAGCCTGAAATACATTTTTACCCAGAAGGACTTGAACTTTAGACAGAGGAGATGGCTAGAGTTGATCAAGGACTATGATCTTACTATTCAGTACCATCCTGGTAAGGCTAATGTGGTAGTTGATGCTTTGAGTCGCAAGGCAACACCTCCTACCCTCAGTTGTCTTATTACTGATTTTGAGCGTATGAATATTTCCTTCTGCTTTGCGGGTACCGCCCAAACCGAGACTCAGTTGCTTCTGGAGTCAGCTCTTCCAGATCAAAGTGCAAAGACAAAGAAGAAGATCGGATGCTCCAACGAGTAAGGAAGCTGCCAGCCGAGGGCAAGCAAGGCCACTTCGGTGTGGACAAGTCCGACACTTTATTTTAAAGGACGCTCTGTGTACCACAGAGGCTCAGGTTAAACATGAGATTTTGAAGGAGGCCCATCGTACTCCTTATACCGTACATCCTGGTGAGACCAAGATGTACAAAGATTTAAAGAAAAATTTCTGGTGGAAACGGATGAAAATTGATATCGCATAATATGTGGCATCATGTGGGTGTGCCCGGGGTCAAGGCTAAGCACAAGCGACCAATGGATCAATTGCAGCCCTTGGAGGTACTGCTCGCCATGGGATGATATATCTATGGATTTTGTGGTTGGTTTACCTCGCACTCAGTGAGGAAAGGACGCTATTTGGATAATTGTGGACCGGTTCAGTAAGTCTGCATATTTCATTCCTATTCGTACAACCAATTCAGCAAGCGATTTGGCTCCTCTTTATGTACGAGAGATTGTATGGTTGCACGGGGTGCCAAAGACAATTGTTTCTGATCCAGATGCCAAGTTCGTTTCCAAATTCTGTCCGAGTTTGCAGAGTGCGTTGGGTACGCAGCTTCGTCTTAGCACCGCGTTCCACCCCTAGACAAATGGTGAGTCCGAACGCACCATTCAGACATTAGAGGATATGCTCAGGTGTTGTGTTTTATCCTGGAAAGGGAATTGGGAAGATCATTTAGCTTTGGCAGAGTTTGCTTATAACAACAGTTATCATGCCAGTATTCGAGCTGCACCATATGAGGTTCTTTATGGGCGTAAGTGCAGGTCCCCGTTGTGCTGGAATGAGGTTGGAGAGCGGGCAGTCTTGGGACCCGACTGGGTTCAGTAAACAGTGGCTAGAGTAGCAGAAGTTAGGTAGAATTTGTTGGCTATTCAGAGCCGACAGAAGAGCTACGCTGATGTCAGAAGACGAGATTTGGAATTCGAGGTGGGGAATGAAGTTCTGTTGAGAGTATCGCCATCTAAAGGTGTGGTGCGTTTCAGCACAAAAGGGAAGCTTAGCCCAAGGTATGTTGGACCATTCCCAATCGTGGCACGAATTGGAAAACTAGCCTACCGTTTGGACCTTCCTGATTCCATGAGTGGGGTTCACAATGTGTTTCATGTATCGATGTTGAGGAAATTCCTAAGAGATCCAGACCATGTTATTCCCTTGGAGCCTTTGATCATTGCACAGGACCTTACCATCGAATCCCAGCCGGTGAAAATATTAGAGGAAGCGGAACGGGTTCTGAGGAACAAGACCCAGAAATTTGTCAAAATTCTTTGGTCTCATCAGTCTGAGAGAGAAGCCACTTGGGAGCTAGAGTCCCGCGTGCGAGCGCAGTATCCAGACCTCTTCATTTCTGGTAAGTGTTTAAGTTTGTTATACCAGTCTCTTGTTCTTTCTAATAGATCAATGCGAAGATTCGAGGTTGAATTCTGTTAAGGGAGGTAGAATGTAATACCCCGGAATCGAGTCGGGTGATTTTAAAAGAAACCGGGGACGAATAGGCAATTAAAGAAATGTACTTTTTTGTGAAACGAGGGGATTTCCATAAAAATTCAGCAACCTGGGCCGCGGACCGCGGCCCAGGCGGCCCAAGAGGGGGAGGCCGGCCCAAGGGGGGCCGGCCAAGGGAGGGAGGCGCCCCAACCCTAGCCGCCTCCCCCCACTCCCTCCTCTCCCCCCTAGAGCCGCCACCCCTCCTCCCCATTCCAGCAGCTCCCCTGTCCCTTGGCGCCTCCCCTCCTCCTTGGTGCTGGCCTCCGGCGATCCCCGGCGCTCCCCCGAAGCCGATCTCTCCTGCCGTCACGCCGGCCGTTCGTCGCCCTCCTCGTGGCCGGCCATTGGAGAGGGAGGGAGATCTTCGGGGAGTGGATCACCGTCGTTCTTCAGGTCTACAAGGGTAACGAGGAGTCTCACCCGCTGTTTGTTGTTGTTTGGAGGTAGATTGATCGATTAGTGATAAATTGGTTTGTTGTCTGTCAGTTTCCAGAGTAGAACCAATCTGTTCAGTCGTCTTGTGCGCCCTGTTTCGGTATCTTAGGATCAGAATCTCGGGTTGACATCTCCTAGAGTTATGTTTATGGTTTCGTTAGCTTTATTTTCGCACCGAGATCACGAGATTCCACCCTGTGGTTTAGGAGTTATGAATTTTTAACCGCACACTACTCTGTCTGTCAGATATTTTGGAGACTGTTGGTTGCTCCTCAGTTTTGTTCTAGTTAGAGCCAGATCCAGGGCGGCCATCCAAATAGGTTTTTGAAGATAATTACTCCATGATTCCATATTGATAAAGATCATCTCCATAGGATCAGTAGACTGAAAGTTACAGGCTTTTCTTTACGACTGTTCTGAAATCTAGACATGTTTCTGTCTTTGTCTTCTTGGGCTATTTAGTCCTCTGTTTTGGCCTAATCAGAGTATCCCGCCAACTAAAGTTTCGTAGCCTGGTTCGTTAGGATTAGCTGAGAACTGGTTTTAGGTCTTTAGAAGTTACAGATATTAAATTGTGAATTTTCTCGTACAACTGCCAGTAGAGCAGTAATCCGGCCTTTTTGGGTGAAGTTGTCAAATTGAACCCATGGTTGTGTGGGATGGTTAGAGGGTATGGTAGAGCACGTGTAGATACGTCATACCTTGTTATCCTTATCCCGTGTAAATGCTTATGTAGGCGATGGGGCGGTGGGTGGAAGGACACCTTCATTGCTTCCTAGTACATCGCAGCACGGAAGGCAAGTACTGTTTGTTAAATTGTGTTGCTTTCAAATGAATACATGATGATGTGTTGAATATATGAATGTTCTTGCGTTCTGTTCATGATGTTGATAGATTTCACAATTTATGTTTCTTGTGATAAAAGGTGATGATGTCCAGATTGCATGATTCATTCCATTCATGCATGCTTTATTTTCTGTCCACAGGAGTGGAAATTGGGTTAAGACCCATCAATTCCAGTATGGGCACGTAAGTCCCATCATTCTAATGTGGGCGGTTTCGGACACTCCGTATGAAACGTTCTTCACACGGTGCTTGGGTCCCCGCTCTTTGTTAAGTGCGGGCTTAAGTGAACACAGACGGGTGTATCACTCGTTATACCGGTATACGCAGTTGAGAGGTCCATTCTCCTTCAATGCATACATTCATACTATGCCTTTTCACAAATTCGTGGCAAATTTGTTTACTGTCTTGATTATTGCTCTGTTCCATTGTAACCTGTGAGATTGATGTTGTGCTTGCTGAGTTTCAACTCACCCTTGCTTTCCTGTGTTTATTTTTAGGTGAACCCTGATGATATTGTTGCTAGCGGGAGGGCGTGGTCCAAGCACGTTTCACACATCTCATTAATTCACTTATTCATTAAGATATTTTGCTAAGTTATTTTGGTTATGGAATGAACTGTAATAAGTGAATTGTAATAAGTATCACTTCAAGTTTACATCAGACCTTCCATGTTTAATTCCTTGGTTACACTCCATTGATGAATGGTTATTTACTCCTCGTTACTTTGTCTTGACAATTTGATTTTGGTGCATATTGAATATTAGTTCCGCAAATGAATTGTATGTTGATCCTTTAGGTGGCATCTTGACTTCCGAATAGCCAGGGTGTTACAATGACACGCCCATGCTTACCCGGGTCCTGCGCTACTCCCGCATCTCGCCCACCTCCCTCATCACCTCTGAAACAATTGCCACCGGTATCGACTGCCACGATCAAGCCTCTCGGCTATATAAGTGAGCACCAAAGGCATTGCCTCTCCCTCTTCATTCCCCATCGTTCCTCTCCGATTCTTCTTCTTCTACCAGCTCCACTTGAGCTAGAAGCCGAATGTCGCTCCCGAACATGGCCACGCCAGTGCGACACTTCCCGGCACCACCAATGAGCTTTACTGTAATACTCTGAAATTTATTCGAGCGAATAGAAGCGGATTCGGGAGAAAGAATCGAATAAAAAAAATTAGAAGTTGGGGCGAGGGGGTTCGCGAACCCCCACCAACCTGGGACTCGGGCTGTGACCCATGAGGCCCAAGTGGGGGGGAGCCGGCCAAGGGGTGGGACTTGCCATAAGGGGGCGCCTCCCCCCAAACCCTAGCCGGCCCCCTCCCATCATTCTTCCCCCAAGCCGCCACCTCCTCTCCCCTCCAGGGCGCCACCCTCCCTCCTGTCTAGCAGCGATTCACAGCACCTCCTCCCCTTGGTGCTGTCCCCATTGCTGCTGGCCGAAGCAACGAAGAAGCGAGACACCTGTTTGCACCAATCAAAGGTGAGAGGGAGGAGCGCCGGGAGGACGGAGATCATTGTGTGACATCTTCAGCAAGCCTCGGCCACATCTTCATGGGGTAATGATGATCTCCCCACTGGTTGAGGTCAGTTTGATTATTAGCTTTTACCGATTAGTTTTTCGTAGTGCTGTCGCTCGTAGATTCAGAAAAACTGCTCTCTATTTTTTCATCAGGTTTCGCATAGCTAGACCTGAATCCAAGGTTAGGGTCTCCTAGAGAGTTGTAGAACTCGTCACTAGATTTCCATAGAGTCCTGGATCACTCAATTTGAAGTTGGGGATATAAAGTTATGAATTTTTCATTGATGTTGTTCCAGGTTTCCGTCTGGATTCTGACAGATCGTAGAAATTGTTTAATAAGAATTAGATAATGAATTTTTTTAGGATTGCACCAACACGAAAGTTGTAGATATTTTTATAGGCTTTCCAGAGATACAAATCACATTTTTTGGATGTCTGTACTGGGAGTTACGTTAGTTTTAGCTCGATGTCTAGAACCTCTAACGAGATTTTTATATGTTTATTAACCTGTTTAAAAGGGGCAGAAGAAGGTAGAATATGGGAAACTTGCCAACTAAGTTTTTGTGGGAAAACTTGTAAACTTTCCCGTGGATTAGAGATCATTGAATTTGGATAATCCTGTAGAAAGTTATGAATTTTAGAAGGGAACTGTCCCATTTTGGGACAGTTCACTATTTTTGAAAATAGATATTTTGTGCTACGTTAGGGAGCGTAGTATGTCAATATTTGTTTCTAGCAATGTTATGTCCCGAATTACTCTCTTATTAGGGTTGTTAAAATTATTCAGGTGGTGGTGTGATTCCGAGGGCAGCATCCTTGTCTCGTCATTAGTCCGCGCACAGTTGAGGCAAGTACATTTGGATTGTCTTGAATGCTATTTGTTACATATGAAATGAATATTTCGGGTATTAAATGTCTCCCTTCATAATGGTTATTCCAAGACTCTCCGATAAGATGTTTATGTTCACCATGTTCATTCATTCATTCACTATTTGTATTTCACCCACGGGAGTGGGATGTAAAGATCCATCACTCCAAAATGGGCATGTAAGACCCACCATTCCAATATGGGCAAAGTGGATCCCCATTATGAAACTATTCTTCAAAGGTCCTTGGATCCCCGCATTTTGGATAATGCGGGCCTGAGTGAACACCGACGGGTGTTCACTGGCTATACCGGTATAAGCAGAACTGAAGAACATGCATTTTCATA
This sequence comes from Hsuehochloa calcarea, assembly GCA_036346395.1. NCBI lineage: Eukaryota > Viridiplantae > Streptophyta > Magnoliopsida > Poales > Poaceae > Hsuehochloa > Hsuehochloa calcarea. Next base: position 22,099,814 of record CM070595.1, on the reverse strand, counting down.
CTTGCATATGTTTCCTGTCTTTCTTCTCACGTATACAAATAATGTGAATGACATGCATTTGATCCAATTCTTTCAGTTTATTCATTTGTATTTGCTGGGTCTTGACTCACCCTTGCTAGTTTTCCTATGGATTGATTTTAATTTGAGCATAGTTGTTAAAGTGTTGGAAAGAATTCGTATTGTTGTTAACTGCTAGAGGATTAGGTAACATCCAAACATTCGCATAGCCAGGGTGTTACAGTTGGTATCAGAGCGGGCTTTAGGTCCGTGGTAGTTAGAACTATTAAAATGACATATTGTACACAGTAGGTGAGAATGGGGAAATCCATTGCATTGGCTACTCTAATAATATGTCTAATTATGTTGAACTGTACTGAAATGTTGTGCTATTACTGCCCTTGTTTGTTCTAAGGTTAGGTGATTAGCTTTTTGTCTTTGGTATTCAGAATGGCGAGAGGTAGGGGATGTGGTGGTGGAGCGAGCCGTGGCCATGGACATAGACGCGGTTCAGTTGCATCCTCAACCCCGGTTGAGGAGGCAGTTGATGGGGTGGCTGAAGAGGTTGCTTCGGCCGCTCACCCGGTTGCTGATGCTCAGGCTGCGTCCGCTCCTTTACTTCAGGAACTTCAGAGAGAGGTTCAACAGCCGTCGACAAAAGTGCAGCCTCCTCCGTCAGAATGCACTGTTGATGCTCCGATTGTCGCAGAGAAGCACCATACAAGCCGTAATGAACCTTCGAGAGTAGATGTCTCTCTGTCTTGACACTTTTGATGGTGTGGGCACTCCTGTTTAGACGACTGACTGGCTTCGGTATAAGGAACGACAGTTTGATGCATTAGAGATGAAGTTAACACAGAAGGCGCGTTTTGTGGCTTTTTAGTTGAAAGGCCAAGCAGATATTTGGTGGGAAGGGGTTTTATCAGCTAGAACCCCACTACAGGGACCATCCACTTGGGAGGATTTCTTGGAGCAGTTCAGGGCTAAGTTTTATTCCAATTCTTTCCCTGAGAGGATGGAACATTCTCTGATGACCTTTGTTCAAGGGAAGCTGCCTGTGGCGGACTATGAGGCAGGATTCAACAACTTAGTCTATTTCGTGCCAGCTGTGGATGGTAGTGATCGAGAGAAGGCAAAGAGATTCCATAGGGGACTTAACCCTGAGTATCGCCACATCCTGGGGGCGACCAGCTTACTTGACTTCAACTTTGTGGTCGATCAGGCCATAGGTATGGAGTTGGAGAGAGAGGCAGTCTTCTAGTGGTCCTACTCCTACTGGTGGATCAGGCAGTGGTAAAAAGAGGAGCTTCAGTGGTGGGGGTGGGTCTTCTCAGCGACCTACTTCCAAGAGGTTTCAGGGAGGCCATCGCTCACGATCGCTTATGCGATCCGTCAATCAGAGGCGTATCGCTCCTCCGACGCAGCACAGACTTCGCAGTAGCATTGCGTCTGCCCTGTGTCAGGCATGATTTGTTTTAAGTGCGGTGGAAGTCATCGTGCTTCTGAGTGATCTTTCACGGGGGATTGTCATCATTGTGGCCTGTCAGGCCATAAGATGTCGGTTTGCAAGAAGAACCCAGCGAGTATTATCAAGTGGGAGGTCATCCCTCCAGCATCTTCATTCGCTGCTCTGTGAGGTTCAGTTCAGACTCTGGTAGCTGCTCCCACGCCGCATTACCCCTCTGGTTGGGTTCCTCCTGCAGTGTTCTCTCCAACGCCCTCTCTAGGGTTCTATTGGAACCCTGCGCCGTCTGCACCGCCATCGTTTGCTCCACCGACATCAGTCCCTGTTCTTCCACCGCCAAGTGTCGGGGCATCCTCTGCACCAGTGCCACAGGGAGTCTACGCTATGCCTACACCTGATACCGTAGGCCGGCCTAACGTGGTGACAGCTACCTTACTAGTTGATTCCCATGAGGCTTTTTTTGATTCAGGGGCTACCTATTCGTTTGTGTCACTTGAGTTTGCTAGAAGAACGGGTTTGATTATGCAGACTATTTCTCAATCGGTTGTGGTCAGTTCTCTGGGGGTTTCATTTCTAGCTCTACTTTATGTCCGGGCTGTTCCATCACCATTGATGGGGAGGATTTCACAGCTAATCTTGTGGTGATTCTGTTATCTCCATTCGATGTTATACTCGGCATGGACTGGTTATTCAGTTTTTGCGCTAAGATTTGTTGCTTCTGGAAGACCGTGACCTTGCAAGCCCCATCTGGTGAAGAATTGGTGTTCTAGGGCAGCACACCGTCTGATTCCCTCTTTGTGTTGGCCAGTTTGTTCCCTAGTAGATGGGCATCAACAATTGGATTACTTCGGTCTTGTAGCACGAAGGCAGATTCCTCTCAGTGCTCGAGGAGATTCCTATAGTATGTGAATACCCTAATGCCCTGCGGAGCTTCCTGGGATGCCTCCAGTACGGAATGTGGAATTCGGATTGATCTTATTCCTAGTACTTGGCCCATTTCTATGTCTCTATACCGTTTGGCACGACCCTTCCAGGATGAGTTGAAAAAGCAATTGGACGATTTACTATCTAAAGGTATGATTCGGCGTAGTGTTTCACCTTTGGGAGCACCTGTTCTCTTCACAAAGAAGACAGACAGCGGTTAACGCATGTGCGTGGATTATCGGCTCTCAACCAAGCAACAACAAAGAATAAATATCATTTGCCCCGTATTGAGGATCTCTTTGACGAGCTGAAAGGACCTAAGGTGTTCTCCAAGATTGATCTTCAGTCAGGATATAACTAAATTCGAGTTCGGGAGCAGGATATTGAAAAGACGGCTTTCTCTGCGAGGTATGGTCATTATGAGTATAAAATTATATCTTTTGGACTAACAAATGCACCTACAGTTTTCATGGAAAAAATGAACAGTATGCTCCATCGGTATATTGATGAATTTGTAGTGGTATTCATTGATGATATCTTGATCTACTCTAAGACAGAGTAGGATCATGAGCAGCATTTAAGGTTGGTTCTTGAGACTTTGAGATAAAATCAGTTTTATGCCAAGCTGAAGAAATGTGAATTCTGGATTTCTGAAGTTGGGTTTCTGGGTCATGTGATAAACCAAGAGGGCATTTCAGTCGATCCTAACAAGATCTCGACAGTAGTAGAATGGAAAAGGCTAGCCAATGTCAGTGAAGTAAAAAGTTTTCTGGGCTTAGCTGGTTATTACCGGCGTTTTGTAGAGGGTTTCTCGATCATTGCCAAACCGATGTCACAGCTAACTCAGAAAGGTGTCAAGTTCCAGCGGACAGAGGAGTGTCAGCGCAGTTTCTGCACTCTGAAGGATAGGTTGGTCACCGCCCCCATTCTTACCCTTTCTGAACCGGGTAAGCAATTTAGAATTTATTCAGATGCATCTCGAGTTGGGCTCAGATGTGCGCTCATGCAGGATGGTAAAGTGATTGCCTATGCTTCGAGACAGCGGAAGAAACACAAGCATAACTATCCTACTCATGATTTAGAGCTCACTGTAGTGGTTTTTGCTCTGAAGATTTTGTGTCATTATCTGTATGGCGAGTCTTGTGATATATTGAGAGACCATGTGAGAGGTCCTCCACTCTGAGTGATGAGTATTTGACAAGTGTGTTGATTAGATTGAGAGTTGAGTTTTTCGGTTTGGACTGCTTCGGCCGAGTCAGGAAATCGGAACTACCATGTGTATGGAGCGGAAGTTCGATAAATCGAACTCACGGCGTTGGAAATAGGATCTTCCGATTTTCCCGGTTTTGAGTTCGTGGCGAAATCGGAACTTCCGCTCAAGGGGTAGCGAGTGTCCGATAATACCGATATTAAGGTTCTCGAGATGAAAATCGGATTTGAAAACTGGTTTACGGATGTTCAAGATCGGAAGTTCCGCAATGGTAAGAGCGAAGTTCCGATAATCCCGACAAGTGCGGATGTTAGGAAATCGGAACTTCATTTGTGGTAAGTCGGAACTTCCGATTGTGTCGAGCTAATCGCGTAGAAGGTTAATTTGTGGTTTTGATTTTGTATGAGTTTGAGTCTTATAAAATGTTGATGCTATGATATTGTGCAATGCTATGTGATGTATTTTTTGTGCTGTATTGATCGCGGGGCATCAAGATGGAGTCATGGCGAGACACGTGGACCGGACTAGCGCAGGAGGCGTTGAGGTCGGAATGGTTGGGATGTGTCGAAGACGGCGTGAATCTTGAGGTGGTTGTGAGTCAAGGACAGCAAGGTGTACGGGAGGCTTCCAGAAGGTGCGCAAGGGGCGAAAGGGTCTTTTCGCAAAGCGGCAAAAGTGGAGGCGGTTCTGTTCGGGTGTAGCGGGCTTAATGGGTTGGAGGCCCATTAGCAAAGGCTATAAATAGGGAGAACCACGTGTTAGGGTTAGACTTTTGAGAGAAAATTAGGGTTAGCTCTAGAAAAGGATTTGTTTTGCTTTTGAGAGCTTGTTGAGAGGAGAGTATGAACTAAAATCTTTTGTAATCATTCCTCTTTGCTTTACCTCTGTAATCAGTGTTTCAATCCAATGAAATCTGAGGTTTTGATTATTTGACTTTGCAACTCTTCCTCTCTCTGTTTCATGTTGAATATCTAGGGTTTTGACATATCTTTTGATTCGTCTTAAGAAATAGCATGAAACTTGATATCTAGAGTCGTTTTGATATTGCTATTACATCCTCAAAGTTTCATGAGCTAAGAATCTGAGAATCTCGCTTATCATTGGTTTTGGTCTTTCTTGCCCCTTCTTCAAGAAATCCGTTCTTGGCTTGATCATTGAATCTTTGTTTGCAATTATTCTCCATGAGGTCAAGATGGTGTTTAGGATGATGTCCGTGAAACTTGACCAGAGAAGAGCATTCAAGATTTAGTTTTTGGATTTTTGAAAAGAAACCCGAGCGCACTGTTCTTCGGTCAGGACAATCGGAACTTCCGATTGTCCATAGCGGAACTACCGCAGGCGGAACTTCCGTGACCGATTAGGAACTACCGAGTGCGGAAGTACTCACGTAAAATCGGAACGTCCGATATTTGATGTAATGCATCGAACTTATGATTAGTTCTCGATTTTGTTTTACTCTTCTTGAGAGGGTTTGTAGATCTTATTTAAATACAAGAAAGGGAGTTCTTAATTTTAAGGCACCATTCACCCCCTCTGCTGCCATTTCGGTCCTTCAATTGGTATCAGAGCCGGTTAGCTCTTCTTTATAGATCTTAACCGGTCGGTTGAGCCATGGCAATGAACAAGTATTCCACCAAGCCTCCAGTTTTTGATGGTCTTGATTACCCCTTCTGGAAGAGCCGAATGGAAACTTACATTCGTGCTCAGGGGTATACCATCGGAGAAAGGGAAGGTCAGATTTGCTGTTCCTGCCGATGAAAACATCAATGCGGGAAACATGGCCGATGTTGAGGCAAATGCTAAGGCAAGGAACATAATCATTCGTGGTTTGAGCGTAGTGAGTTTGATCGCATTTCTCATTTGATTTACGCTACGACATCCGGGTGACCTCGATGCATACCATGAGGGCACTACCCAGATTAAGACGGTTCGACAAGACCGGTTCAAGCGTGAATCTGATGAAATTTGAGATGCTTCTGGTGAATCTCTTGACGAGTGCTTTTCGCGTTTTCACAAGATTTTGAGCAACCTCCGAGCGGTCGGTCTTACATACCCGACTCGGATAACGCCGATGATGCTTTCAGACTTGATCTTCGTGTTTGGGAGATGAAAGTGACTACCATCAAAGATAGCACGGACCTCTCGACCACGACTCTTGATGCGCTTTACTCGCGCCTCAAGACTCACGAGATTGACATTGTCTCTCAAGGTCGAAGTCACAATCGATGGCTTTAGTCACCGATCCCACTTCCGGATCTTCTTACGAGTCGTCGTGGGTTCTCCTAGCTGCTCTCTCGTGACATAAGCGATGATCGATTAGAGCACTTGAGGATGAACAGCTAGCCCTCCTAGCTCGGAAGTTTTCCCATGCTTACAAGAGGAGGAGGGATGGAAAAGAGGAGGTCCGGTGATTTGTTTGAGTGTGGTGGCCCCAACCACATCCGAGCAAACTGTCCCAAGCTTGGGAAGGGCAAAGGTGACTATGGCGGTCCGAGCAAGAACGACTACATCGACAAGAACCGCAACACAAAGCCCTCAAGACTGACCAAGGCAAGAAGAAGTTCCGCAACTTTGGGAAGGCAAGAAGTTGCTCCATCGCGTCCTCACCGCCTCGACGGCGGACACCGGCGAGGTGGAGGGTGGAGGACGATGATGGAAAGGACGATCATGATCCCAAGGACGACGGCAACTTCTCGGCATGTGCTTCATGGCCCTCGGGCGAATCGAGCGACAAATGAGTGTACTCCGACTCCGATGAGGTTAGTCCCACTTATGACCAGCTTAATGATGCTTTTTTTTAAGCTAGGTAGATTCCATGCTAAGTCTAGGGCTAAGTGTGAGGGTTGGAGAAGGAAGTAGCTAGACTATCACGGAGCTTACTTTACTTACATCCGCTCCCTCCGTGATGAATGTGACACATGTTGTGCTTTGATTGATGATATGGAAAACTAAGGACCTTACATGATAGTGTGTCCTCCGAACTTGACATGATTAAGGTAGAGAACATTAGCCTTCTTCTTGAATTAGAGATGAGTAGGGTAGCACCTCTTTCATCCACTCTTTGTTGAGGCTCCGCTTGCACCTCATGTGAGGTTAAGGACAATTCGCTTAGAGGTCTTTATACCATGTTGCTTGATCCGCCTGAAACTTGTGAAAATTGTAATAATCTCAAGATGAACCTAAAACGGCAGATCACAAAATTGTCAATTCAAGTCGCGCTACTAGAGCCTATTGTTTCTTGTTTAAAGCTGTCCTAAGTTAATCATGAACTAGAATCAGATTCAAGCGGTTTCAAGAAATGATTGATCACAAGAATAAATTGGCTCAAGATGCTTCTAAGGACCTTGTTAGCTCACCATGCAATCATTGTAATAAACTAAAATGTGATTTGGTTGCTTTGGATGAAAAATGTGTGAAGCTAACTAAGGACCTTCTAGAGACACAATCATCCGCTTGTATTGTGTGTCTTTGGGAAGAAGTCTAAGGGTTTGGTAGAGACGCCTAGCAACGTGAACCAATCTGCTAGCAGTAGGACTGTCCCCCCAAAGTCGGCTGTGCGTGCACAAGCCAATCTTTCCTCTGTTGTTGGTTCTTCTTCTGCTCCCTTACCTTCTGCTGTCCCTTCTTCCCCCTGCTCTTCTTGCACCTCTCTCTTTCGGGAGTGTCAGTATCTTATGAACACTCTCGAGAGGTTTGTAGGAGGCAAGAAGAAGCTCAATCTCATTCTAGACAAATCTAAAATTTGCAGATTTAATCAGGGTCTAGGATATGATATCCAGGAGGATATGAGGAAGCATCCACCTGTCGTGCTCAAAACCATAGCACTGTGTGTGATCAAAACTAAGCCAGGGTCGAGAAAGTCAATTTTAAGTCGTGGGTTTTGTTCAAAGGATTTCGACGACAAGGTGATTCCACCTACAGCCTTCGCCCCTCGTAAGGCGAAGTATCATTGCACCTTCATCGTAAAGATGGACATTTAGTTGATCATTGCTTCAGGCGCGCCAAGATCGCGCGTAGAGACCGTGTTGAGTCTCTTAGGCACATTCAGGGTCAGCCCCAGATCTTGAGTGCACCTAAGACCAACACGAGGTCTAAGTTTGTTCCATCTGATGTTTTAGGGAAGCATCGAGGACTTGGTTTTTCTGAGTTTTCTAATTTTCGTCCTCATGCTCCTCTCGGTTGTAACTTCCGCCGTCCTGAGGGTAGATCTCGTTTTTCCTTTCGAGATAGCTACCCGCGGCGAGATCAGCGTGTTACTGGCACTTCGACTCGCTCTTCCATAGCAGTCGGATCCAGCAACAGGCTGAGATATTTTGACTTGTTGAGTGACAGAGAGCGTAGGGTAGATAGAGGTCAGTCTTGCTTGACTACTTCATCTGTTCGCCGTGTTACTCAAGATTGGGTGCCAAAATCCTTCGCTGATTCACCCCAAGATCGAGACTTTACTGCTTGACTCGTGGTCGCCATTTGGGAAGGAAAGGTCCGGATTGTAGACTCCGGGTGTTCACGTCATATGACTGGTGAGTCTCGTTGGTTTTCTTCCTTAGCCCGCGCTCCAGGTGATGAGACGATCACTTTTGGAGATGCTTCATTTGGGCGCGTCATCGCTAAAGGTAAAGTGAGCATTAATAATTCTTTTATTTTGAAAGATGTTGCCTTAGTAAGTAAGTCGCAGATAATCGCTTTCGCCTCTCACCACCGATGACGGTTATGAGGTGAGCTTTAAGAAAAACAATTGCAAAATTCTTGATTCTTCTGTAGTCCGGTTTATGGATTTCTCGATATGGGAGGATCTTTCGTGCTGATTTTTCTGAGTCTTCTGCTGATCCTCTCAGGTGTTTAGTAGCTTCTGAATCCCGTGATTTGACTTTCTGGCATAGGAGACTTGGTCATATAGGATTTGATCATCGACCGAGTTAAGGCCACGATCTCATTCGTGGTTTGCCAAACTCAAAATGGTCAAGGATCTTGTTTGTGCTCCTTGCCGCACGGCAAAATGGTTGCCGCTTCACATCCTCCGAGCATAAATGACTATGACAGATGCACTGTGTCAATCGCTCCATATGGACCTGATGGGACCGGCTAGAGTGCAACGAAGAGGAGGGAAGTGGTACGCACTTGTCGTGGTCGATGACTTCTCGAGGTATTCTTGGGTGTTTTTCTTAGCCTCAAGGATGAGACGTTTACTCTTTTCGTGGTCTTTTAGTAGGCTTTCGTTGAGCTCCGGTGCATTACGAGCAATTCGTGACCGATAATGGCACCGAGTTCAAGAATTCCTACTTTGAGAGTTTTGTGGTGAGACAGTGTAGAGCACCGCCTCGTCTCCATACGCCCCCAACAAAATGGCGTTGTGGAGAGGAAGAACCGCACCTTGGTCGAGATGGCCGGACTATGCTTGATGAGTACTCTACACCTAGGAAGTTTTAATGAGGCAATTGCTACCGCTTGTCATGTTTCTAATGAGTTTTCTTGGGCACTCTTGCATCGCACTTCTTATGAGTTGAGATATGGGCGAAAACCCAGCCTCGCATTTTCGTGTGTTTGGTTGCAAGTGTTTTATTCTCAAGTCTGGGAACCTAGATAAGTTCGAGTCACGATCTTGTGATGGGATCTTTCCGGGTTACTCGACTTCTTCTCGTGCCTATAGAGTCTAGAATCATGAGTCTAGTAAATTGTTAGAGACACGTGAGGTGACCTTTGATGAGGCCGGTCCGGGACTAGGCCCGATATCTCAGTTCCTAGAGCGACCGAGTCCATCTTTGTGGATGATGAGGAGGATGGAGATGAGGGTTGTCTACCCGATCCAGCCTCCTTCTCCCCTCTTGAGGTGCCTTCTTCCACCGCACCTCGAGGAGATCACCCTTACCTTCGCTTCTTCTCAAGCTAGTGGCTCTGCTCCTATCTCATCGCTAATGAGGTAGAGGCCACTTCTTCATCTCACCTCGACCTCCAAGACACATTCAAAAGGACCATCCTTCGAGAGCAGATAATTGGAGACCTCTTCGAGCGTGTCACACGTTCCAAAGCTGGCTTGTCTTCATTCTGCCTTCGTCGCCTCATTTGAGCCTAAAGATGTTTGTCATGCTCTATCTGACGAGTCTTGGACAAACGCTATGCATGAGGAGTTGGAAAATTTTGAAAGAAACAAGGTCGGTCCCTTGTTGAGCCCCTCAAGGTCACAATATCATTGGGACCAAATGGGTGTTCAAGAACAAGCAAAGTGAAGATGGGTTAGTCATTCAAACAAGGCTAGGCCGGTAGCTCGTGGGTACTCTCAAGTTGAGGGTCTAGATTTCAAGAGACCTTTGCCCTGTAGCTAGACTTGAAGCCATTAGAATCTCGCTTGCCTTTGCACTTCTAAGGGTTTCAAGCTTTACCAGATGGATGTCAAGAGTGCCTTCCTCAATGGCCTTATTGAGGAAGAAGTCTATGTCGATGACCTCCTGGTTTCGAGAACCCCAAATACCCTAACCATGTCTACTGAGCTTTCCAAAGCTTTGTATGGACTCAAGCAGCTCCCTGAGCTTGGTATGAAAGGCTTAAGTCCTATCTCACGAGCCATGGTTTTGAGATGGGTAAAATTGACAAGACCTGTTCATTCGCCGCCTTGGCACCGATCTTCCGTCGTCGGATCTACGTGGATGACATTATCTTTGGCGGCTCCTCGCATGCTCGCTTCCCAATTTTCCGATGTCATGAGCTCGGAGTTTGAAATGAGCATGATGGGCGAGTTGAGCTTCTTCCTTGGCTTCCAAATCAAACAGACTGGAGGGTACCTTTCTTCATCAAGGCAAATACACTCGAGACCTCTGAGCGTTTCGACATGAATGATGGAAAGCCGAGATCAACTCCAATGGCATCTACAAAGCTCTCCGATCCGGATGAAGACGGTGAACCCGTTGACCAAAAGGATTTCAGAGCATGATTGGCTCTCTCTTGTACTCACACCACGAGACCGGATATACACTTCTCGTGTGTCTTTGTGCTCGGTTTGAGCTTCTCCTCGTGTATCACCGTCAAAGCGGTGAAACGCATCTTCGGTACCTTCGAGCTACCATTGACTATGGTATCGGTACTCTTCCTCTTCTTGTCTATCTCTTAGAGCCTTCTCCGATGCGATTTTGTTTGGTCAGAGGATAGATAGGAAGAGCACTTCGCACTTGTCAATTCATTGGCACTTCTCTTGTCTCCGGTCGTCAAGGAAGCAATCCGGTGTTGCAACCATCCGCAGAGGCCGAGTACGCTGTCGCAGCCGATTGTCAGTAGTCAAGTGCTTTGGATGGTCTCGACCGCGGATTTTGGACTATCTATCGATTGCTCCACTCTTTTGTGATAACACGTCTGCGATTTGCATTGCCAAGAACCCAAAGGCAACATTCTCGGACCAAGCATATTGATATCGATATCACTTTCTTCGAGACCATGTAGAGAAGGGTGACATTGTGCTCCAGTTTGTGGAGAGTGAGCACCAGTTGGCTGATATCTTCACTAAGCCTCTGGACAGCTCTCGGTTTTCAGCTCTGCGGGGAGAGCTTGGGGTGGTTTGTCCTTATGGACTGCTGTGAGGGGGAGCTTTGTGCTACTATTATATTATATTATATTATATTATACTATTACTCCTTTCTGATTTCATTTTTGGGTCGAAGTCCTTCCAGCATAGGTTAGAGTGGTTCACTTGCCAAATTGCTTTGACTGCTACTTCTTGTCTTGTGCTTCTAGGATGCTGCTTATTAGCTGTTTCTTCCTTCTCTAAGTAGAGCTTACTCACTTCTTATAGGTTCTAGAAGGGGTCGGGCCACCCTTGGGTAGACAGGGACAGTGTTTGCTCCTTAGTGTATGAGTTGATCAGTTGATAGTCCTAGAATCATATGGGGTAGATAAGAACCTGTCTGAGCGATAGTATTCTCTATATCTTTTCTATGCTCTAAAGGACTGCCTTTTCTGTTTTACTTATCAGATTCTCGTTTTTGTTCCTTTGGTGTGGGGAGTTATTCTTGACTATTCCATATTCTTAATTTTGTCATAACTCAACTGAATTAAAAGATGCATCTCATTCAAGGGAATCGATTTTTGTGCATTTCATCAAGCATTGCATGATAATCAAATGGAGCCTTGTTTATTATCCCTTATGATCTGCATTTTCACTTTTTACATCTTGCCATGATTTATGTTAAACCGCTAGATCTATCATGACTTTTTATGTGTAGTTTAGTCTTTGCCATGCTAAGGTGATTAAAAATGCTAAACTTGAATTAAAATCTTGTCATGATAGCTCTTGAGACTAGTCCAGTTGAAGCTATCCTTTTATGATTTTCGCCATGTCAAGTAGGTCGAGTTGAGTCTGAATCTCTTTTGAACTTTTGAGTAAGCTATGTCGGGTGTTAAGAAACATGACTTATCTCTAATCATTGGTCTAAAAACTTCAAAAGCAAAATGATCTCTTTTGTGTGAAAAACTGATCTCACCAAATCTTTCTCATGAGACGGCTTGCCATTGCACTAGGCATGAACTCGGGGAGCCTTGATGACCTAAGATCACCTCCTTAAGTCTGTTGCTTGGAGTGATCGATAAGGCTTGGGATCTAGCACATGGCTAATAAAAAAATGGTTGAAGCTCGGGAGAGGCGGTTGTGGATGGCACCTAGTCCAGAGCTTGCTTTACTGAGATAAAACCATAAAAAGTCTTCAGAAAAAGAAAAATGTGCTAAAATTTCTTATCACAGAGAGACCAAGTTCGATAAAATAAGTCTTTCTTCAATGGTAGCACTCTAAACTATTCAAGATGAGTCTTCTTGGTTCAACTTAGATTATTTGACATGGCTTGTATCATCCTTGGATGCCTTTAGCTAGACCGCCATCTTGGTGTAATTGACTTGCTAAAAGAATTGGATCATTAATCAGATTATGGATTTTCTGTCTTAGCTATTCTCTACATCAATTGTCATGATCTTGATAGCATTCTTACGTGTTATGGCTTGGTGTAATTCTCTAATAGTCATTTTGGATAATCTACATGGCTCCTAATGCTTAAAATGAACATCATATAGTCTTTTCCTCCCTTCTCTACATATTGATGATTTTATTGCCAAAGGGGAGAATTTTTGTGAGAAAAGCCTTCGGAGAAAAGCCTTGAGTTTTGTGCGAAAATTGCTCTTTCATCTCATCTCAAGTCTTTCTCTTTTGTCAACTTGGTCTTGAGCTTAACTACTCTTGTTTAGACCTTGGTTATTTGTAAACTCAAACTCATCTTATGCTTTTTTCAGTAGTTGTCAATATACTCATCAAGGGGAGATTGAGAGACCATGTGAGAGGTCCTCCACTGAGTGATGAGTATTTGACAAGTGTGTTGATTAGATTGAGAGTTGAGTTTTTGGTTTGGACTGCTTTACAAATTTGAGTCAGGAAATCGGAACTACATCTGTGTATGGAGCGGAAGTTCCGATCAATCGAACTACTGGCGTTGGAAATAGGATCTTCCGATTTTCACCGGTTTTGAGTTGGTTTGGGAAATCGGAACTTCCGCTCAAGGGGTAGCGGAGTGTCCGATAATACTGATATTAAGGTTCTCTGATATGAAAATCGTATTTGAAAATCTGGGTTTACGGATGTTCAGAAGATCGGAAGTTCCGCAATGGTAAGAGCGGAAGTTCCGATAATCCTGACAAGTGCGGATGTTCCGGAAATCGGAACTTCCGCTGTGGTAAGTGCGGAACTTCCGATTGTGTCGAGTAATCGCGAGTAGAAGGTTAATTTGTGGTTTTGATTTTGTATGAGTTTGAGTCTTATACAAATGTTGATGCTATGATATTGTGCAATGCTATGTGATGTGTTTTTGTCATGTGTTGATGCGCAGGCATCAAGATGGAGTCGTGGCGAGACACGTGGACCGGACTAGGCGCAGGAGGCGTTGAGGTCAGAATGGTTGGGATGTGTCGAAGACGGCGTGAATCTTGAGGTGGTTGTGAGTCAAGGACAGCAAGGTGTACGGAGGCTTCGGAATGTGCGCAAGGGGCGAAGGGTCTTTTTCAAAGCGGCAAAAGTGGAGGCGGTTCTGTTCGGTGTAGCGGGCTTAATGGGTTGGAGGCCCATTAGCAAAGGCTATAAATAGGGAGAACCACGTGTTAGGGTTAGACTTTTGAGAGAAAATTAGGTTAGCTCTAGAAAAGGATTTGTTTTTCTTTTTGAGAGCTTGTTGAGAGGGAGAGTATGAACTCAAATCTTTTGTAATCATTCCTCTTTGCTTTACCTCTGAATCAGTGTTTCAATCCAATGAAATCGAGGTTTTGATTATTTGACTTTGCAACTCTTCCTCTCTCTGTTTCATGTTGAATATCTAGGGTTTTGACATATCTTTTGATTCGTCTTAAGAAATAGCATGAAACTTGATATCTAGAGTCTTTTGATATTGCTATTACATCCTCAAAGTTTCATGAGCTAAGAATCGAGAATCTCGCTTATCATTGGTTTTGGTCTTTCTTGCCCCTTCTTCAAGAAATCCGTTCTTGGCTTGATCATTGAATCTTTGTTTGCAATTCTTCTCCATGAGGTCAAGATGGTGTTTAGGATGATGTCTGTGAAACTTGACCAGAGAAGAGCATTCAAGATTTAGTTTTTGGATTTTTGAAAAGAAACCCGAGCGCATTGTTCTTGGTCAGGACAATCGGAACTTCCGATTGTCCATAGCGAATTATCAGCAGCGGAACTTCCATGACCGATTCCGAACTACGGAGTGCGGAAGTCTGCCGGTAAAATCGAACGTCCGATATTTGATGTAATGCATCGAACTTATGATTAGTTCTCTGATTTTGTTTTACTCTTCTTGAGAGGGTTTGTAGATCTTATTTAAATACAGTAAAGGGGAGTTCTTAATTTTAAGGCACCATTCACCCCCCCCCCCCCTCTGTTGCCATTTCGGTCCTTCATATATTCACTGTTCACAAGAGTCTGAAGTATATATTTACCCAGAAAGATTTAAATCTAAGGCAGCGAAGGTGGTTGGAATTAATAAAAGATTATGATCTCACCATTCAGTATCATCCTGGCAAGGCAAATGTAGTAGCAGATGCTTTGAGTCGCAAGGCGACACCTCCGACCCTCGGTTGTCTTATTGCTGATTTTGAGCGTATGGATATTTTGTTCTGCTTTGCGGGCACCACCCAGGCTGAAACTCGGTTGCTTCTCGAGTCAGCTATTCTAGATCGGGTGCACGAGGCACAGCAGCAGGATCAGATGCTCCAGCGGGCGAGGAAACGTCTAGATGAAGAGAAACAAGGTCATTTCAGTATTGATAAGACTGGTGCGTTGCGATTTAAGGGTCGTCTTTGTGTGCCACAGAGGTCCCAGGTTAAGGATGAAATTCCAAAGGAAGCTCGTCGTACTCCATACACCGTACATCCTGGTGAGACCAAGATGTATAAGGATTTGAAAAAGAGTTGATATTGCTCAGTATGTGGCATCTTGCGGTGTTTGTCAACGAGTTAAGGCCGAGCATAAACGTCTAGTAGGATTGTGGCAACCCTTGGAGGTCCCAGTTTGGCCTTGGGATGATATATCTATGGATTTCGTAGTTAGACTACCCCGCACTCAGCGAGGGAAAGATGTTATTTGGGTTGTGGTGGATCGGTTCAGCAAGACCGCACATTTTATTCCCATCCGCACCACAAATTCAGCAAGTGACCTAGCTCCTCTCTATGTATGCGAGATAGTGCAGATGCATGGAGTGCCTAAGACTATTGTTTCTGATCGTGATGCCAAGTTTGTCTCTAAGTTTTGGGAAAGCCTGGAGAGTGCCTTGGGAACGCAGCTTCATCTTAGCACTGCTTTCCATCCTCAAACAGATGGTCAGTTGGAGCGCACGATTCAGACAGTTGAGTACATGCTCAGATCATGTGTTTTCTCTTGGGCAGGCAGTTGGGAGGACCACCTAGCTCTTGCGGAGTTCGCCTATAACAACAGTTATCAAGCTAGCATTCGAGCAGCACCATTTCAATTACTCTATGGGTGAAAGTGTAGATCCTCGTTGCACTAGGATGCAGCTGGAGAGCGAGCCGTTTTGGGTTCCGATTGGGTTCAGCAAACGGTGGCTAGAATAGCAGAGATTAGGAAGAATCTGTTAGCCGCTCAGAGCCGACAGAAGAGCTACGCAGATGTTCAGAGGCAAGATTTGGAATTTGAAGTGGGGGATCAGGTCCTTCTGAGAGTTTCTCCTACTAGAGGCATCGTGCGTTTTGGCACCAAAGGAAAGCTTAGCCCGAGATATGTTGGACCGTTTCCTATCGTGGCACGTATTGGGAAAGTGGCATATCGCTTGGACCTTCCCGAGTCCATGCGCGGCGTGCATAATGTATTTCATGTTTCTATGCTGATGAAATATTTGAGGGACCCAGAGCATGCTATGCCACTAGAGCCATTGAGCATTGAGCAAGATCTTACCTTCAAGTCCCGGCCAATGAAGATTCTGGAGGAGTCAGAGCGAGTCCTGATGAACAAAACGTTGAAATATGTCAAGGTGCTCTGGTCACATCGGACTGAGAGGGAGTGTCGAACCCGGGAACGAAGGATCCCAAATTCTCTGTGTTCTTACACTAGTCCAGGATTTCCAGTGTACACAGTCACAAAAATGTTATCACAAACATATCCAGCGTGTTTATTAATAAGCATAGAGTTTATTACAATTTGGGCCTGAGGCCAAATAAAACATTAAGCGGAAGCAAAATATAATGGTAAGCCACACGATACGCCACAGGCAATCGTTTGGAGGTCGCTGCCTAACCGTCCTGCTCCTCACCTTCCGGATAGCAGTCTTCTCCTGAATAATAATATTCAGTAAGAGTGAGCACTACAACTGTGCTCGCAAATTACACCCAATATAGAATTTAGAATGCATGCATAAATCATTCAAAGGAAGGTTGTAAGGTTTATTTGCGTAATTCAGCATTTTTGGGTTTAAATAGTCATACTAAATTTCAAGGCACATTTTTATTCCATAGCTAAAATCAGATTTTAAAATTTGATCATTTTATAGTGGATAACCTCCATATGAAACATGGTGAAGGATACCCTCCTATCACAAGGCTACCCGCCCAATTTTTCCACAAGGATTAACCATCCTCAAATCATGTCCAAAGTTATTTTAAAAACCAAAAATAAATCTAACTTAGAGTGGCCTTGCTTAGCATGTCCATAACCGTGGACACGGCTATTCGAATAGATTTACACTCTGCAGAGGGGTACAACTTTACCCACACGAGATAATTTGCAGTTTATGTCACCCAATGCACGCTTCCTTAGGCGTGGATCGGGCAATTATCACAAGGCGTTTCCAATGCACTACCTCACTACCAATATGCCCGCTAAGGTTTCACTTCCATTAGGCTAACCACCTGCCGGAAGCCCCCTCTTGCGCCAAGTGGGAATAAAGTCTAACCGACACCCACACAACAAAATGGCATAAACAATAATGAGGTAAGCCAAGTTATTAAGCCTGGTTCTGCCCATACAGAACATGTGGTAGTACGGTGGAGCTTTGTAAGATGCGGCTCAAAGACCGGTCCTTAACCTACTTGGGCAACTTTCAATAAAAACCCTGGGTCTCAGTCCTAACCAGACGAGCCCGTGCATAAATCTGCACCCACCAACGGTCCATTTTTGCCCAAGTACAAACCATTTTATCTTATTTTTATAATTTTCAAAGACATTTACAAAAGTCCACCATGACATAACATTGTCATAGTCTTTTTATCAAATTTTAAAGTCTTGGCTAAATTCTCCCAAAATCAAATATTTCCTGGTCTAAGCATTTGCTAAGCATATATTTATTTTTAAATTCATTTGACTAAGGTGACAAGGAATGGGTAATACAACATTCAAATGTGGCTATACAAATGAATTGGAATAATTAAGTATTTAAAACAGGAATTTAAAATAATAAAATACAATTATGCATGCAATAATAATTTAAAATAGAAATTAAATAATTTTAAATATTGGGGGCAAAATGGTCAATGGTGTAACTTGCCTTGTTCAAAATCTTGGAATTCTACTTCTTCAATAGGGTCAAGCTCTCCGGAGTCGTCAAAATCTATACGCGAGAATAATCCAAATTCAAACAAAATTCAAATGAACTCAAATAAATTCAAATGAAAATTCAAATTAACTCCAAATTAAATAATTTTGGTTTAGTTGGCTAGATCTTAATTTTATACAAATTTAGAATTTTGAATCACCTAAATCGGAGTTTGTATGAAGAAATATGAGCTCCTAGAAGTTTAAATCTAAATTTAATTCCAAAATCAGGATTTTCCATAATTCCCGAATTAAATTTCTACAGGAAATTCTATTTATTGCGCCAGCTGACGTCAGCGGCCAAATTTAATTACCGGCCGAATTATTTTCTAAAAGAAAAACCTTTTGTCTCTATGACAGATGGGCCCGGGTTCATGGACCGAGTCTACGAAATCACTAATGGTCCATCATGAACCGGGTGCATGAAACAGTGGCTTTGCCACCTGTGTGTGACACGCGGTACGCCATGTGGGCAAAACCGCTGAGGTGGTGCTATGTGGCATCGCGGTGGCGGCCATGTGGCGGTGCCACGTCAACTCAATGGCGGCGACTTTCGGTGGCTCGGGCCATGGCGCTACGCGCCACTACATGAAACCTCGGCGATGGCACGAGCAGAGAGAGGGAACGCCGAGCACGGCTTACCTTAATGAAGTCAGGGGCATGGGATCACCGTGGTGTGTAGAATGGCGGCGGCGTTTGATCCAACTCTGCTTGTCGATTTAAATGATTTCCCAATTGTTTTAATTCCAGAAATTCAAATAATCCTTAGAAAATAATAATTAAACTTTAGAAATCATCAGAAAATTCACAGAAATTCTCTAAGGCAATTTGGATTTAAATAAAATAATTCCAACTTTTAGTTGGTAATAGATTTTGCACATAAATTATTTTAGTTTTAAAATAATTAGGAAAAGCTTTAAAATTTTTAAAATCCACAAAAATAATTAAAGTCTTATTTTCAACTGAAATTAAAATTTTGGGCTGTTACAAACCTACCCCTCTTAAAGGGAATCTCGACCCCGAGATTCAGTCTGGGTTAGCAAAGAGGTGGGGGTACTCGGCTCTTAGAATTTCTTCTCGCTCCCAGGTAGCTTCTTCTTCTCAATGATTGCTCCACCGAACCTTACAAGAACGAATGACTTTGCTTCTGGTGATGCGTTCTGCCATATCAAGAATCTTGACTGGCTGCTCCACATAGGTGAGATCTTCCTGAAGATCGATGTTCTCGAGCGGTGTTTCTTCTGTTGGTACTCTGAGACATTTCTTTAATCGGGATACATGGAAGACATTGTGAGCAATGATGAGATCTTGGTAGTTCCAATCGATAAGCAACTTCACCTCTCTTTGCCAAAATCTTATAAGGTCCGACAAATCAGGTGCGAGTTTTCCTTTAGTCTGAAATCTCCTCACTCCTGAGTGGAGTTACCCGAGATAGACAAAATCTCCCATCTCAAGGATAGTTCTCTCCGACGATTGTCTGCATAACTCTTTTGTCGGGATTGAGCCACCTTCAGACGTTCTCTTATTGCTTTTACCTTACTTTCAGCTTCTTTTATCAATTCTGGTCCGAAGAATTGGTGTTCTCCTACTTGGTCCCAAAGGAGAGGGGTTCTACACTTTCTACCATACAATGCTTCAATGGCGACATCCGCAGCTAGCTTGAAAGTCGTTGTTGTAGAAAAATTCTGCATAGGGTAAATTTTTATCCCAACTTCTTCCGTAATCTATAGCACAAGCTCAAGCATATCCTCTAGGACCCGATTTACACGCTCGTCCGCCATCTGCTTGGGGATGATATGGTGTGCTGAAATTGAGTCTGGTCCCCAAAGCTTCATGTAGACTCGCCAAAATCTTGACGTGAATGCGAACCTCTGCTGGACACAATTTTCTTGGGTATACCATGTAGACAAACGATCTCGCCATGTACAATTCTCGCTAACTTATCGCTTCGTAAGTGGTCTTGATCGAATAAAATGAGCCACTTTAGTTAATCGGTCAATTATCACCCAAATGGAATCACATCCTGCTTGGGTCCTAGGAAGTCCGGTGATAAAATCCATACCAATCTCCCCCATTTCCACTCGGGAATTGGTAATGGTTGTAACAATCCCGCAGTCTCGATGTTCGCCTTAACACGACATACATCACAACGCAACAAACTCGCCGATCTCTCGCCTATACCGACCCACCAATACTTTTCCTTCAGATCTGGTACATCTTGGTACTCCCGGATGGATAGAGTAAGGTGATTCATGAGCTTCTTTCGTAATCGCTTGTCTTGTTTCATGATGATTAGGTACACGATGCGGTTGCCAAACCATACTGCGGCCTTGCTCGCCTTCGTAAAATCTCGGGCTTTGCCTCTTCTCATGTTCTTCATGATTTCTTTAATGTCTTCGTCTTCTAATTGTTTCTCTTTGATCTGACCTTGTACGGTTGGTTGGACTTCCACTGTGTTGATCTGACCTTGACCGACAATTTCGTGTTCGGATGCTTGATTCTTCATACAATTCGTTGATTTTCTTGAACTAACACCGTGTTGCAAGATGCCTTCCTACTCGTGAGCATCCGCTACCACGCTGGCTTTACCCGGTGATAATGAATTCCAAGGTCATAATCCTTTATCGCTCTAACCATCTTCTTTGCCTGAGATTAAGTTCTGATTGGGTGAAGATATATTTCAGACTCTTATGATCTGTGAAAATCTCACAGCGGTTACCAATGAGATAGTGCCGCCAGATTTTCAAAGCGTGCACGATTGCCGCTAACTCTAGATCATGAGGTGGATAATTTCCTTCATGTGGCCTTAACTGACGAGATGCATAAGCCACGACCTTTCCTTCCTACATCAGTACACATCCTAGCCCTCGCGGATGCGCCACGTAAAACTTCAAAATTCTTACGTATATCTGGTAAGACTAGCACTGGTGCAGAGACTAGTCTCTTCTTCAGCTCTTGAAAACTATATTCACATGCACTTGTGCATTCAAATTTCTTTTCCTTCTTCAGAAGTTGAGTCATGGGTTTGGCGATCTTGGAGAAACTTTCAATGAATCATGTAATACCCAACTAATCCGAGAAAACTTCTCACTTCGTGATGACTTGGGTTGCTTCCAATCCATTACAGCCTTGAACCTTTGAGGGTCTCATCGCAACTCCTCCCGCCGACACAATGTGTCCAAGAAAAGCCACTTGGTCGAGCCAAAATTCACTTTTGCTGAATTTGGCATAAAGTTGGTGTTCTCGGAGTGTGTCCAAAATAATTCTGAGATGTTTTTCATGCTCTTCCACATCTCTTGAGTAGATGAGAATATCATCAATGAATACCACCACAAACTTATCCAAGAATTCCATGAACACTTTGTTCATCATATTCATGAAATAAGCAGGGGCATTTGTTAGTCCAAATGACATCACTGTGAACTCGCATACCCATATCCGTGGTGAAGGTCGTCTTGAATATCTTCCGGTCTGATTTTTAACTGATGGTAACCTGACCTCAAATCAATCTTGGAGAAAACACTAGCTCCTTTAAGCTGATCAAACAAATCATCTATCCTAGGTAACGGGTACTTGTTTTTGATTGTTACCTCGTTGAGTGATCTATAGTCCACACACATTCTCATACTATTGTCTTTCTTTTTGACAAATAGTACTGGAGCTCCCCAAGGTGATGAACTTGGTTGGATGTAACCTTTACTCTGAAGTTCTTCGACCGCTTCTTCAACTCGCTAGATCATTACCGGCATTCAGAGGGTCGCTTGAAATTGGAGCATCCCTCGACTAAGTCAATTAAAAACATTATGTCCCGGTCCGGTGGCATACCAGGTAAGTCCTCCGGAAAAACATCTGGATATTCTTGTACCACGGGTATATCTTCCAGTTTTACTTCCTTTAAGCTGGTCAAGATAGAACTTCTTCCCGTGGAAGTCTTGGGTCGGAATTCTACTGAAATCCCTTGTTCATTGGTGAGATTGATAGACCTACTAGCACAATCTATCCTGCCTTGATTTTTGGCAAGCCAGTCCATTCCAAGAATTACATCCAATCCTTGCGAACGCAAGACTATTAAGTTTGCTGAGAAAGTTACTCCAGAGATTTCAAAGGTAAGATTTGGGCAAAAGAAACTAGCCCTCATTTCTGAGCCCGGGGAATGGATTAACATGGGGTTAACTAAGGGGGAGGTAGATAACCCATACTTTTCCACAAACTTATTTGACACAAAAGAATGTGAAGCTCCGGAATCAAATAGAACTGATGCTGGTACTGAGTTGACAAGAAACGTACCGAGGACAACGTCTGGTTCTGCATAGGCTTCCTCTGCGGTGACGTGATTCACACGTCCCTTCATGAACTGACCAGCTGGTCTTGAGGGACCGCCGAGACCAAGCTCCGGAGTTGGCTTGACGGGGTGGCGATCACGCTTCTTGGGACACTTATTGGCATAGTGACCCAACTCGCTGCGATGAAAGCAAGTGATTCCCGCCAGAAATAGTAGCCTCACTGAACTGCCCTCCGTGTGAACTACTACGGAATCCGGAGTATTTGGGCGCGGACTGAGCCGGAACTCTTGGTGTAGTAGACTGGAATCTTCCACGCTGAGGTGGCTGAGACTGAGTGAAACGAGGCTTGGGCAGTCCTTCTGAGTTAAACTTCTGAGCGGCCATCCTCCGCTTACGATTCTCCATTTCTTGATGTTTGCCTTCCTAGCGTATGGCCTTATTTACTAACTGCTGAAAGTCGGTGAAATCCTGAGAAATCAAACGAACAGAGAGTTCGTTGTTCAACCCTTCCAGAAATCGCTCTTGCTTGTCTTCATCTCTGGCTACATCCTCGGGGGCATAGCGAGCAAGTTGGTTGAACTTATGCAGATACTCGCCGACTGAACGGTTTCCTTGTCGAAGGGAGCGAAATTCCTTCTTCTTCAGTGTAATCATGCCAGATGGAATGTGAGATCGGCGGAAAGCTTGCATGAACCCATCCCAAGTGATTTCTTGTGCATTAGCATGGGACATGCTGAAGTTATCCCACCATTCTGATGCGGGACCAATCAACTGATGAGAGGCAAACAAAACTCTCTCACAATCTGTGCATTGAGCAATATCTAGTTTCTTAACAATAGCCCTGAGCCAATCATCTGCGTCCATGGGTTCCGTGCTACTAGAAAACGTCGGCGGACGCATCCTCATGAACGCTGACAAAGTCACTCTGGCTGGTGGAGGAGCATGATAAGTTGCTGATGCTTGAGTACTCTGGTTGTTGTGGAGGGACTGGGCTAGCAACTCAATCAGATGAGTCTGATTGGCCATCATTTGGCGCCAGTTAGGGGCTTCAGTTGGAGGAGGTGGTGGCTGTTGAACTGGGTTTTCTTGATAATCAGCATTCTCATTTCCTTGCCCTCTAGTACTGCCACTTCCAGTGCGGGTGGTCACCATCTGGTGGACTCTTCACAGATTAGACAAGAGAGACAGGAATTTCTAATGGTATAGGTCTACAATAGCCCAAAATCAACAAACGCAAGGCAAGAACACTTCGGCAAAATAATTTATTTTATTTTATTAATTCATTATGGCTACCACAAAGGTATTGTAGCTCATAATTCGCAACTAAAGGAAAATTTGAGGACATATCTATGGGGTTACTGGGGTATAATCTGGCTTACTAGAACTAGCCTCGCCTGCCTTGTAGTAGGCCAGTTCTTTTTCTGCAGCCTTCAATTTTTCTTCTGCGTCTTGTAATTTCTCCTGTATGAGAGACACTCATCTAGGGTATTCCGTAGAGGCATAATCCATAGCTCTAGCCGATCTACTTGATGAGTGAGATCGGGGAGTCTTTCATCTCTAGTTGAGCGGAAGGTACTTGTCATGCCGGGTTGGGATGTGCATCGGGTAATAGTGGAACCCAAAGGCCGCGTTGAGGCGGTGATCGAGATGTAGCGAAGTCGGCGGGTGGCTTCCGGTCAGATCCTCGATACCTTTCGCGAACGTGTCTCGTCGCATTGGGGCATCAAGATATGGAAGTCCGTGTTCGCGATAGGGTGGAGTAGATGATCACTTCTACCCTCCACCGATCCCGATTTCCCACCTTATACTTGTATCCTTGATACGCCGGTCTTTCTTCAAAGTCCAAGTGTCGCATGATCTTCCAGAGAACTGCGGCCCAATGACTAGCAAAGACACCATGGGAAATGGCATTCGGAACTTCAGCCATCTACAATTTTTGAGAAGGAGATGAGTTAATAAATATTTTTCAAGAGAAAAGTTGAGAAATGACTCGTAAGACCAAGTTATTTTTAATTTTCAAAATAAATCCTTAAGGGTTTGATTTCCTTCTAGGTCACGACCTACAGTCGATATGGCTCTGATACCACTTTTGTCGAACCCGGGAACGAAGGATCCCAAATTCTCTGTGTTCTTACACTAGTCCAGGATTTCCAGTGTACACAAATACAAAAATGTTATCACAAACATATCCAAAGTGTTTATTAATAAGCATAGAGTTTATTACAATTTGGGCCCGAGGCCAAATAAAACATTGCGGAAGCAAAATATAATGGTAAGCCACACGATACGCCACAGTAATCGCTTGGAGGTCGCCGCTAACCGCCCCGCTCCTCACCTTCCGGATAGCAGTCTTCTCCTGAATAATAATATTCAGTAAGAGTGAGCACTACAACTGTGCTCGCAAATTACACCCAATATAGAATTTAGAATGCATGCATAAATCATTCAAAGGAAGGTTGTAAGGTTTATTTGCGTAATTCAGCATTTTTGGGTTTAAATAGTCATACTAAATTTCAAGGCACATTTTTATTCCATAGCTAAAATCAGATTTTAAAATTTGATCATTTTATAGTGGATAACCTCCATATGAAACATGGTGAAGGATACCCTCCTATCACAAGGCTACCCGCCCAATTTTTCCACAAGGATTAACCATCCTCAAATCATGTCCAAAGTTATTTTAAAAACCAAAAACAAATCTAACTTAGAGTGGCCTTGCTTAGCATGTCCATAACCGTGGACACGGCTATTCGAATAGATTTACACTCTGCAGAGGGGTACAACTTTACCCACACGAGATAATTTGCCCGTTATGTCGGCCAATGCACGCTTCCTTAGGCTTGTGACTGGGCAATTATCACAAGGCGTTTCCAATGCACTACCTCACTACCAATATGCCCGCTAAGGTTTCACTTCCATTAGGCTAACCACCTGCCGGAAGCCCCCTCTTGCGCCAAGTGGGAATAAAGTCTAACCGACACCCACCCAACAAAATAGCATAAACAATAATGAGGTAAGACAAGTTATTAAGCCTGGTTCTGCCCATACAGAACATGTGGTAGTACGGTGGAGCTTTGTAAGATGAGGCTCAAAGACCGGTCCTTAACCTACTTGGGCAACTTTCAATAAAAACGGGCAACTTTCAATAAAAACCCTGGGTCTCAGTCCTAACCAGACGAGCCCGTGCATAAACCTGCACCCACCAACGGTCCATTTTTGCCCAAGTACAAACCATTTTCTCTTATTTTTATAATTTTCAAATACATTTGCAAAAGTCCACCATGACATAACATTGTCATAGGCTTTTTATCAAATTTTGAAGTCTTGGCTAAATTCTCCCAAAATCAAATATTTCCTGGTCTAAGCATTTGCTAAGCATATATTTATTTTTAAATTCATTTGACTAAGGTGACAAGGAATGGGTAATACAACATTCAAATGTGGCTATACAAATGAATTGGAAGAATTAAGTATTTAAAATAGTAATTTAAAATAATTAAATACAATTATGCATGCAATAATAATTTAAAACAGAAATTAAATAATTGTAAATATTGGGGGCAAAATGGTCAATGGTGTAAATTGACTTGTTCAAAATCTTGGTATTCTACTTCTTTAATAGGGTCAAGCTCTCCGGAGTCGTCAAAATCTATACGCTAGAATAATCCAAATTCAAACAAAATTCAAATGAACTCAAATAAATTCAAATGAAAATTAAAATTAACTCCAAATTAAATAATTTTTTTTAGTTAGCTAGATCTTAATTTTATACAAATTTAGAATTTTGAATCACCTAAATCGGAGTTTGTATGAAGAAATACGAGCTCCTCGAAGTTTAAATCTAAATTTAATTCCAAAATTAGGATTTTCCATAATTCCCGAATTAAATTTCTAAAGGAAATTCTATTTATTGCGCCAGCTGACGTCGACGGCCGAATTTAATTACCGGCCGAATTATTTTCTAAAAGAAAAACCTTTTGTCTCTATGACAGATGGGCCCGGGTTCATGGACCAAGTCTACGAAGTCACTAATGGTCCATCATGAACCGGGTGCATGAAACAGTGGCTTTGCACACTGTAGTGACACGCGACGCCACGTGGGCAAAACCGCTGAGGTGGTGCTATGTGGCATCGCGGTGGCGGCCATGTGGCGGTGCCACGTCAACTCAACTGCAGCGACCTTCGGTGACGGGCTCGCCGGCGCTGCGCGCCACGGCGAGCCCTGGCGATGGCACGAGCAGAGAGAGCGGGGAACGCTGAGCACGAAGCTTACCTTAATGAAGCTGGGGTGTGCGGGGATCACCGGCGGCGTGTAGAATGGCGGCGGCGGCGTTCGGTCGGGTGAGGCGCGGTGGTTCCGGCAGCGTTTGGGCGAGGGCGATGGAGGCACCGCGAAGAGCGTAGCACGGCGATGCTCCCTGTGTAGACGACGAAGCCAGAGACCCAAAGGTGGTGGCGCAAATCGTCGGAGAAGAGGTGCACGGCCGGCGGCTTCAAACTTGAATTGCGGCTAATGGAGACAAAGAGCGGGGCTAAGATTTGGGGGTTGAGATGTGGGAAGGGAGGGCCTCACCGTGCTCGTATTTATAGGTACGGAGGGGGTCGGGAGAAGGACATCGAGTGCGGAGACCGTGGCAGCGGGGACGTGCTTCCGGCGAGATTGGCGCTCGAAATTGCCGGGGATGGCTGGGATTGGGGGCGGCGGCGATTGGGGATTTAAATGCGCATAAAGGCGCGAGATACGGGGGAGAGATACGCGGCCGAGTGGAAGCTTCGTCGCGCTGTCAATGGAGGAGTCGGGCGAGTTTCACGCGACGACGAGAATGGAAGGTGGAAGACGCTGACGTGGCTCTGGGTGGTCCCACTTGTCGGTGGCACGAGGCTGGGACGGGGAGTGCGGATGGGTTGCCGGCCGTCCGATCTGGATCGGACGGCTCACACGGAAATCGCGCGAGGGAAGAGTGGGCCGACGGCCGTGAATAGTCTTCGGGTCATGAGATTTCAGCCCAACTACTGTTTGCCGTATTTAAATGATTTCCCTATTGTTTTAATTCCAGAAATTCAAATAATCCTTAGAAAATAATAATTAAACTTTAGAAATCATGAGAAAATTCACAGAAATTCTCTAAGGCAATTTGGATTTAAATAAAATAATTCCAACTTTTAGTTGGTAATAGATTTTGCACATAAATTATTTTAGTTTTTAAAATAATTAGGGAAATGCTTTTAAAATTTCCAGAAAATCCACAAAAATAATTAAAGTCTTATTTTCAACTGAAATTAAAATTTTGGGCTGTTACAGGGAGGCCACTTGGGAATTGGAGTCCCGCATGCGTCAGCTTTACCCTGCGTTATTCACAACAGGTATGTGGTATTGTTAGTAAAATTCTAGTAGAATTATTCTTGGGTTCATGCGTGGTTAGAATTTGGGGTCGAATGCCATTTAAGGAGGGTAGAGTGTAATATTCTGAAATTTATTCAGGTGAATAGAAACAGATTCGGGAGAAAGAATCGAATAAAAATTAAAAGTTCGAGGGGGATTTCGCGAACCCCCGCCAACCTCGGCCTCGGGCTGTAGCCCATGAGGCCCAAGTCGGGGGAGCCGGCCAAGGGGGGCCGGCCACAAGGGGGCGCCTCCCCCAAACCCTAACTTCCCCCACCCCTCATTCTTCCCCCAAGCCGCCACCTCCTCTCCCCTCTAGGGCGCCACCCTCCCTCCTGTCTAGCAGCGATTCACAGCACCTCCTACCCTTGGTGCTTCCCCCATTGCTGTTGGCCAAAGCTAGGAAGAAAGGAGACGCCGGTTTGCACCAATCAAAGGTGAGAGGAAGGAGCGCCGGGAGGATGGAGAACATTGTGTGGGATCTTCAGCAAGCAAACCTCGACCACATCTTCACGAGGTAACGACCCTCTCCCCACTGGTTGAGGTCGGTTTGATTATTAGCTTTTACCGATGAGTTTTTCGTGGTGCTGTCGCTCGTAGATTCAAAAAAACGCTCTATGTTTGTTCATCAGGTTTCTCATAGCTAGAGTCCGAATCCGAGGTTAGGCTCTCCTAGGGAGTTGTAGGTATCGTCGCTAGCTTTTCATATAGTCCTGGATCACTCAATTTGGAGTTGGGGATCTCGAGTTATGAATTTTTCATTGATGTTGTTCCAGGTTTCTATCGGGATTCTGATAGATCGTAGAAATTGTTTAATAAGAATTAGATAATGAATTTTTTTTAGGATTGCACTAACACGAAAGTTGTATATATCTTTATATGCTTTCTAGGGCGATAAAAATCATTTTTTTAATGTCCGTACTGGGAGTTATGTCAGTTTTAGCTTGCTGTCTAGAACCTCTGAATTACTCTCTTATTAGGGTCGTTAAAATTATTCAGGCGGTGGTGTGTTTCGGCGGCAGCATCCTTGTCACTTCATCAGTTGTGCACGGTTGAGGCAAGTATATTTGGATTGTCTTTAATGCTATTTGTTACATATGATTGATGAATATGAAATGGATGTTTCGAGTATTAAATGTCTCCCTTCATAATGGTTATTTCAAGATTCTCCGATAAGATGTTTCCATTCACCATGTTCATTCATTCATTCACTATTTGTATTTCACCCATGGGAGTGGGATGTAAAAAACCATTATTCCAAAATGGGCATGTAAGACCCAACATTCCAATGTGCGCAAAGTGGATCCCCGTTATGAAACTATTCTTCAAACGGACTTGATCCCCGTATTTTGGATAATGCGGCTCGAGTGAACACCGACGGGTGTTCACTTGCTATACCGGTATAAACGAAATGAAGAGCATGCATTTTCATACTTGCATAAGTTTCATGTCTTTCTTCTCACGTATACGAACAATGTGAATGACATGGATTTGATCCAATTCTTTCAGTTCATTCATTTGTATTTGCTGGGTCTTGGACTCACCCTTGCTAGTTTTCCTATGGGTTGATTTTAATTTGATCATAGTTGTTAAAGTGTTTCAAAGAATTCATATTGTTGTTAAGTGCCGGAGGATTAGGTAACATCCTAACCTTCGCATAGCCAGGGTGTTACATTTACCCTTGTATTTATGTCCTTAGCGATCGCCTTAACCCCCTCTTTCTCTCCCTAACCTCCTTTATCTCTCTTTGCAGCCGGAGCTTCGGGAATGCTGGTGTCTTCCTCACGTCCAGCGATGTCCAGAATGCGGCCACCGCCTTCACTTGTCGTTCCAGCCCCCACAGTGAAGCACTTTCCCTCCCGTCTGCGTCATGCCGTGTTCCACAACTCCAGGAGCGAAACACCTCAACCGATTTTGGGATCCCTTCACTAGAGAGCTGCGCACCTTCCTCCTTCCGCAACTCCGACCGAAAGCACCTTCACCGCTGTCTTCCCTTCCCCAGTGAGGCATCCCCTAATCGCACACTAGTGAACCATCCGCTCACCTCCCATTTCCTTCCCTAAACCTCGATTAGGGAAGCCGTTCCCTCGAGCTCGCCAGCACCGAGGACCTCACCGCGTCCCGTTGGATCGCATCGCCAGCTCACTTGGGTCCTCCTCTTCCCCAACCAACTGCATGGGTGAGTTTCCAATATCCCCCTCGTGCTTATGATCCCTCTGTCTTGCTCCCTATTGCACATGTGTGCCGCCGCCACATTTCCCCTACACGGCCGGTCGCCGCGTGACCTCACCGAGCCGCCACAGCCTCTCCCAACCACAAAGTCACCTCCCATAGCATCACCAAGCCTCCAGCAACCCATTTTTTTGTGTTAGCTCTGCCGCTCTTTTGCTGGTGGCGAGCGTAGCTCTGAGCCACCCTAAACTTCCTCTAGTATGTAGCCTCTGTCTCCCTCTCCCTATCACTGAACCATCAGACCCACCTATAACAGGTTCAGAACTGCTAACTAAACTGGTAACTGATAACTGAACCACTCAAGTGAGTTAACAAAATTTTGAAGTTTGAATTAGCAAGAAGTTTTAGTTAAACAGTACTTCAAAGAAAAAATCCTTTAGAAGAGTGTAAGAATAGAAATGTGTTTGGATTAGGACATTGAGCTAATACCAAGTTAAATATAAAGGAAATATTTGAGATTAGGATTTTTTGCTCAAGTTAATAACATCTAGGCTAAAAGAGGGAACCAAGCTGAGACCAATGCTAAAAAATGATTATTCAAAATGAACAGTGGGTCTAGAGTCCAAATAATATATTGATCAGCTAGTAGCATTTGAGTTAGTAAATTTCTCCTTAATGGAATTAATTAGTTACTGAGATAAGTAATTAGAAGTTAGTTAAAAATAATCAGTAAGTTATTATCATTTATAGTACAAAGGCAATCATAAGTAGGAAGGACTTTTCGGTAAATGAAATAGTAATAGATGATTAGTTAAGTATAAGTTGAATGTGTCATTGGTATGTGATCAAAAGGGCAAACTAATTAGAAGTCAATATTTGGAGTATGGTTGGCTAAATAATAGTAAGCCCTAGGCCATAGTGGTATCAAAAGTAGCAATAGGTCAATGAGATGGTTAATAAAAATGGTAAAACAGTTAGATTTTAAAAAATTATCAGTACACACTTAGAATAACTTAAAAAGAAAGTTACAATACACCTAAGATCAACCTAAATAGATGTATATCCAAAAACCTAGCTTCCCATGTTAACCGGGGAAAACTAGTCCAACTTGAAATGATGACAAGTCATATATAAGACACTTAAAAACAACAGTTAATGTAACACCCTGGCAATTCATAAGCCAAAATGTTACCTAAAGGATTTAATATACAATTGTAGTTCAGAAATATTTTAAACACTAACTCATCTAAAGGCATAAAGAGACCATCATACAATAGAATCAATACAGCAATAAAACTAAATCCAATTGAGTATAATAAGGGGGTGATTAAGGGCCACAAGCAGTACTTAAATAAACATAACATGAAGAGAAATATCAACCACTTCTAACTTTATTTATTACAGTTTATCAATTGACGAATGGAAGACATAATAGAAACTTATTAACGAAAATAGAATAAAGTGAATAGTACTTGTCTACTCCCTCCCAACATAGTCATCATCAACGATCACCTAAATAAATAAACAAAACAAGAATGAGTCGAGACTCAGCAAGTACAATAATTAATTGGTCATACAATATTATGAACAACTCAACCACAATACGAATTATGAACATATCATTAAAAACTTATGTCGATGTATGGAATGAATGGATGCATTGAAAGGGATAGACTGCACACATGCTCATAACAGTATAGCTAGTGACACACCCGTCGGTGTTCACTTAAGCCCGTACTTAACAAAGTCCGGGGACCCAATTTGGCAGTAAGCTAGCTGAGGGTGGTCCGGTGAGCCCACGTGTGATCAAGATGGTTGGTTACACACAAAGGTTGAAAAAACTTGGTTTTCCACTTAGTCAAGAGTTGGCTACAAATTTAATTCTTACTTCGCTTCCTGCAAGCTATAGGCAGTTCATTCTGAACTTCCATATGAATGGCTTAGACAAGAATCTCACTGAACTGCATATGATGCTCAAGACTGCAGAGGACAGCATAAAGAAAAGCAACAATCATGTGATGATAGTGCAAAAGAGTACAAGCTTCAAGAAGAAGGCTAAGACTTGGGTCAAAGGTAAGGGCAAGACTAAAGTTTCGGATGGGATCCAAACTAACAAGCCTAAGCCCAAGACAAAGTCCGCCCGACTCAAGAAAATGAATACTTTTACTGCAAAGAGACAAGCCATTGGAAGAGGAACTGCAAGAAATACCTGGCTGATCTGAAAAAAATGGTAGGACTAAATCATCCACTTCAGGTATTAATGTTATAGATGTTTTTCTTACTGATTCTTCTGTTAACTCTTGGGTATTTGATACCGGATCGGTTGCTCATATTTGCAATTCGATGCAAAGTCTAACAAGGACTAGGAGAATTGCAAGGGGAGAGATGGATCTTCACGTCGGGAATAAAGCAAGGGTTGCTGCATTAGCCGTCGGGATTTTGCCATTACTTTTGCCCTTATGATTTATTATGGAATTAAATAATAATTATTACGTTCCAGCCATAAGTAGAAACATCATCTCTGCCTCATATTTGATAGCAGAGTGTTATAAATTCATCATTGAGACCAATGGTTGTTCTATATTTTTGAATAAAATATTTTATGGCTATACTCTTGTTTTGAATGGGTTGTTTATTTTAAATCTTGATGATGCACCTGTCTATAATATTAATGCAAAGAGGCTTTGGCTCAATGATATGAATTTCACTTTTAATTAACATTGTCGCTTGGTCACATAAGTGAGAAACGTATGAAGAAGCTCCATGATGATGGAATTCTAAACTCATTTGATTTAGAATCATTTGAACCGTGCAAATCTTGCCTACATGGAAAGATAAACAAGACACCTTTCACTGGTCGGAATGAGAGGGCGTCCGACTTGCTGGCACTCATACATACCGATGTATGTGGACCAATGAGCACGACAGCTAGATGTGGCTTTCAGTATTTCATTACTTTCACCGATGACTATAGTAGATATGGATATATCTATTTAATGAGGCACAAGTCGGAATCCTTTGGAAAGTTCAGAGAGTTCCATAATAAAGTACAGAATCAACTTGGCAAGATAATCAAATCCTTACGATCTGATCGCGGGGGTGAATTTTTGAGCTATGAATTTGGTGATCATTTGAAGCAATATGGAATTGTTCCACAACTTACACCACTGGGCACTCCATAATGGAATGGGTTGTTCGAGCGACGTAATCGAACCTTGTTGGACATGGTTCAATCGATGATGAGCCAATCAGATCTGCCGTTGTATTTCTGAGGTTACGCTCTGGAAACTACAGCTTTCACTTTAAATATGGTACCATCTAAATCAGTAGATAAGACACCATATGAGGTATGGACTGAGAGAGTCATAGTTTGTCTTTTCTAAAGATTTGGGGATGTGATGTCTATGTTAAACGTTTCACGTCTGATAAACTCACACCCAAGCCAGATAAATGCTTCTTTATAGGATATCCTAGGTGATGAGGACATCCCTCCTTCGGATACATGCACTAGACAAGACCCTCCAGATCCGGGTGCTGAACTACACGGTCCTATGACAAGAGCTAGAGCACGTCACTTAATCGATCAGGTAAAGTCATTTCTAGGGCTGAGTGTATTATTTGAGAACTCTATGATACTGCCTAATAGAGATGATTTACTTGTACTCAGGAATCTAGGATTACGACCAGTTGAAGAAGGTCCACGACCAGTTCCGCAGGGTCTACGACCACTACAAGAAGACCTACGACTAGTTGATTCGATTGGAGCAATCTACGACCAGAAAAGCGAGCACAGTACTCGTTGGACACAATCTACGACCAAAGATAGCATGGACTCCTCAAGACCACCCTAGGACCAGTCCTACGACAAGATCTTCGACCAGAAATACGCAACACAAGGTGTTTGCACACCGTTTTGGAAACTAATAAGACTTTGTAAACGTGACGAGGTCGGAGTCCAGGTTGTGTACGCTTCATCCCACGGCCGCACAACCCTAGGTCGACCTCCTCACGTTTCCCTATATATATACAGTAGCTGTCATAGTTTAGGGTGGGTTTTTCTTAGACTATTCTGCCAATTGCAGTTTCGCCGATTATCGGTTTGAGGAACCCCACTTGTAAACTTCATCTATATCCACAATACAATTCAAATTGCATCTACCTTGTTCTTGTGAGTTGCTTCGATTGCTTGCAGGAACAATAACCTTCGTGGTAAGGTCGATCACGTGCAAGCGTGGTCGATAACGACAGGCGTGCGGGTGTAGCGAATTGCGAGGTGACGATCTGTTGGTCGGAAGCCTCAAAGCGTCAACGTCCTCACGACGAACCAAATCGAACCTATCGAAAGATCGGGCCGCCGTGACTCATCAAGTGGTATCAGAGCAAAGGTTGCCCGTTAGGTAATTTCGTTTATCCCCTTTTGTTAGTTGTGTTCCTCACCTAGAGTCCGTAAATACCGCCTACAAAAAGTTTTAGATCGTAATTATTCCGCCGTCAAACCACTTTGTGCGTTTCGCAATTTTGTTTTCGCCGATTGTTGAGTTCGAGTCCATCGTCGGTGTCTTTGTTCTTTGGTTTAGAGTAGCATTCTTGGTCTCTAGTCGACTGCCGCCTGCCGTGCCACCATCCATCCCGGACGCACGACCTCCTTTTTCGAGCGACACCCATTCGACCACCCGCGGGATTTACCATCCGGTCGAATCGAACATCTACTCGGATCCGACCACCTCTTCGAGCAACACCTATTCTACCATCCACTCAGAACTACCACCGATCGGATTCGATCCTGGTCGGATTCCGTAGCGCAACAAAACTAGCCCAAGTTCGAGAGAGAGAGTATCTTTAATTACCTATTTACCCCCGCTCTCGGAAAAGTTTGTGACCCAATCACCTCATCGGATCCGAAAAGGTAATGGAAGAATTTTGGGCTTGGGTCACGTTTGCAAAAAAAAAGAGGAAGCAAAAGTGCAAAGGAAAAGAAAAGAAGCAAAAGTGCAAAAGAAAAGAAGAAGAAGCAATTCGACCACTCCCTAGTTGGTCTACGACCGCCGACCTTTGCATCCTTTGGACTCCTTTGTATCGAGTCCTTGTTTCGATCAAGATTGTGCTAGGGCTAGGGGCACTTTTAGACCAAAGAATCGTGATTTATCATGTGGGCTTTGGTTCACTTAGCTAATCTGATTTCATTATTGCTATTCCTTGCTACTAAACATTGCATGTCCGAGCTCCACATACTTTCGACCCTCGATTGATCTCGCATTCGCCTCCGCCGTGATCGTACATCCCACCTTCGCCGATTAGACCACCTGCTGCAATTTGGTAAGAAACTCATAAGAGCTTGGTAAGACGCTTGAGAGTGTGTGATTCCACCCTCCGACCACCTAATAGTGATAGGGAAAGTTATTCTAGGAAAGTAATTCAGCTAGGTTGTATCATTTCGATTGTCTGGGAAAGTTATTCGAAAACGAGATTTAAAACTTTCCGGAACCGAATCGGTAAAAAGAAAGAAGTCGGAGGGGGTAAAAGAAACAGCTTTCGTCGGATTTTTCCAATCAGCGGGGTAAATGTTATTTACATCAACTTTGGGCCGCATCCACACCTGTGGCCCAAGAGGGGGCCGGCCAGCCCATGTAGGGGCCGGCCAAAAAGGGGGGGCGCCACTCCCCCCCCAAACCCTAGCCGCCTCCTCTCTCTACCCCTTTGGCCGCCTCCTCTCCTCCCCAATGCCGGCTCCCTTGATGCTCCTTGGCGCCTCCTCGCTGTGGTGGTGCCATCTCCGGTGATCCCCGTCGCTCCTCCTCAAGGTCCCCTCCAACATCTCCGTTCCCCGCCGCCGTCGACGGCCGTTCGTCGTCTCCCGGTGGCCGGCCCTAAGAGAGGGAAGAGAGGGGAAGGGAGGAAAGCCCGTGTGCAGCAGATCATCGTCGTCCTACTGGTCTACAAGGGTAATTAGACCTCCGATTCGTTGTTTGATTCCATTAGAGTTGAGAATCCGATTGGATTTGTAGTTTCGTTTTAATTCTGTTAGTAGATTGATTCTGTCCAGTACGTTGTACCTCCGTTTTGGGTGTCGTAGAGGCCGAATTGGACATCTGTGTCTTCTGGATAATTGTTCCTGGTTTCATTAGCTTTCTTTTGGAACCTGGATCATAAATTTTCACCCAGTAGTTTAAAAGTTATGACTGTTTTACCACATACTGCTCTGTCCGACAGAAATGCTGGGTATAGTCGGTTGCACCTAGGTTTTGATCTAGTTAGAGTCAGAATCAGGTCGGCCACCCAACTAGGTTTATAAAGATAATTTCACCATGTTTCCAGGCTGATAAAGATCAATTTATTTGGATCAGTGGTTTAAATGTTAGAGCCTTTTCTTTAGGGCTGTTCTGAATTCTGGGCAGACTGCGGTTATAGTTTTTCGTTGGATGGTTAGACCTCTGTTTTGGCCGAATTAGAGTTTACTATCAACTAGAGTTTCGTAGCCAGTTACGTTAAGAGAAGTTGAGAACTGGTTTCAGGTATTTTGGACTTACGGTTATTTATTGGTGAATTTTCTAGTAAAACTGCCAGTTTAGGGGTATTTGGAACGTTTGGGCGATTGGATCAAATGGAACCCACAGTTGCGTCCTGTTCCAGGTCAGAAGTGTTTTCGGTGTGGTGACGGGCATCGAGCTTCAGAATGTCCCTTCAAGGGAACATGCCAGCAGTGCGGTCGGGAGGGCCACAAGTCCTCCGTGTGCAAGCAAAATCCAGCTAGTATCATCAAATGGGAGGCCATCCCAGCAGCTTCTTCCTCCAGCTTACACAAAGGTTCAGTTCAGACTGACAAATAGCCTCGCACCACGCAGTCTCCAAAGATGGGTTCCACCTGCAGCTTTTACTCCGGCGCCTCCTGCAGGGTTCTATTGGAATCCCGCACCATCTGCACCTCCGTCGTTTGTTCCTCCAGCAGCTGTTTCCAGCTTTCCGTCGCAGAGTGTCGGTGCGTCTTCTGCACCGGTGCATCAGGGGGTCTACGCCATGCCCACCCCTGAGACTTTGGGACGTCCTGATGTGGTGACAGGTACTTTACTAGTGGATTCGCATGATGCCTTTGTACTGTTTGATTCGGGGGCTACTTACTCGTTCGTGTCTTTGGAGTTTGTTAGAAAAGTGGGTTTGAGTTTTCAGCTTATT
Source organism: Hsuehochloa calcarea (assembly GCA_036346395.1). Taxonomy (NCBI): domain Eukaryota; kingdom Viridiplantae; phylum Streptophyta; class Magnoliopsida; order Poales; family Poaceae; genus Hsuehochloa; species Hsuehochloa calcarea. Next base: position 22,063,147 of record CM070595.1, on the reverse strand, counting down.
TCTGAGTCAGTGGTAGTCAGCTCTCCAGGAGGTCTTATTTCTAGCTCTACCGTCTGTCCCGGTTGTTCTATAATTATTGATGATGAGGTTTTCATTGCGAATCTTATGGTTATTCAATTGGCACCTTTCGATGTTATTCTGGGTATGGACTGGTTATTCCAATACCGTGCCAAGATTTGTTGTTTCTGGAAGACGGTGACCTTGCTAGCTCCTTCGGTGAAGAACTGGTATTCCAGGGCAGTGCACCGTCTGATTCAGTATTTGTGCTGGCTAACCTATTCCCTAGCCGCCATGCATCGACCATCGGATTACTTTGTTCCCTCAATGAAAAGACTGATTCTTCACGGCGTATTGAGGAGATTCCAGTTGTGAAGGAGTTTTCCGATGTCTTTCCTGTAGAACTTCCCGGAATGCCTCCGGTGAGGAGAGTGGAGTTCCGGATTGATCTTATTCCGGGAACTCGGCCTTTATCCAAGTCTCCTTACCGATTGGCTCGCCCCTTTCAGGAAGAATTGAAGAAACAATTGGACGACCTGCTGTCCAAAGTTATGATTCAGCGTAGCGTATCGCCATGGGGAGCGCCTGTTCTTTTACTAAGAAGAAAGACGGCGGTACCGGCGTGCGTGGATTATCGAGCTCTTAATCAGGCGACTGTGAAGAACAAATATCCTTTGCCTCGCATTGAGGATCTTTTCGACCAGTTGAAAGGAGCTAGGATATTTTCCAAGATTGACCTTCAGTCAGGTTATAATCATATTCGAGTTCGTGAGCAGGATATTGAGAAAACGGCTTTCTCTACGAGGTATGGTCATTATGAGTATAAAGTTATGTCTTTTGGACTAACGAATGCTCTGCAGCTTTCATGGAAGCCATGAATAAAGATCTTCGCATCAATACCTTGATGATTTCGTTGTGGTATTCATAGATGATGTCTTGATTTATTCCAAGACGGAAGAGGATCACACCCACCATTTGCGGTTGGTGCTTGAAACTTTAAGAGAGAATCAATTCTATGCCAAGCTGAAGAAGTGTGAGTTCTGGATTTCTGAAGTTGGGTTTCTGGGTCACATTATTAATCAGAAGGGTATTTCATTGATCCTAGCAAGATTTCGACGGTGGTAGAGTGGAAGAGACCAACCAATGTCAAAGAAGTAAGAAGTTTTCGGGTTTAGTGGCTATTACGGCGGTTTGTGGAGGGTTTTTAACCATTGCTAAACCAATGTCCCGCTTGACACAGAAAGGTGTTAGGTTCCAGTGGTCTGATGCTTGTGAGCGCAGTTTTTGCACTTTGAAAGATAGATTAGTGACTGCTCCAATTCTTACTCTTCCTGAGCCTGGGAAGAGATTCACTATCTATTCAGATGCGTCCATAGTTGGACTTGGTTGTGTACTCATGCAGGATGGTAAAGTGATTGCCTATGCATCGAGACAAACCAAGAAGCATGAATGAATTATCCCACCCATGATCTAGAGCTTGCCGCAGTTGATTCACGCTTTGAAGATCTGGCGTCATTATTTGTACGGCAAATCTTGTGATGTGTTCACTGACCACAAGAGCCTGAAATACATCTTTACCCAGAAGGACTTGAACTTGAGACAGAGGAGATGGTTAGAGTTGATCAAGGACTATGATCTTACTATTCAGTACCATCCTGGCAAGGCTAATGTGGTAGCTGATGCCTTGAGTCGCAAGGCGACACCTCCTACCCTCAGTTGTCTTATTGCTGACTTTGAGCGTATGGATATTTCCTTCTGCTTTGCGGGTAACGCACATACCGAGACTCAGTTGCTTTTAGAGTCAGCTCTTCCAGATCGGGTGCGAGTAGCACAGCAGCAAGATCAGATGCTCCAACGAGTGAGGAAGCGTTGGGCTGAGCACAAGCGACCAGCAGGACTGTTGCAACCCTTGGAGGTACCAGTTTGGCCATGGGACGATATATCTATGGATTTTTTGGTTGGTTTACCTCGCACGCAGCGAGGAAAGGATGCTATTTGGGTAATTGTGGACCGGTTCAGTAAGTCTGCACATTTCATTCCTATTCGTACAACCAATTCGGCAAGCGATTTGGCTCCTCTTTATGTACGAGAAATTGTGCGTTTGCACGGAGTGCCAAAGACCATTGTTTCTGACCGAGATGCCAAGTTCGTTTCCAAATTCTGGGAAAGTTTACAAAGTGCATTGGGCACACAACTCCGTCTTAGCACGGCCTTTCATCCCCAAACGGATGGACAGTCTGAGCGCACCATTCAGACATTAGAAGACATGCTCAGGTGTTGTGTTTTATCCTGGAAAGGGAATTGGGAAGAGCATTTTAGCTTTGTCATAGTTTGCTTATAACAACAATTATCATTCCAGTATTCGAGCTGCACCATACGAGGTTCTTTATGGGCGTAAGTGCAGATCCCCGTTGTGCTGGAATGAGGTTGGAGAGCGGGCAGTCTTGGGTCCCGATTGGGTTCAGCAAACAGTGGATAGAGTGGCAGAGGTTAGGCAGAATTTGTTGGCTGCCCAGAGCCGACAGAAGAGCTACGCAGATGTCAGAAGACGAGATCTGGAATTCGAGGTGGGAAATGAAGTTCTGTTGAGAGTATCGCCATCTAAAGGCGTAGTGCGTTTCGGCACTAAACAGAAGCTTAGTCCAAGGTATGTTGGACCATTCGCAGTCGTGGCACGAATTGGGAAACTAGCTTACCGTTTGGACCTTCCCGATTCCATGAGTGGAGTTCACAATGTGTTTCATGTTTCGATGTTGAGAAAATTTCTGAGAGACCCAGAACATCTCATCCCTTTGGAGCCTTTGATTGTCAAGCAAGACCTTACCTTCGAGTCCCGGCCAGTGAAGATATTAGAAGAATCAGAACGGGTTTTGAGGAACAAAACCTTAAAGTATGTCAAAGTTCTTTGGTCTCATCAGACTGAGAGAGAGGCCACTTGGGAGTTGGAGTCCCGCATGCGAGAACAATACCCGACCTGCTCGCTTGGTAACTATCTAAGTTGTTCATCTATCTTTCTCGAAGTTTGTTGCGTAGATTCGAGGTCGAATCTTTTCTAAGGGGGATAGAGTGTAATACCTCATATATCCAGCTAGGTTGTATCATTTCGATTGTCTGGGAAAGTTATTCGAAAATGAGATTTAAAACTTTCCGGAACCGAATCGGTAAAAAGAAAGAAGTCAGAGCGGGTAAAAGAAACAGCTTTCGTCGGATTTTTCCAATCAGCGGGGGGGGCAAATGTTATTTTACATCAACCTGGGCCGCAGTCCGCGACCCAGGTGGCCCAAGAGAGGGCCGGCCGGCCCATGTAGGGGCCGGCCAAAAAGGGGGGGCGCCACTCCCCCCCCAAACCCTAGTCGCCTCCTCTCTCTCCCCCTTTGGCCGCCTCCTCTCCTCCCCAAAGCCAGCTCCCTTGCTGCTCCTTGGCGCCTCCTCGCTGTGGTGGTGCCATCTCCGGTGATCCCCGTCGCTCCTCCTCAAGGTCCCCTCCAACATCTCCTTTCCCCGCCGCCGTCGACGGCCGTTCATCGTCTCCCGGTGGCCGGCCCTAAGAGAGGGAAGAGAGGGGAAGGGAGGAAAGCCCGTGTGCAGCGGATCATCGTCGTCCTACTGGTCTACAAGGGTAATTAGACCTCCGATTCGTTGTTTGATTCCATTAGAGTTGAGAATCCGATTGGATTTGTAGTTTCGTTTTAATTCTGTTAGTAGATTGATTCTGTCCAGTACGTTGTACCTCCGTTTTGGGTGTCGTAGAGGCCGAATTGGACATCTGTGTCTTCTAGAGAATTGTTCCTGGTTTCATTAGCTTTCTTTTGGCACCTGGATCATGAATTTTCACCTAGTAGTTTAAAAGTTATGATTGTTTTACCACATACTGCTCTGTCTGACAGAAATGCTGGGTATAGTCGGGTGCACCTAGGTTTTGATCTAGTTAGAGTCAGAATCAGGTCGGCCACCCAACTAGGTTTATGAAGATAATTTCACCATGTTTCCAGGCTGATAAAGATCACTTTATTTGGATCAGTGTTTTAAAAGTTAGAGCCTTTTCTTTAGGGCTGTTCTGAATTCTGGGCAGACTGCGGTTATAGTTTTTCGTTGGATGGTTAGACCTCTGTTTTGGCCGAATTAGAGTTTACCATCAACTAGAGTTTCGTAGTAAGTTACGTTAAGAGAAGTTGAGCACTGGTTTCAGGTCTTTTGGACTTACGGTTATTTATGGGTGAATTTTCTAGTAAAACTGCCAGTTTAGGGGTATTTGGAACGTTTGGGCGATTGGATCAAATGGAACCTTTTGTTTGGTTGGTTTGATTAGAGATTGTGGGAGGGCACGTGTAGCAATGTCTTGCTCGTTTGTCCTCATTTCGATTATTTTATATTGTAGGCGGTGAAGCGGTAAGTGGAGGGGTATCTCAGTTACCTCCCAATCCGTCGCAGCGCGGCAGGCAAGTACTTGTATGCTATTATTGATACAATATGTGATGTATGTGTACATGGTTACTTGTTTTCATGTGTAGTTGTATGCCATGTGTAATTCTTTCCATTAATGCTTGATGTTCAAATTTACCATGAGATCACATCATGTCATGCATGAATTCATAATGACCACGAAAGTGGAGTTCTCGTGTAAGACCCATCAATTCCAGTATGGGCATCAAAAAAAAATCCCATCAATTCCAGAATGGGTGTCGGGACCCGAAAATACATCTCAGGAACCCTCTGTGTATTCTGAACTAGTCCCAGATCAGTAGCTAGCTCACACAGGAAACAGTGATGAAATACCATCCATTTATTCGATTTAACTAGAAAGATCTCAAAATAACAAATAATAATAACTGGACCTTATGGTCAATGTTTACTTAACTTGCCACGCAGGGCTAAAGAAACAAATAAACTCTTGCAGCGGAACGAGAAACTTGGAAAGGCCAATCAACATGCCCACAGGCAATCGAGTGGAGAACGCATCCTAATCCGCAAAACCTTCAAAGTCTTGATTCTGGAAGAACTCACATGCGACTTGATATTCTTCAACCGATCAACAAAGGCATGAGCCGTGAGTACATAAAGCACTCAAGAGCCGTAGGAAATGTATGCAAATAGTATTCATGCAAGGTTTACCAAAGGTTGGTCAGATGGTTCGTTTATGTAAAACAAAGATTTATGACAAATACAATAAATAGATTGAAATGCGTAATTGAAAAGAATAATAAATACTTAAACAATTTCTTTGAAACAACCAGTGAACTAACCATTCACTTCTCAACCAAACCAATGACTAGTGAACTCCCCATTCACCAATCGACAAACCACCAAGTGAATTACCCATTCACCGAACAAACATTATATTCATCAAGTGAACTTCCCATTCAAACTCCGACTCATTTTTGGAAGAAAACTCTATCTCCCGTGTGAAATTCCCGAGCACGCCCATAACCATGACACGGCTATTCGAATAGTTTTACACACTCGCAGAGGTTGTACAGCTTGACCCACAAGACACGACTTCTCTAGTTGGTTTGGCATCCGTCGATACCACTGCTCACTACCTTGGGTAAGCAAGGCTAGAGCACGTGACAAAGCCTTTACAAAGCTCCTTCTTAACCCGTTCTGCCCGCTAAGGTTTCAACACTGAATGTCTCCATCCGACTGCATGGGCCCCTCTTGCGCCATAGTGAGTACGCACTCGTAACTCACTCTTCCAAGACAGAACCAGAAATAAGATATTGCTAATTAATCAGCCAGGTCCCGCCCATACAGGACATGTGGTTGTACGGTTAAGGCTCAGTTCAATAGCGCACAAGATTAAGTCCTTGACAAGTTACTCAGGCGATCTTTCACAAACCCACAACGTGTTAAATCCACACCCTCAATCCACCATCCACTCGCCTGAGTGAAAACCATTTTGTATAAATAGAACCAATGACATCCCCTGTCATGGTACACAAGTTTTAACAACAGTGGCTAACCACCACAATTCCATAAGTCATTAAGTCAAGATTACCCAATAAGACACAAGTGATGACAACCCATCGTAACTAAGCTGGACTAAGCAACAATACGATACCCATGTTGGTGATACAATTATATCCAACTAAAATTATCCAAGCTAGGGTGACAAAGGATTCATGGCATTCAAATGTTCAATGGAGGCATAATGACAACAGGTAATAACTAAACCCAAAACAATTGATATAAAGATAGCCTGCAATTGTATAAAACAATATACTTTTGAAATTATAGGATCAATATGATCAAAGGACTACGGCTTGCCTTGGAATAAATCTTGGGATTGATCTTGATCTTGGTGTACTTCTCCTTGTTCAAAACTTCCCGAAGTAGCAATGTCTACTCGCAAAATAAGCAAATAGAATAAATAAATACCAACCAGAGATAAGATCAATTCCAAAAATTAAATAAAAATCATAAATAAATAGAGCTCGAATTTAGATGAATTTACAAATTTGAATGGGCTCAATCGGAGTTCGGATGCAAAAGATATGGGCTTTGGAAGATTGAAAATAAATCAAAACCCTAATTTGGATTTTAATTTAATTTCCTGAATTATTTTTCAATGAAAAGATGAATATGACGTCGAGGATGACGTCAGCAGGAATTTCGCCGATATTAAAATCAACCGACAAGTGGGTCCCACATGGAGGTGACTGGGTGTACCATGGACTGAGTTCAAGAAGGTTTGGCTTCGGGTGGAAACTAGTCGTGCCACATGGCAGCGACACGCAGGCGCCACGCTAGCAAAAAGCCGACGAGTCAAGAGGTGGCGCCGACTCGGTACAGCTCTCCGAGCGAAGATGGCTCGGTGAGGACCTTGCCGGCGGCGACAGCGAGCGGCGGCGACGGCGAGCGACGGCGAGACGGCGGTGGCGGAATAGCAAAACGGAGAGCCGGGGAAGTGGCGAAGCTGATGGAGGTGGCGGCGGCGCTTGGGAGGCAAGAGCTCACCGATGGCAATGAAGATGGTGGCGGCGGTGACAAAAGCCCGTTGTCGGACGGCGACGAAAACGACGATGGCGGCAGCGAGGGGCGAAGACGACGGCAAAGAGGAGGTTAAGCACGCGCACTTGATGGCGTCGGTGGCGCAGCCGAGGAGCAACTGGAGGAGGAGAATTTCACTGGCGACGAGGTTGCGGCCGAGGTTGGAATTCCGGCAATGGCGGCGCCGAGATGACGAGGGAGGGGGCGCAACCTTGGGGGTTTTGGTGGAGAAGAGAGGGGCGAGAGATTGGAGGGTCTCGGGTGGCTTTTATAGCCCTGGGTGGAGGAGAATCCGGAGAGGACACGGCGGCGCGCGGTGTCGGGAGAAGCTCGGACTCCCGAGTCCGGGTTGAAGACGACGGTGACGTGGCGACGCGGGCGGGGCCACCAGTCAGGGAGAGAGGGCGAGGTACGGTGCTGGCTTTGGCGGTCCCACGCGGCAGAGGGAGAAAGCGGCGAGCGCGGGCGGAGGCTGCGAAGCGGGGCCCACCCGGCAGAGAGAGGGAGTGGGCGCGGGAGGCTGGGCCGAGGCGCGGGAGTTGGGCCGGAACAGTGATGGGCTTCGGCCTGTTACTGTTCCGAAGAAAATAATATGTTTTTCTTTTTATAAAATACTGAAAATCCAAATGGCAATTAGAAAATAGCAAATGCACTCAGAAAAATTCTATAAAATATATCTAAGCCAATAGAATCCAAATAAAATAATTTTGATAATAGTTGATGTTGGAATTAATCATGTTAAATTGTTTTGATCTCTGAAATTTCTAATTAAGCTTTAACTTTGGTAGAAAATTTTCAAATGGTTATTTTTCTTTTAAAACTTTAAAACATACCAAATTTTTGGGATGTTACAATGGGTACGTGAGTCCACCATTCCAATGTGGGCCACGTTGGACGGCCGTATGAAACGTTCTTCATACGGAAACTTTTAGTGAACACCGACGGGTGTTTCACTCGTTATACCGGTATATGCTGCGATATGTCCACTTCCTTCATTGCATCATTTCATTTCATCCATTCATAATAATTGTTTCCAATACATGTTCAATCTGTGATAGTATATATGATTCATTGGATGTTGATTGTTACTTTCAAGTACTTGTTGAGTCTTTGGCTCATTCTTGCTTTGTTGTTTTATTTAGGTAAATGACAAGGAAGAACGGTTTCATGGAGGGTAGATCAACATGATGCACTCACTACCATAATCCAAAACATTTGAGAACTTAATATTGTCTTCTATTTATACCTTGTCATGAATTGTAATAAGCCAACTTGGCCGTATTTACCATATCTCCCTGAATTGTTTATTTCCAATCCGTTGATTAAACTGTTGATGATTTCCTGTTCACATATATCCTTGTGGTATGCCAATTCTAGAAATACTTATTGTTGTGATTTTCCTAAAGACTAGTGATTGTAGGTGACATCTTGACTTCCTTATAGTCATGGTGTTACAGATCCATATGCTAAAGTTAAGTTCTCTATACCATCTTTTGCGGGTGCTTATGATGCTGAAATATATCTAGATTGGGAGATGACGGTAGAACAGAAATTGAATGCTCACTTAGTTCCCGAAGTGCATAGAGTTAGGCAAGCCACAAGTGAATTTAAAAACTTTGCCATCATTTGGTGGAATAGGGTATGCACCGAAGGATTAGCGCCTACTACGTGGGATGGTTTAAAGGTTGCTATGCGTAACAGATTTGTCCCACCTTCTTTTAAACGTGATTTGCGTAATAAATTGCAACGCTTAAACCAAGGTAATAGATCCGTAGAAGAATATTATCAGGAGCTACAAATTAGCATGTTGCGTTGTGATATTATTGAAGATGAAGAAGCTGCAATGGCACATTTTTATGGAGGATTAAGACGTGAAATTTAGGACATAGTGGATTACAAAGAATACGATAGCGTCTCTAGATTGTTCCAACTTGCATGTTTGGCAGAAAAGGAATTGCGTGGACGACAACAGAGGCCAAGGAACAACTTTGGGAGCATGTCTACACCACGACCAAAGGTCGGGCAAGCCAAAACAGCCCCACCTTCACTACACGGTCTGCTGCCCCTCCACGAGTAGGGCGTTCAAGCAAAGACCTCCGACCACATCACATGAACTCGAGGTAAGTAAAGTTACTAGTGTGCGTGCACCACCAAGAGTTCTTCGTCGGTTGCTTCCACTGGTCGTACCACTGGGATTGTGTGCCACCGTTGCAAGGGAATGGGGCACGTCATGAGGGACTACTCTTGCCCCAATCAGTGAGCATACCTTGCCACCAAAGACGGTGGTTATGTAAGTACTAGTGATATTGAGGACGAATATGTACTTGCAGCTAACATTGCAGTGGAGGAGATGAGATGAGCAAGTGATCTTGATGATGTAGAGGAACAAGTAGTCATGCTGCTGACACCGAGTATCATATGAGCCTTGTTGCACAACGAGTGCTGAGCGCACAAGTGGAGAGAGCAGAGCAAAATCAACGGCACAACTTGTTTCAGACCAGATTTCTCGTGAAGGACAGAGCCTGCAGAGTCATCATTGATGGAGGGAGTTGCAACAACCTTGCAAGCTCCGAGATGGTCGAGAAGCTTGGCTTGACCACACAACCACACCCACGTCCCTACTACATCCAATGGTTCAATTCGTGTGGTAAATTAAAGGTACACAAAGTTGTGAAAGTGCAATTTTAGGTGTAATTACAAAGATAGTTCTGACTTTGATATCGTGCCTATGCAAGTATGCTCTTTGTTGCTCGGTAGACCTTGGATATATGACAATGATGTTTTGCACCATGGTAGAGCTAATACCTACTCATTTTCACATAAGGGTAAGAAGATTAAGTTGTTGCCTTTGACACCAGCTGAGATTCTGAAAGATGAAAAAGAGCGCGCTAAAAATGAAAGAAACACCGATAAGCATGATTCTGAAAATCAGCAAGTAGCAAAACGTGTTTTCCCACCCAAAAGGGAGAAAGTGGCGTCTAGTCCTAAGTCCGAGGGAATTAAATTGAAGGGATGTGTTATGATTGCCACTAAATCTGAACTTGCCAAAATTTGTAATAATGAGCTGCCATGCTATGCTTTGATATGCAAAAATGCCTTATATTCGCTTGAGGACATAGCAAGCTCTTTGCCTCCTCATTGCTAACCTTTGCAGGAGTATGTGGATGTATTTCCAACTGAGGTACCCCCGGGATTACCACCTATTCGAGGAATTGAGCATCAAATTGATTTGATCCCAGGAGAGACTTTGCCAAACCGTGCTGCATATAGGACCAATCCAGAGGAGATTAAAGAAATTCAGCGACAAGTCCAAGATCTTTTGGACCGTGGGTACGTAAGTGTGAGGACCCCCGGGTTATTTCCGTAAGACCGAGGTTTACCTGGTCTTAAGGAAATAACTCTGGGCCTCAAGTAAATGAATTCCACCTTAACTCCATCCAAGTGAGGAGCCCGACCGAAACTAGAGCCCCGGTAATCATGCACGCTGCTCCTCTGCAAGCACTACATGATTATCGGTTCTCCAAACGGTCAAAGCCAACACTTAGACAAGTTAAAGGGGGATTCATCACAGCGAGTATGAGGCCGTGTTGGCTCCCAGGATCAGCGACCAACACGCTCATACTCTCATTCAACGTTAATCACATCCATACAACAACGTACATTATCAATCCAAAAGACATACAACATAATAGTTAAGTCTACACTATTACATAACGGCCGACCGGCCAAATTCCAATAAGAGTGATAAATAATAGCGGAAGCAAAATAAATAAACCAAAAGTCCAGCAAGGTATGCCCATAACCCAAGACAACCGACTGGGGCTAAAAGATAGCACTACTCGTCAGTGTCGCCTAAATCGGCACTGACGAGCTCATCGGGCTCGATATCGTCCTTACCTGAAAAAGAAAAACAAAAAGGCCAGCCAACATCTGGCTGAGTACAAGTGCACTCGCAAGTCTTACACAAAGAAAAGTAGTTATGCATATTGGGCAATCAATGGATAGCTTTAGTGGTTCTAGTTTTGCATAAAGCGCAACATCTTACATTCCTAGACCATCTAGTTTTCAAAAGCCAAGTTGTAAATCATTTATTCAAGAGAGGATTTCACAAGACATAGATAATATAATTAATCAAACAATACCAAAGTGGCTGTCCCCTTTGATAAACTAAAGCACATGAACATCCCATTCATGTCGTAACCAATTTATAACCATGTCAACTTTTTAATTTCCAAGTCTAACGATGAAGCATACTTAAACCAAGTGTTTGTCCATAACCGTGGACACGGCTATTCGAATAGATTTTCTCTGCAGAGTTGTACTACTTTACCCACATGACCCGACTAACCCGTAAGCCTCCGGATGCCTCCGGAAAATAGCACACTTCCTTAGGTATGCCGCCCGGGGAGAATCGAGATACAGTCATTTTTAGCAAGAAAATTCCATTGGGATGGACCACCCATATGTGGGAATCCCAACTTAGACATAAGCATATAGCAAATGCTAAGCGGGCACACATGTTGTGCTGGAGTGGCCAGTGTGAGGTAGTTAGTATGTTGCATCCCACAACATAGGTAATCGTGCTCATTAAGCACAGTATATATCACACTGGGTTCCTAAGGAATATAGGATTTCACGGTCTCTATGTCCTCACACCGCCTGCGGTCTTACCCAATAAAACATTCCCCTTACTTAACCGTACGGTACCCATATCCCGCATGTGATAGTACGCTCGGTACTTGGAGTGTAACGTCCATGGCTCGGTCCTTAATGGTCCGCATAAGACAACCACAAACCCAATCTCGTGCATAACAAAGACCCACACTACAACCACTTGTCCGGACCCAAAACCATTTAACAACAACAAGTTTTGAACCAATATAACCAGATATAACAATCTGGATAAAAATTAATAAAAGAATAAGAATTGTTATGTGTCTCCCACAATTGACGAGCTAGTCCCGTCAATTGATCTACTGCGTTATCTAGACCCGCAATGGCTAAGCAATTGACACACAACAATCATACCATCACAAACCTATCTTAAGCATATGTGTATGTGAATTATCAGGGATAACCATCAAGCATAGGATATAACTAATCTACTCAAAACATAGAAGTATACCGAAAATAGCATGCAAGCAATATCATTGCATTTCAAATACTAATGTAAGAAAACTGGGATCAATATGATGCAAAACAAAGTTCAAATGATGCTTGCCTTGCTGGAAGAGTAGTTGTTCACTCTCGGTAGCGTAAGAATCTACGTTGAATTCGACGGTATCTATAGAACGGGAAAAACGATAAACATCGAGAAATAACCCAAAAATCAAAGTGCTCCAACATGCATGATTTTTCTACAGTAGAAAGTTTATGCCATGAGATGAATATAGGTACAATAATTATTCCAATTGGATTTAGTAGGTGAAAGTTATGATCATTTGAAGTTTGGAAGTTCCGAAAATGCATTCTATTCAAATTAAAGTTTTGACCAAAAATTTGTAGAACAGCGGGGTGGTAATTGATTTCATAGATAAATGGGGAATATTATTGTGAGTCTACTAAAAATTGGTTCATCTCATTTAGAGTCTCCATGCAAAAGTTATGAATTTTCTAAGTTATAGCCATTTTTCTATTGTAAAGATAATCAATTAAATGCTCATTTTCCAACTCTATCTTTTCTGTTACAGAGATAAATGCGCAACCTATTTTGAAATAAAGTTCATCAAAAATAAAAATTACCAGCACTGGTTTCATCCAATTTGGAATTAAAATGAATTAGTTATGCATTTTGGAAGTTAATCCTATTTTTCAGTTCATAAATAAACACATTCTGATTTTCTTAATCGATTAATACTTTTCTTACCGAGCTACACCTAGCCACTGCTACTGACATGTGGGGCCGGTAACAGTGCCATTTCTCATTTACCCCCAGGGATTTAATTTCCCGACTGACAAGCGGGGCCCGCATGTCAGCGAGACGGCTTACAGCATAGTGCATGGACCACGGGTCCATGACCGGTTCACAGCACAGTGATCGTGCGTTTAAGTGGCCAGGCCCACTTGTCAGCCACTGCTTATCTCCTCAGGTTTCTGTTACTGGGGCCCGCATGTCATAGACTCATCTACACGCTTAAGACACCATTAATAACAGTAAGTGCATATTAAGTCCCAATGACGGATCTACAGTTGTCGGTCCGTCCGACAACGCGCCGCGGCGCTTGTTCGGCGGCTTGTCGGCGCTTACGGCCACACGCGAGGCCGGCCAAGGCGGCTACAATGCGCAATAACCTTACGCAACTTTGGGTGCTCGTGGCGACCCTTGAGGTGGCCTGTGCCGGCGGCTCGTCGGAGAGGAGCGGCGGCGGTGATACAGCAAACGTGCATGCGAGAAATGAAGCTCCGCAAGAGTCCAATAGCGGGTGCCTAGGGTTCTAAGGACTACCAGGAAGCTACCTGAGGTTCGGACTGGGGCAGTGGAGGTCAGTGCTTGCTTGGCATCGGCAATGGCCACGGCGATAGTAAGGTCCACCGAGGAGATAGGGCCCTGCGAAGAACTAGGACGAGTGAATGCCCCAGGATAGCCCAAGTACCATTATAGGATGCTTCAGAAGCAGGGAATTGGCGAATGGCTTACCGGAGCAAGGTGGGAGACGAAGAGTTTGGATTTCGGCCGATTTGGTTCAACTCTCAATTACACGGTTTCCTGGCATGCATTGCAAAAATTAGCTGAGGGGAACTCATCCCTGAGCTCAAAGACATGATATGACGCGCACAGATCGGAGGGGGACTCACCAGAGGCGAAGATGGCAAGGCAATGCCACGGTGGGGAAACTTTGGCCGCGCACTGGAGCCGTCGAGAGCAAGGGGGTGACTTGGGTCCTACACGCAATCGCAACGACCCCAGTAAGCAAAAATGGAAACGAGATAGCTAGTAGAAGCCCAAAGACACAGTGGAATGAAACCTACCGGGGAGATGAACGCAATCTAGCTTCCCTCTCCTCGGCAGCTGGAGGAGAAGTGAAGGGGGGTAGAGAGCAGGGGTGCGAGTTAAAGGCAATGGGTGGACGGAGTGCAGGCGGCGTTAGATGGCGATGGCCCAGGATAGGTCACGAAGGGCGGTGCGGTCACGGCGTCGACGGAGCTCAGCAGAGCATGGCGGGCGCGTGGCGCTTGGCTTCTGCGCGAGCGCCAGCGCGAGGGAGAAGACAGATCCGACAGGTGGGACCCAGTGGCAGAGAGAGAGATAGACGGAGCGAGCGGGCGCGCGCGCGAGGAGATCGGCCGTTGGATCTGGATCGGAGGGTCAGCAACCAAGAGGGTTTGGTTGGGACGGCTCGCCAAGTGGCTCGGTCGGACTACTGTGCATTGGGTTTGAGCCCGAGGAACAGTACTCCTATTTGACCAGATTTGAATTTTAAACCTCCTAGTTTGACCAGGCTTCAAAATATAGCAATAAAATTTATAAAAAGGTGAAATAAATCAGGGAGGTCCTGGGGTGACCTAGTATCCAGAAAAATTCTAAAAACCCACTGTTCATTATTCATTTGGTATATTTCAAATTTCCAAAAGCATATGTTGATAATTGAGTTTGAAATTTATGAGGTTCATATTGGGTTCCAAAAATTTTGGGAAAAAATATATTAATACATGATAATTAATATAGTAATTGAATAAATTGTTTCACAAGGATGATCCTAAGTTTTTGATATTGTTTTCTTAAGGATTTATTTGTGTAAGAATAGGTTCATATATTTGAATAAGCTTTTCCAAATGCAGTGTATGATAAAAAATGCTTGAAAAACATGATGCATGCTAATGAGATGCATAGTAATCTTCTTTATTAATTTGGGGATGTGACAAATCTCCCCCCTTACAAAAGATCTCGACCCCGAGATCTGGGTAGAGCGGAAAGTAGGTATGTAAGATTCTAAAGAAGATACACATCTGTTGTCTTGATTTCCTTAAAAGGAAGAGTTATGACATTCTACCCGGGTCACCTAAAAAGGCTATTTTCATTCCACAATCTTGTTTAACCTCTCCTCCTTAATACGAAGGCACTTCATGCCGAAGGGAAAAGATCGGGATATTCGGCCCGCATTCGATCTTCCCGTTCCCAGGTGGCTTCTTCCTTGGAATGGTTGCTCCACTGAACCTTGACGAATTTGATGTTACTTTTTCTCGTTCTTCGCTCGGCCTCTTCAAGGATGCGAATCGGGTGCTCCCGATAAGTAAGGTCGGGTTGCAGGTCGAGGTTATCCAACTCGGTGACCTCAGTTGGAACACGGAGGCACTTTTTCAGCTGGGATACATGGAAGACGTCGTGCACTTCTGATAGGGAGGTTGGAAGCTTGAGTTGATAGGCCACCGAGCCTCGTTTGTTTAGGACTTGGTAAGGCCCGATATAGCGGGGTGCCAATTTACCCTTCACTTGGAAACGACGGGTCCCTTTCATCGGTGAGACCTTGAGGTAAACAAAATCACCTACCTCGAAGCTCAATTCACGACGACGGCGGTCAGCGTAGGTCTTCTGACGAGATTGTGTCGTACGAAGTCGTTCACGAATGATGCGAACTTGTTCTTCAGCATCCTCCACCAAGGTTGCGCCATAGAATGACATTTCCCCAGCTTCAGACCAGTTCAAGGGTGTCCTACAAGCCCTCCCATACAACGCTTCAAATGGTGACATCTGAATGCTGGATTGATAGCTATTGTTATAGGAGAACTCTGCGAATGGTAAGCATTTTTCCCAATTTTTGCTATAGGATAGCACACATGCTCGTAGAAGGTCCTCCAACACCTGATTCACCCGCTCAGTCTGTCCATCTGTTTGAGGGTGGTAAGCAGAGCTGAAAGACAGATGGGTCCCCATGGCTTGATGGAGGCATCCCCAAAAATGGGATGTGAACTGCGCACCGCGATCCGAAACAATCCTCTTCGGTACGCCGTGGAGACACACAATCCTGGCGATGTATAGCTCTGCTAATTTAGCCGTAGTGTAGGTGGTCTTGACAGGAATGAAGTGAGCCACTTTTGTCAGCCGATCAACAATCACCCATATAGAATCGGAGCCAGTTTGGGTCCTTGGAAGCCCGGTAATGAAATCCATCCCAACCTCCTCCCATTTCCACAGGGGAATAGGTAAGGGTTGCAGAGTACCCGCTGGCTTCAAGTGCTCAGCCTTGACCCGCTGGCATACGTCGCACTCGGCGACATACTGCGCGATCTGTCGTTTCATCCGGCTCCACCACCATCGTTTCTTCAAATCATGGTACATCTTGGTACTCCCGGGATGTATAGAGAATCGCGAATCATGAGCTTCCTTAAGAATCAACTCCTCAAAGTTGCCATTGAATGGCACTACTAAACGACTTCCGAATCGTAGGGTGCCCTCAGCATCATGGTTGAAACATTTGGCCTTACCCTTCTTCATTTCTTCCCGGATTTGGGCGACTTCCATGTCGGCCTTTTGGGCTTCCTTGATCTGGTCTTCTAAGGTGAAATCCACCTTGAGAGCAGCAAGGGTACCCTCCTCAATAATTCCCAGGTGCAGACGTTGTATGTCAGCACACAACCTTGCCGAAAAGGGAGTTACCGACAAACAGTTGCATTGGGTTTTCCTACTCAATGCGTCGGCCACCACATTGGCCTTCCCTGGGTGATAATGGAGCCCCATATCATAGTCCTTGATTAACTCAAGCCACCTTCTCTGTCTCAGGTTCAGGTCGGCCTGAGTGAAAATGTACTTGAGACTCTTATGATCAGTGTAGATCTCGCAACGATTACCGATAAGGTAATGCCGCCAAATCTTTAGTGCATGGACTACTGCTGCAAGCTCCAAGTCATGGGTGGGATAATTGGCTTCATGCGGTCTCAATTTTCTTGACCCATATGCCACCACATGACCTTCTTGCATAAGGACACATCCGATCCCGTGTTGAGAAGCATCGCAATAAATGTCGAAGCTCTTGTGAATATCGGGCAAGATAAGCACCGGGGCTTGGGTTAAGAGGTTCTTCAGAGTCTGAAAACTAACTGCACACTCAGGCGACCAGACGAACTTCTTTTCCTTTTTCAAAAGTTGGGTCATGGGCCTGGCAATACGGGAGAAATTATTGATGAACCTGCGGTAATATCCTGCAAGCCCAAGAAAACTGCGAATGTCGGTGACGCTCTTGGGTTGCTCCCAATTTAACACATCCTGGACTTTGCTAGGATCGACAGCGACACCGCCCTTGGACAGAACATGGCCCAAGAAGCTGACTTCGCGAAGCCAGAACTCGCATTTGCTAAATTTAGCATACTGATTGATGTTGACGGTTTTTCCAACACAAGTCGAGGTGCTGCTCGTGCTCTCCATCGGACTTGGAGTAGATAAGGATGTCATCAATGAATACGACAACAAACTGATCCAAATACTCCATAAAAACCGAATTCATTAGGTTCATAAAGTAGGAGGGAGCATTGGTCAGTCCAAAGGACATAACAGTGTACTCGTACAACCCGTAACGAGTGGAGAAAGCCGTCTTCGGTATATCTTCGGCTCTGACCTTGATTTGATGGTAGCCCATCCCCAAATCAATTTTGGAGAATACTTGGGCTCCATTCAACTGGTCAAAAAGATCGTCAATCCGCGGAAGCGGATACTTGTTCTTGATAGTGACTTCATTTAATGGACGGTAGTCCACACACATCCTTAGACTCTTATCTTTCTTCTTGACAAAAATAATCGGGCATCCCCAAGGGGAGGAGCTTGGTCTAATGAATCCCTTATCTTGGAGCTCCTTGAGTTGCTCTTTTAACTCTACCAACTCATTTGGAGGCATCCGGTATGGCCGCTCAAATCGTAGCATGCAGTGCAAGTTCGATAACGAATTCCACTTCTCGGTCAGGAGGCATGCCAGGAAGGTCTTCAGGGAATACATCGGGATATTCACATACCACTGGTACCTTCCCTAATTCAAGAGGGATATCAACTTCCAAGGCATAGAGAAGAGAATTGCCCAGAACGGGCGAGAACATGACTTGACTGCCATCTTCGCTTGTGACGGAAATAGACCGCCTAGCACAGTCGATTTTCCCTAGGTTCTTGGTCAGCCAATCCATCCCTAGGATCACATCTATGCCTACTGAATTTATCACTATTAGGTTGGCCAAGAAGTCAATTCCTTGGATTAGTACTTTTACATCCCGGCAGACTTGATCGGTGTGAAAAATCGATCCCGGAGACTGTATACGATAGGGCGGTTGGAGGGTATGCATTTCAATGTGATGGAGTGCAGCAAATGATTTCTTGATAAATGAATGAGATGCCCCAGAATCAAATAAGACAGTAGCCGGGCTGGAATTAACCAAGAGAGTACCCAAAATGACGTCCGGTGCGGCCTGTTGCCTCCTCGGCAGTGACGTGGTTGATGCGGCCACGCGCAGTGACTTGGGGAGGTGTGGATGCAGCCCTTGACGGTGGTGAAGGCCTTGCCGGAGCCAAGGTAGGAGTTGGGGTGGAACCATTATAGACCCGCGGCATCCCACGCGCTTTTGCCAAGCACTGATGCGCGTAGTGCCCCGGGCGTCCACAATGGAAACACGTAACACTTGGCCGGACATGGCCGCTATTCGGGGGCTGCATGCTCCCGCTCCTTTGCTGCACAAAAGGTTGGGGAGGCCTTGGTACAAATGTTGGTGGCCTCGGTGGAGCTGGAGCTGGAGCTCGGGGTGCTTGGGGCTGTCCGACACGCTGTCTAGAAAAACTGCCGCCTGCTGAAATTTGAGCGGCCTTCTTCCTCTTTCTTGACTCTTCCACGGCCATGCTTTTGTGTTCCACCACTATGGCCTTATTGACCAGGTGTTGGAAGTTGCGGAAGTCGTGGACCGCGAGAGCTAATCGCATTTCTTCCAAGCCGTTGGTGAACCGGCTCTGTCGCGTGCATCAAGAGAGACATCATCTCGGGCGAACGAGCCAAGAAGTTGAACTCGTGTAAGTACTGTGATGCTTTTCTTCCCTTGCTTGAGGGCTAGGAATTGCCGCCGCTTGATCGATAGTACTCCTCCGAATGTGAGCTTCACGGAAGGCCGCCTTAAACTCATCCCATGATGGGACGTCTCCGTCGGGCTGCATGGCGAAAAAGTTATCCCACCATGCACTTGCCGCGCCTGCGCACCGATAGGCGGCAAAAGGACCCGCCAAAGACCGGTGCAGCATGCGATAGTTAACTTTTTCTCCACGGTGTGGAGCCAATCTTCCGCCTCCATGGGATCCTTGGTGCTAGAAAAAGTGGGAGGATTGGTTCGCTGAAAATCAGCGAGCCCTCCACGTGTCCTGGATGCTCCCGCTCCCCCAGATGTGACGGGAGCCGGAGAGGTGTTGCGAGCAATGGCTTCGAGAATCCGCGTTTGATCCATGCGGTTCCTCTCGATCTGAGCCAGCACTTCTGCCATTGTGGGAGGTGGTGGAAGCACTTCTTCCGCCTGGTCATCTTGCTGATTTTGCCAACGAGGGGGCTCGTTAACCCTCCCCTGGGCGTAAAGCTCATCGATAGAGCGAGCCCGAGGAGGTGGTGACCCTTCCTCTAGTTGTTGAGTTCTCGAACGCGTGTTAGGCCCTGTCATCCTGAGGTGACAAGGACAATTAGAGAAACAGGGCTAGGGTACTTACTTTTTAGAGGAAATCCAAATTAGAGACAGCAAACATTTTATAAGAAATTATTCATGCATGAGGGTAAATAAGGCACAAGAACTCAAAGCCAAATAGGGGTACAAAGGCACTAAGGCCAGTACAAAATCCAATACTTAACTCGCAGAGTTCTAGAGCGATACACCATAGAGGCCCGTAGGCAAATGGTAACTACCGAAACCAAAGTCTTTGCAAAAGAAACACATCTGGATTAACAACTACTAATCGATAGTACAAATAGAAAGATACACACTCGCTGGATACACGTAAGGACAGCGAGCGCACTATTCTAACACCCTATCTGTTTTCACGATCGAAATTCACCGGAAACTCGTCCAGCAGGTGATACCCAGGAGATCCCGTATCGTCAGGGTCAAGTGGATTGGTGAGGCGTAAAGGGGATCCTATGATGCGTCCCTCCGCAGGCTCTGACCTTTGAGTGCGGGAAAAACCCACCGACATGCGAGCATGACGCCGTTGTTCATGATTGAGAACTTGTCCTCCAATTTCAGGGAGACGGTACTCTGATGGCGCAGAGGCATAGGGGGAGATTTCGTTTCCCCCATAAAGTACATGTCGGGCTACAAGTCCCATAATGCATAGGGGTTGTAGATGCTCCTGAGCTACAAGAAGACGACGCCGCGTCTCCCAAAGCTCATGAATGACGATCGGCGATCCGTCCGTGATGCGAACCAACCTTGCGAGTTGCCGAACATGGGGATCCTCCCCGTACTGAATCCTGGCGAAGGTGTTCACCTCCATGCCATGTGCTTGCATAGGGAAGTGGTCGTATGGTGGCTGAGACAACTCCGTTAAGTCATAACAAAGGCGACTCATGGCCATACGGGCCACCTCTTGCAAAGCCATGGCCTCAGAGGTGCCACGTGCCTGAAAGCGGTACGGAATACTTCCCGTAACTTGTCTTGCAACGAGATGGATCACAGCCCGGTAGTCTTCCATCCCGGGTCCTAGGTCTCGACGGTAAATGAAGTATACGGGTTGGTATGTGAAGTTTGCCCTCCACATCATATCTCGAAGAAGTGCCGGGTACCCATCCACATCTTCAGCTTGAGTCTCTCTGACCAGATACTGATGTCCCATCTAAAGACAAGAATAACCCAGGTAAGTTAGTTTTGCAAATCAAATGAGAGTAAGGTGAGGGATGAAACTAAGATGGATGAGGAATAAAAGAGATTATTACTTATCCTTAGGAAATAATTTGATAGTTCAAAGTATTTTGACTCAAGAGACTTACTAATACTAACGCCCATGCAATTTCTAACCTACAACAAGATGGCTCGATACTAACATTTGTGAGGATTCGGGTTATTTCCGTAAGACCGAGGTTTACCTGGTCTTAAGGAAATAACTCTGGGCCTCAAGTAAATGAATTCCACCTTAACTCCATCCAAGTGAGGAGCCCGACCGAAACTAGAGCCCCGGTAATCATGCACGCTGCTCCTCTGCAAGCACTACATGATTATTGGTTCTCCAAACGGTCAAAGCCAACACTTAGACAAGTTAAAGGGGATTCATCACAGCGAGTATGAGGCCGTGTTGGCTCTCGTGATCAGCGACCAACACGCCATACTCTCATTCAACGTTAATCACATCCATACAACAACGTACATTATCAATCCAAAAGACATACAACATAATAGTTAAGTCTACACTATTACATAACTACCGACCGCCAAATTCCAATAAGAGTGATAAATAATAGCGAAGCAAAATAAATAAACCAAAAGTCCAGCAAGGTATGCCCATAACCCAAGACAACCGACTGGGGCTAAAAGATAGCACTACTCGTCAGTGTCGCCTAAATCGGCACTGACGAGCTCATCGGGCTCGATATCGTCCTTACGAAAAGAAAAACAAAAAGGCCACCAACATCCGCCGAGTACAAGTGCACTCGCAAGTCTTACACAAAGAAAAGTAGTTATGCATATTGGGCAATCAATGGATAGCTTTAGTGGTTCTAGTTTTGCATAAAGCGCAACATCTTACATTCCTAGACCATCTAGTTTTCAAAAGCCAAGTTGTAAATCATTTATTCAAGAGAGGATTTCACAAGACATAGATAATATAATTAATCAAACAATACCAAAGTGGCTGTCCCCTTTGATAAACTAAAGCACATGAACATCCCATTCATGTCGTAACCAATTTATAACCATGTCAACTTTTTAATTTCCAAGTCTAACGATGAAGCATACTTAAACCAAGTGTTTGTCCATAACCGTGGACACGGCTATTCGAATAGATTTTCTCTGCAGAGTTGTACTACTTTACCCACATGACCCGACTAGCCCGTAAGCCTCCGGATGCCTCCGGAAAATAGCACACTTCCTTAGGTATGCCGCCCGGGGAGAATCGAGATACAATCATTTTTAGCAAGAAAATTCCATTGGGATGGACCACCCATATGTGGGAATCCCAACTTAGACATAAGCATATAGCAAATGCTAAGCGGGCACACATGTTGTGCTGGAGTGGCCAGTGTGAGGTAGTTAGTATGTTGCATCCCACAACATAGGTAATCGTGCTCATTAAGCACAGTATATATCACACTGGGTTCCTAAGGAATATAGGGTTTCACGGTCTCTATGTCCTCACACCGCCTGCGGTCTTACCCAATAAAACATTCCCCTTACTTAACCGTACGGTACCCATATCCCGCATGTGATAGTACGCTCGGTACTTGGAGTGTAACGTCCATGGCTCGGTCCTTAATGGTCCAGACAAGACAACCACAAACCCAATCTCGTGCATAACAAAGACCCACACTACAACCACTTGTCCGGACCCAAAACCATTTAACAACAACAAGTTTTGAACCAATATAACCA
The DNA here is from genome assembly GCA_036346395.1 of Hsuehochloa calcarea. Classification (NCBI taxonomy): domain Eukaryota; kingdom Viridiplantae; phylum Streptophyta; class Magnoliopsida; order Poales; family Poaceae; genus Hsuehochloa; species Hsuehochloa calcarea. Next base: position 22,040,641 of record CM070595.1, on the reverse strand, counting down.
GATATAACAATCTGGACAAAAATTAATAAAAGAATAAGAATTGTTATGTGTCTCCCACAATTGACGAGCTAGTCCATCAATTGATCTATCAAAGTTATCTAGACCCGCAATGGCTAAGCAATTGACACACAACAATCATACCATCACAAACCTATCTTAAGCATATGTGTATGTGAATTATCGTGATAACCATCAAGCATAGGATATAACTAATCTACTCAAAACATAGAAGTATACTAGAAAATAGCATGCAAGCAATATCATTGCATTTCAAATACTAATGTAAGAAAACTGGGATCAATATGATGCAAAACAAAGTTCAAATGATGCTTGCCTTGCTGGAAGAGTAGTTGTTCACTCTCGGTAGCGTAAGAATCTACGTTGAATTCGACGGTATCTATAGAACGGGAAAACGATAAACATCGAGAAATAACCCAAAAATCAAAGTGCTCCAACATGCATGATTTTTCTACAGAGAAAGTTTATGCCATGAGATGAATATAGGTACAATAATTATTCCAATTGGATTTAGTAGGTGAAAGTTATGATCATTTGAAGTTTGGAAGTTCCGAAAATGCATTCTATTCAAATTAAAGTTTTGACCAAAAATTTGTAGAACAGCGGGGTGGTAATTGATTTCATAGATAAATGGGGAATATTATTGTGAGTCTACTAAAAATTGGTTCATCTCATTTAGAGTCTCCATGCAAAAGTTATGAATTTTCTAAGTTATAGCCATTTTTCTATTGTAAAGATAATCAATTAAATGCTCATTTTCCAACTCTATCTTTTCTGTTACAGAGATAAATGCATAACCTATTTTGAAATAAAGTTCATCAAAAATAAAAATTACCAAAGACTTGGTTTCATCCAATTTGGAATTAAAATGAATTAGTTATGCATTTTGGAAGTTAATCCTATTTTTCAGTTCATAAATAAACACATTCTGATTTTCTTAATCGATTAATACTTTTCTTACCGAGCTACACCTAGCCACAAGCATCGACATGTGGGTGTAATGCAGTGCCATTCTCATTTACCTCAGTGGATTTAATTTCCGATCGACAAGCGGGCCCGCATGTCACGAGACGGCTTACAAGATAGTGCATGGACCACGGTCCATGACCGTTCACAACACGATGATCGTGCGTTTAAGTGGCGAGCCCACTTGTCGATACCATCGCTATCTCCTCGGGTTTCATATCGGGCCCGCATGTCATGACTCATCTACACGCTTAAGACACCATTAATAATAAGTAAGTGCATATTAAGTCCCAATGACGGATCTACGCTTGTCGGTCCGTCTGACAACGCTGCCGCGGCGCTGTTCGGGCGGCTTGCGGTCTGCGCGCCACGGCGAGGCCGGCCAAGGGCTAGCATGATGCGCAATAACCTTACGCAACTTTGGGTGCTCGTGGCGACCCTTGAGGTGGCCTGTGCCGGCGGCTCGTCGGAGAGGAGCGGCGGCGGTGATACAGCAAACGTGCATGCGAGAAATGAAGCTCCGCAAGAGTCCAATAGCGGGTGCCTGGGGTTCTAAGGACTACCAGGACTGGGGCAGTGGAGGTCAGTGCTTGCTTGGCGTCGGCAATGGCCACGGCGATAGTAAGGTCCACCGAGGAGATAGGGCCCTGCGAAGAACTAGGACGAGTGAATGCCCCAGGATAGCCCAAGTACCATTAGAGGATGCTTCAGAAGCAGGGAATTGGCGAATGGCTTACCGGAGCAAGGTGGGAGACGAAGAGTTTGGATTTCGGCCAATTTGGTTCAACTCTCAATTACACGGTTTCCTGGCATGCATTGCAAAAATTAGTTGAGGGGAACTCATCCCTGAGCTCAAAGACATGATATGACGCGCACAGATCGGAGGGGGACTCACCAGAGGCGAAGATGGCAAGGCAATGCCACGGTGGGGAAACTTTGGCCGCGCACTGGAGCCGTCGAGAGCAAGGGGGTGACTTGGGTCCTACACGCAATCGCAACGACCCCAGTAAGCAAAAATGGAAACGAGATAGCTAGTAGAAGCCCAAAGACACAGTGGAATGAAACCTACCGGGGAGATGAACGCAATCTAGCTTCCCTCTCCTCGGCAGCTGGAGGAGAAGTGAAGGGGGGTAGAGAGCAGGGGTGCGAGTTAAAGGCAATGGGTGGACGAGGCAAAGCGGCGTTAGATGGCGATGGCCCAGATAGGTCACGAAGGGCGGTGCGGTCACGGCCGACGCGAGCTCAAGAGAGCATGGCGGGCGCGTGGCGCTTGGCTTCGCGCGAGGCTTGGCGAGGGAGAAGATGATGATCCGAGTGGGACCAGATGGCGAGAGAGAGATAGACGGAGCGAGCGGGGTAGCGAGGAGATCGGCCGTTGGATCTGGATCAGAGGGTCAGCAACCAAGAGGGTTTGGTTGGGACGGCTCGCCAAGTGGCTCGGTCGGACTACTATGCATTGGGTTTGAGCCCGAGGAACAGTACTCCTATTTGACCAGATTTGAATTTTAAACCTCGTAGTTTGACCAGGCTTCAAAATATAGCAATAAAGTTTATAAAAAGGTGAAATAAATCAGGGAGGTCCCTGGGGTGACCTAGTATCCAGAAAAAATCTAAAAACCCACTGTTCATTATTCATTTGGTATATTTCAAATTTCCAAAAGCATATGTTGATAATTGAGTTTGAAATTTATGAGGTTCATATTGGGTTCGAAAAATTTTGGGAAAAAATATATTAATACATGATAATTAATATAATAATTGAATAAATTGTTTCACAAGGATGATCCTAAGTTTTTGATATTGTTTTCTTAAGGATTTATTTGTGTAAGAATAGGTTCATATATTTGAATAAGCTTTTCCAAATGCAGTGTATGATAAAAATGCTTGAAAAACATGATGCATGCTAATGAGATGCATAGTAATCTTCTTTATTAATTTGGGGATGTGACAGTAAGAGAAAGCCTTAGTCCTTGTGCTGTTCCAGTTCTTTTGGTTACTAAGAAAGACGGTAGTTGGCGTATGTGTGTTGATTGCAGAGCCATTAATAAGATTACTATAAGGTATCGTCATCCTATCTAAGGCTAGACGACATGCTAGATGAATTGAGTGGTTCTATTATTTTCACAAAGATTGACTTGCGGAGTGGTTACCACCAGATTAGAATGAAATTAGGAGATGAATGGAAAACTGCTTTTAAAATTAAGTTCGGATTATATGAGTGGTTAGTGATGCCTTTCGGTCTAAATAATGCACCTAGTACTTTTATGCGTTTGATGAACGATGTTTTACGTCCTTTCATTGGAAAATTTGTGGTGGTTTACTTTCATGATATCTTGATTTATAGCAAGTCACATGAGCAACACTTAAATCATATACGTGTTGTTTTTAATGCTTTGAGAGACGACGCTTGTTTGGTAACCTCGAGAAGTGCATCTTTGCACCGATCGAGTTGCATTTCTTGGTTATGTTGTGACACCACAGTGGCATTGAGGTGGATGAGACAAAGATTGTAGCCATCCAAAGTCTGGCCGACGCCTACTCTCGTGTCACAAGTGCGGAGCTTCCATGGCCTTGTTGGATTCTATCGGCGCTTTGTGCGGGATTTCAAAGAACATTGCCGCACCATTGAATGAATTGACAAAGAAAGGAGTGTCTTTCCAATGGGGACTGACAAGAGAAGGCATTCAACTTGTTGAAAGAGAAGCTCACCCAAGCACCCCTACTCCAACTCCCGATTTTGGTAAGACTTTTGAAATTGAATGTGATGCGGTGGGATTGGGATAGGTGGTGTATTGATTCAAGAAGGTAAACCGGTTGCATATTTCAAATAAAAACTAAATGGGCCTAGTTTGAATTATTCCACCTATGATAAGGAATTGTATGCTTTAGTTCGAGTGCTTCAAACTTGGCAAGATTATCTATGGCCCAAAGAATTTGTTATACATTGGATCATGAATCGCTAAAACATATTAGAAGTCAAGCTAAACTGAATAAACGACATGCTAACTGGGTAGAATTTATTGAGTTATTCCCATATGTTATAAAGCATAAGAAAGGTAAGAATAATGTGATTGCTGATGCGCTCTCTAGACGTTATACCATGTTATCTCAACTAGACCATAAGATTTTTGGTTTGGAGGCCATTAAGAGTTTATATGTCACTGATTTGGACTTTAAGGAAGTGCTTGAACATTGTAAAGGAGGGAAGACATGGAATAACTATGTGCTGAATGATGGTTTGGTCTATCATACTAACAAGCTATGCGTTCCAGCTAGCTCTGTTCGTCTTTTGTTGTTACAGGAGGCACATGGAGGAGGTTTGATGGCGCATTTTGGAGCAAAGAAGACAGAAGATGTGCTGGCCACCCACTTCTTTTGGCTAAAGATGAGGCGTGATGTCGAGCGCTACGTAGCTCGCCGCACTACATGCAACAAAGCTAAGTCCCATCTCCTTCCACATGGACTTTATATGCCTCTTCCTATTCCTAGCGCCCCTTGGGAGGATATTTCTATGGATTTTGTTTTAGGATTGCCTAGGACAAAGAGGGGGGGGGAGATAGTATATTTGTAGTAGTGGATCGATTTTCTAAAATGGCACATTTTATATCTTGTCACAAGAGCGATGATGCTACAAACATAGCTGATTTGTTTTTCAGAGAAATCATTCGCTTACATGGAGTGCCCAATACAATTGTCTCGGATCGTGATGCGAAGTTTTTGAGCCACTTTTGGAGATCATTTTGGAATAAATTGGGAACAAAGCTGCTGTTCTCTACTACATGCCATCCCCAAACTGATGGACAAACGGAGGTTGTCAACCGCACGTTATCCACCATGTTGCGGGCTGTTTTAAAGAAGAACTTGAAGATGTGGGAAGAGTGTTTACCGCATATTGAGTTTGCTTACAATAGGTCAGTACACTCCACCACCAATGTAAGTCCATTTTAGGTAGTGTATGGTTTTAACCCCCGTGCTCCTATTGATTTACAACCTTTACCGACCTCTGAAAAAATTAATCTAGATGCTAAGAAGCGTGCTGCATTTATTCTCAAGTTACATGAAACCACTAAAGAGAATATAGAGCATATGACTGAAAGGTATAAGGTTGCTGAAAGTAAACGTAGGAAAGTTGTCAAATTTGAATCAGGTGATTTAGTTTGGGTTCATTTGAGAAAGGATAGATTTCCGGAATTAAGAAAATCAAAGTTGATGCCTAGAGCTGAAGGACCGTTTAAGACAATTAAGAAGATAAATGATAATGCATATCAATTAGAATTACCTGCAGATTTTGGGGTTAGCCCCACATTTAACATTTCAGATTTGAAACCATACGTGGGAGAAGAAGATGAGCTTGAGTCGAGGACGACTCCAATTCAAGAGGGGGAGTATGATGAGGACATCCCTCCTTCGGATACACGCACTACACAAGACCCTCTAGATCTGGGTGCTGAACTACACGGTCCTATGACAAGAGCTAGAGCACGTCACTTAATCGATCAGGTAAAGTCGTTTCTAGGGCTGAGTGTATTATTTGAGAACTCTATGATGGTGCCTAATAGAGATGATTTACTTGTACTCAGGAATCTAGGATTACGACCAGTTCAAGAAGGTCCACGACCAATTCCGCAGGGTCTACGACCACTACAAGAAGACCTACGACTAGTTGATTCGATTGGAGCAATCTACGACCAGAAAAGCGAGCACAGTACTCGTTGGACACAATCTACGACTAAAGATAGCATGGACTCCTCAAGACCACCCTAGGACAAGTCCTACGACCGGATCTTCGACCGTAAATACGCAACACAAGGTGTTTGCACACCGCTTTGGAAACTAATAAGACTTTGTAAACGTGACGAGGTCGGAGTCCATGTTGTGTACGCTTCATCCCACGCGCACAACCCTAGGTCGACCTCCTCACGTTTCCCTATATATATACGATGAGTCTGTCATAGTTTAGGTGGGTTTTTCTTAGACTATTACGCCAATTGCGCTACGCGATTATCGGTTTGAGGAACCCCACTTGTAAACTTCATCCATATCCGCAATACAATTCAGATTGCATCTACCTTGTTCTTGTGAGTTGCTTCGATTGCTTGCAGGAACAATAACCTTCGTGGTAAGGTCGATCACGTGCAAGCGTGGTCGATAACGACAGGCGTGCGGGTGTAGCGAATTGCGAGGTGACGATCTGTTGGTCGGAAGCCTCAAAGCGTCAACGTCCTCACGACGAACCAAATCGAACCTATCGGAAGATCGGGCCGCCGTGACTCATCACTAGGGAAACCTAAGGATATTATTTCTACAACAGGAAAGAAGGCAAAGTTTTGTTGCCCGAAATGGTGTCTTTTTGGAGAAAGAGTTTCTTTCGAAAGGAGTCAGTGGGAGAAAGGTACAACTCGAAAAAATTCGAGAAACGTCTGAAAGTGTTTTAACTCCTACTAAACCTCTACAGGATGAACAAAATATTGTTGAACCTGCAGATGAGGCATCAGCCCTACGTATATCTAAAAGGTCATGTCAATTGCCTATAAGGTATGGGTATGACATATTGTTATTGAATAATGATGAGCCTAAGACTTATGAGGAAGCAATGATGGACCCAGACTCTGAGAAATGGCTCAGTGCTATGAAATCCGAGATAGACTCCATGAGAGACAATCATGTTTGGAACCTGGTTGATCTACATGATGGTGTTAAAACCATTCAGTGCAAATGGATCTATAAGAAAAAGATTGATATGGATGAAAATATTTACATTCATAAAGCTCGACTAGTCGCAAAAGGGTTTCGACAATTTCAAGGAGTTGACTACGGTGAGACTTTCTCACCGGTAGCGATGCTTAAATCTAGACAGATCATTCTTGCTATTGCTGCATATTTCGACTATGAGATATGGCATATGGATGTCAAAACGGCTTTCCTTAATGGAAACCTAAGTGAGGATGTGTACATGACACAACCTGAAGGTTTTGTCGATCCAAAGAATGCTAGTAAATTGTGTAAACTTCAGAAATCCATTTATGGGTTGAAGCAAGCATCTCGGAGTTAGAATTTACGTTTTGATGAGAAAATCAAAAGGTTTGATTTTGTCAAGAACAAAGAAGAACATTGTGTTTACATGAAGGTTAGTGGGAGCGTACTTGTAATTCTAATCTTATATGTGGATGATATATTATTGATTGGGAATGACATTCCTATGCTGGAAACTGTTAAGGCGTCACTGAAAGATAGTTTTTCTTTGAAGGACCTAGGAGAGGCAGCATATATCTTAGGGATAAAGATCTATAGAGACAGATCATGAAGGCTAATTGGATTAAGTCAAAGTACTTATATTGATAAGGTGTTGATTCGGTTCAATATGCAGGATGCCAAGAAAGGGTTCTTGCCTATGCCACATGGCATAAGTCCTAGCAAGAGTCAGTGTCCTTCGATAACTGATGAGCGAGACCGTGTGAATGGTATTCCATATGCTTCGGCTATTGGATATATCATGTATACCATGATATGTACTCAACCAGATGTATCATATGCTCTAAGTGTTACAAGCAGATACCAAACTGATCCTGGTGAAGGTCACTGGACAGCTGTGAAAAATATTCTTAAGTACTTGAGAAGGACTAAGAATGTGTTCCTAGTTTATGGCGGTGATGAAGAGCTCATTGTAAATAGTTACACCAATGCAACCTTCTAAACCGACAAAGATGATTATCGTTCGCAGTCTGATTTTGTATTCCTTTTGAATGGAGGAGCCATGAGCTGGAAAAGTTTCAAGCAAGAGACGGTTGCTGATTCTACGACGGAGGCCGAGTACATTGCAGCTTCCGAAACTGCGAAAGAAGGTGTTTGGATAAGGAATTTCATTGCTGAGTTGGATGTGGTTCCGAGTGTTTCGAGCCCACTGGATCTCTATTATGATAATAATAGAGCCATTGCGCAGGCTAAGGAGTCTGAATCCTATCAAAACTCCAAGCATATACTCAAGCGTTATCATCTTATTCGTGAATTAGTGGATAGAGGAGATGTTAAGATATGCAAAGTTCTGTGGATATCGTGAGGATATGTGCACGATCTCAGGATGATGAGTCAATTGGCAATGGCTTTGTTGGTTTGCAAAATCTCGCTGGGTTTGCTTCTTCTTTGTCGGACTACAAAGTGTCCGACGGTGGTGTGGGCGTCGGACCGCCGTGGAATGATCGGACCGGCCGTGGTGGCGATCGGACCGGCGACCTAAGTTTGGTTTTGAGCCGAGCCAAAATAGGTTGTGTAGGCAAGTGAGGAGTCTCCGGATGTGGTCCCATCATTTTGGAGCTCCAGTCAAAAGTTCTATTCGATTGAAATTTCCGTAAGGTTTGGAATTTCTCGCTTGAATTTTGGCTAAGTCTTGACCGTCCGACCGCCCGTTGTGGCGTGGTCCGACCGGCATGAATCGGTCGGACCGCCCGCCGTGGGCTCGGACCAGCGATCACTTGGAGGTGAGCCAAGTGTTGCATTGAGTTTGTTCTGAGCGTGTTATTCTATGGACTTCAATGCTTTATTGATGTATATTGCATTGTGGAACTAACGTGGGTCAAGTTGTGAAGAACTTGTTCCCGGAAACGGTTTGTTTGTCTATTACTGTGCAGGTGGCTTGTAGGTCAACGACGTCAACGGTGAGTGGATCGGGACTACGCTTGGAGAGCCGAGGTCCAGAACGATCGTGGATACCGGGTGAGGTCGTGTGACTCAAGCATGGTGCAGGATGGGCAAGATCGATCGAACGGGTGGTTCGGTGCAGCTGGTTGGATCAGGCGGTGCGGATATCGGTGCAAGTCTCTGGGAGGTTCCGATGGGATTCGGACAAGAGAGGCTTGGCAACGCGATGAGAACCGCTGATCAACCTACGCGTGGTGAAGCAGGCGATTGCTTCAACAGTTGAGAGTGTGGGTCCCATGTGTGAGTGGGTCCCAAAAAGTGGATCCCTAGTCCTCTCCTATAAATAGAAGGGGGGAGATGTAAAACTCTAGAGAGGCATTCATTTGGTTTCTTCCCTTGCTTTTCTAGGGTTAGGGTTTGGAGAGGAAGAGAGGGAGAGATTGTATGCTCCTTGGGTGAGCTCTTGTCCTCCTAGTTGGAGTGGCTTTGTAAGCATCTTGTGAGATCAATCAATCTTGTGATGCTTGCTTGAGAGATCTTTTGTCTCCTCTTGTGTTCTTCTCTCAATTGAATGAATTTGGTGCTTCCTTGATTCAAGGGTTTATGCTTGGTCTCTTGACCCATTTTGTCTTGCTTTGGTGTGTGGGAATACTCCTAGAATCATCTAGACCATCAATCCCCACAAGCAAGTCTTGAATCAAAGTTTTTCACATTTCTAGGGTTTGTGCACTTCTTGATTAAATCCTTGAGGGATCGATTCTGTGAAGCGGGTCTGAAGGATCGTCGCTAGAAATTGGTCTCTAATATCATTAGGGAGGTGTGCTCGAAATTTGGTCAAGTTTCATTGGTTGAATCAAAAGTTGGATCAAATTTCGTTTTGGATTTGGGGTGGATTTTTCAAGATTGGATCGAACCGTCCGACGGTCTTGTAACGCGGTCCGACCGCCAGATATTCAGACCGTTGTATCGCGGGTCGAACCGTTGCCCACCGGTCCGACCGCCGATAGTTGCTTGGCCGATCATTGGTTGAACGTCGGTCGACCGCCTTGGTAACCGGTCCGACCGCCGTGCTCTGATCAACCCTTTGAGTTTAAGTCTCCACATTTGTGTCGTGTGGATGTCGGGGGTTATCGAATTCAGCACAAGGCTTCCGCTGTGTGCTTACTGATCTTCTTAGCCTTCATAGCTAAAGGAGTGAAGTTCGTGTTGAATTTGATTTAGGCGAGAAAGTTTTGAAAGCGCCTATTCACCCCCCCCTCAGTCGCCTTTCCGGTCCTACAAGTGGTATCAGAGCCGGTTAGCTCTTTTCTATAGATCTTAACCGGTCTTTGGAGCCATGGCGACTGAGCGATATTCTATCAGGCCACATGTTTTCGATGGAGTTGATTTTGCATATTGGAAGGCCCGAATGGAGGCGTACATCGAGGCTCAAGGGCACGCGATTTGGCTTAAGGTGAAAAACCCTTATGTCGTGCCAGCCGATGACAATTTGATCACTCCAGATGTGGAGAACAACAGCAGGGCTCGGAATTTTTTGATTCAAGGCCTTAGTCGATCGGAGTTTGAGCGTGTCGCTCATTTGCTGTCTGCTCATGAGATCCGCGACTCTTTGTGATTATCATGAAGGGTCCATCGCGATCAAGGAAGTGAGACAGAACCTTAAGAAAGCATACTCCAAGATCGAGCAAAGACACGTGAATCTTTAGATGAGTGGGGAGATTTTCTAAAATTCTTCATGATCTCCGCTACTGTTGATCTTGTATTTTTCGAAGTCAAAATGCACGCCAACCTGTTGGGTGCTTTGGATGTGAAGGTGCGGGGATGAAGATCATCGCCATCAATGACAACATCACATGAGTGACCTTACCATGGATAAGCTTTACTCGAGGTTGAAGACGCATGAGATTGATTTTATCTCGCCTCCCACGACAGAGCCGATGGCTTTAGTGGTCGACCAATCTAAGGGTAGATACGCTGATTCTTTTAATGTTAGCTCATCTGGATTTTCTTTGTCTGCTTTGCATTCCTTGAGCGATGAGCAACTTGAGAGACTACCTGAAGATGATTTAGCCCTCCTATCCACCAAATTCACGAGAGCGTACAATAATGTGAGGAGTAGGAGGAGAGGTGGACCTATCACATGCTTCGAGTGTGGTGAGCTCAACCACATTCGCTCTAGATGCCCCAAGCTGAAGGGCAAGGAGGAGAAGGAGTCACAAAGGCATCCTCAAGCGAGGGATGCTAAGTCCAAGAAGACAAACTATCGCAAGTTTGTCAGCCGAGTCCTTGAAGCTCTAGAGGATGTGAGCATGGAAGATGTGGACTCGGAGTCGGAGGATGACAAGAGTGACTCCCGTGGCAAGAAGAAGGCACGTGATTTCACTGGCATGTGCTTTATGGCTAAAAACAGCCACGACAAATGACTCCTCCAACAAATGAGGATCCTTTAGTGATCCCGATGAGGTATGCCCTTCACTTCCTGACATGAAAAGGGCTTTAGTGCTTGCTGAACAAAAATTGCATAAGCAAGCTAAAGTGATCAAGAAACAGGATACTATGATTGATAATTTGAACCTAGAAGTGGTTAGGCTCAAATCCATTAATCCTGATGATTTCTGTGATTCATGCTCTAGCTTGCTTAATGAATTGTCAAGCTTGAATAATGCTCATTCCTCTGTTGAAAAACAATTGGAAAATGCTCTTTCTGAACTAGAATCTCTCAAGTCTAGTTCTGTTTGCATGAATGCCATTCCGCTTGATGTGACTGCTTTAGATGCTATTCCATTAAATTGCTCAAACTGTGCTTTGCTAGAATTGAAATCGATAGCTCTTTAAAAGAATTGCAAAATTTGATGCTAGTCACACTTGTTCTCATTGTAAGAATAATCGAATTAAAATGCAAGAGATGACTGAAATGGTTGCTTATTCTAGAATTGCCTCTTGTGAAAATTGCCCTAAGCTTACAATTGAGATTGAAGCTTTAAACAAGACTCTTGAAGAGAAAGCTAAAATTGAAAGATCCATGTCTCTTACTGCTTCCAAGAAAGTTATTGATTCTTCCTCTTGTATGTTGCATGCTAAAATTGAAAATGCTATTGGTAAGATACAAGAGGCTTTAGAGTCAAATTTAAGGAGCGATTGAATAGGATTGAGAGTCCTATTGTGTGTCTTGTGAGGCTCAAAGTGGAAGTGGATCTTCTTAAGAGCAAACATGTTGAGGCAATCGATTCTAAAAAGTGCTCCAATTGTGGAGTTTTGGCAAAAGAGAACGATTACCTCAAAATGACTCTTGAGAAGTTTTCTAGTGGGAAAAAGAAGCTCAACTTGATTCTAGATCAATCCAAGGTGAGTGTGAAAAACAGTGGCTTAGGCTTTAAGTCCCTAGAGCTCTCCAAGAATGTCTCACCAAAGATTGTTAGAGTTGTGAAAAGTGGTTTGGTTGAGCAAGAACCTTCTTTGACTCCAAAGGTTGTTCCTAAAGCTGTAGGTTCTGCTCAATCTCTTTCTAGCAAGAAAGGTGCTTCGTCTCACCAAGACGGACCCCTCAAAAGGTCAAGTACAATTGCACCTTCTCGCAAGAAAGAGGGCCACACCGCTGAGTTTTGCTTAGGAGAGCAAAGATTGAGAGGAAAGAGAGGATGAGCGCTTTGAGATCCATTAGAGGAGTCTCTTCTTCAGCGATAATCTCTAGAGCCGGGCAGCCTATTCAGCGTACCACATATAGGCCTAGGCGTGTAGAGAATCTTGTTGACTCTTTTGGTGGATCCAGGCAGCAGTGTGGTTTAGGATATCATGAGGATAGACCACGGGTAGCACCTAGACAGGGGGAGTATCGGTCTTTTGGTAGATCGTTTTGGAGAGGTCCAGGTGGTGCTCATGGGCATTCTTATGATTTTGTGCCTAATCATTTTCTCTCGCTTCTTTTGCTATTCCTGTGCCTCATCCATCTCAAGATCGACTCCTAGAACCTTTATCTCAAATCCCAGTACTGAGGCTTGGATGTTTTGAGGGAATTTGCTCTTTCTGTTTTCATTGTATCATAATGCATTTTTATTTCAAATGTCGTGCATTGCATAATAAAATTGTGGAGCTTTGAGTATTATCCTTGTATGGCTTGATTTCATACTCTATTCCTTGTCATATCAAATGATAGTCCATTGGACTTCTTTTATGGCTCTTCGTGTTTTGGCTTAGTTTTTCCTTGCTAGCTTTATATCTCGTGAGCAAATTGAATCGAATCATGTCTTGTTGGATCTTGTGACTAGTTTTGCTCTAGTGATCCTCTTATGATTCTTGCCATGTCTTACAAGTGAATTGAGTCTTGAACTTATTTTGAGATGAAAATGAGCTTTTATCTTCTTAAGTCAAGCAAATAAAAAAAGATTTTCGTGCGAAAAAGCGATCTCACCAATCCTTTCTCATGAGACGGCTTGCCATTGCACTAGGCATGAACTCAGGGGGAGTTTTGGATGACCTAGACCACTCTTTTAAGCTTATCGCTTGAGATGGTCGCGGCAAGGCTTGAGATCTAGCACAGTAAAAAAAGAAAAGAAAAGAAAATTGCCCAAAAGGGCTAAGTGCTTGAGCTTTGCTTCAAAAGAATTCTCTTAATGCTCAAAATGCCTCAATTCCTGTTTTGAGTCTCTTTTTGCTTATAGACATGGCTTGACTCATTTTTGGTTGCTTTTAGTGAATCTATGACATTGAGCAACCGTTCATGGTTTTAATTCTATTAATCTCAGATTTTTGCTATCTTGGTGTTAGCTTTATAAAGACATGTTTTGCCATGATTGAATATAGCTTCTACTCTTTATATGGCTTGGTATATGTCTTGTCTTGCCTACATAGATAATGGTCATGGCTCCTTTTGCTAAATTTCAAATAAAGTCATTTCTTCATGCTCGTTCTTCTCTCATGCATCTTGATGAATTCATTGTCAAAGGGGGAGAAGGATTGAAGAAAATGTTGCTTTGGAGCTTTTGGTTCACATAAGGTTTCATGCATAAAAGAACACACACACACACACAAAAAAAAATTTTGTGAACCTTTTGAAATTTGTGATCATAGTGAGTTGAGTCTCTGGGTTTCATTGCCTTTTTCTGATTTGAATTGCAATTCAAGAAGACTCACAATGATCAAAGGTCAAATAGAACTTATTGTCTTTCATATGGACCTTAGTGAGATTTTTGGCCATCTTCTGGATTTTGAATCTTTTGTGCGCTCAATGCCTTATCTCACTTGCCTTCACTATTTCAAGCCGACTTGGTGGTTCCTAAGCTTTTTCTTGCTTATGGACCAAGTTGTGCCTTTATGCGAAAACGGCGATTTTTACTTTTCATTTCGAAAAACCACATTTTCTTGGAAATTGCCAATGTGTTCATCAAGGGGGAGATTGTGGATATCGTGAGGATATGTGCACGATCTCAGGATGATGAGTCAATTGGCAATGGCTTTGTTGGTTTGCAAAATCTCGCGTTTTGGGGTTTGTTTCTTCTTTGTCGGACCACAGCGGTCGACCGGTGGTGTAGGGCGGTCGGACCGCCTGTGGGACTGGCCGGATCGGCCGTGGTGGCGATCGGACCGGCCGACCTAAGTTTGGTTTTTGAGCCGAGCCAAAAATAGGTTGTGTAGGCAAGTGAGAGTCTCTCCGGATGTGGTCCCATCATTTTGGAGCTCCCAAGTCAAAAGTTCTATTCGATTGAAATTTCCGAAGGTTTGAATTTTCGCTTAAATTTTGGCTAAGTCTTTGGACCGTCCGACCGCCGTTGGGAGCGGTCCGGCCAAGCATGAATCGGTCGGACCGCCCGTGGCGGTCAGACCGGCAGTCACTTGGAGGTGAGCCAAGTGTTGCATTGAGTTTGTTCTGAGCGTGTTATTCTATGGACTTCAATGCTTTATTGATGTATATTGCATTGTGGAACTAACGTGGGTCAAGTTGTGAAGAACTTGTTCCTAAACGGTTTGTTTGTCTATTATCATGCGGTGGCTTGCGAGTCAACGACGCCAACGGTGAGTGGATCGACTACGCTTGAGAGCCGAGGTCCGTAACGATCGTGGATACCGTGAGGTCGTGTGACTCAAGCATGGTGCAGATGGGCAAGATGGATCGAGCGGGTGGTTCGGTGCATTTGGTTGGATCGGCGGTGCGGATATCGGTGCAAGTCTGCCGGAGGTTCCGATGGGATTCGGACAAAGAGGCTTGGCGACGCGATGAGAACCGCCGATCAACCCACGCGTGGTGAAGTGTGATTGCTTCAGCAGCTTGAGAGTGTGGGTCCCATGTGTGAGTGGGTCCCAAAAGTGGATCCTAGTCCTCTCCTATAAATAGAAGGGGAGATGTAAAACTCTAGAGAGGCATTCATTTGGTTTCTTCCTTGCTTTTCTAGGGTTAGGGTTTGGAGAGGAAGAGAGGAGAGATTGTATGCTCCTTGGGTGAGCTCTTGTCCTCCTAGTTGGAGTGGCTTTGTAAGCATCTTGTGAGATCAATCAATCTTGTGATGCTTGCTTGAGAGATCTTTGTCTCCTCTTGTGTTCTTCTCTCAATTGAATGAATTTGGTGCTTCCTTGATTCAAGGGTTTATGCTTGGTCTCTTGACCCATTTTGTCTTGCTTTGGTGTGTGGGAATACTCCTAGAATCATCTAGACCATCAATCCCCACAAGCAAGTCTTGAATCAAAGTTTTTCACATTTCTAGGGTTTGTGCACTTCTTGATTAAATCCTTGAGGATCGATTCGTGAAGCGGATCTGAAGGATCGTCGCTAGAAATAGGTCTCTAATATCATTAGGAGGTGTGCTCAAATTTGGTCAAGTTTCATTGGTTGAATCAAAAGTTGGATCAAATTTCGTTTTGGATTTGGGGTGGATTTTTCAAGATCGGATCGAACCGGTCGACTGTCGCAACGGCGGTCCGACCGCCGTATATTTAGACATTTATCGCTGGTCGAACCGCTGTCCACCGGTCCGACCGCCAGATAGTTGCCGGTCAGACCGCTGGTTGAACGTCGGTCAGACCGCCCTTGGTAACCGGTCCGACCGCCTGTGCCCAGATCAACCCTTTGAGTTTAAGTCTCCACATTTGTGTCGTGTGGATGTCGGGGGTTATCGAATTCAGCACAAGGCTTCCGCTGTGTGCTTACTGATCTTCTTAGCCTTCATAGCTAAAGGAGTGAAGTTCGTGTTGAATTTGATTTAGGCGAGAAAGTTTTGAAAGCGCCTATTCACCCCCCCCCCCTCAGTTGCCTTTCCGGTCCTACAAGTTCATACGGATTTAAATGTTGTTGATCCGTTGACAAAGCCTCTCACATAGCCAAAGCATGAGGCGCACACAAGAGCTATCGGTATTAGATATTTAAATGATTGACTCTAGTGCAAGTAGGAGACTGTTGGAAATATGTCCTAGAGGCAATCATAAAGATGATTATATTTTATTATGTTTATAACATTGGATAATATGTTATCTTGTTCCTATAATAATATGAATACTATTTATTATCAAGTATGTGACTTGATTGTGAAATTCTATATTTCTGCGATGATTATTCTTAAACGTTCTCTGGTCGGAAACATATGAGAACACATATGAATAGACTAGCATATGTATTGGTTGATGACTATGTTTCACAGGTCATAGATATGGAGATATCAAACCAATAATATGGACACATGTTAGAGAATATGGTGTTGGAAAAGACCCACCTTGAGATATTGTTGAGATTGTTATGATTCTATGTATCATTAGTTGGTTTCAAGCAATGATGATGTATAATCCTTAGGCTTGAGATCAGTATGGTTTCCTACATGTGTAATAGCACTCTTAGGGGTTGCCAAACGCTACTCGTAACTGGGTAGTTGTAAAGGTAGCTTCCAGGTATGCTATGAAATATGCGAAGGGATGTGACTGGTCAGACATGAAATTTGCCCATCCTAACATAACAGGATAGATGTCTCTGAGCCCTCGTTGTGGTCGGATAAAGAAAGTGCATAGTCATACTACTAGTGGTCGAAGTGTCAACCACATAAAGTTATTCGATACTTGATCGAGAAAGTATTGAACAATCCATGGATGACACAACATCTCAAATGGAGTTCAACCAGATATCATGAGGCAAAGGGATAATACATGAGAAGGTCTTTCAGTTCGATCAGATACGGACTAGTCATATGGAGATACGAGCTGGTCGTAGGCTGGTCGAATATGGTCACTACGTGGTCGAAACCTGGTCTTAAAGAGTTACGAATTGGTCGAGACCAAATATGAACTTGTCGTATAGAGATACAAGCTGGTCGTTAGTGATATGGACGTAGTCATAGATCATATTGCATTAAGGTTCATCCAATATATTCTATGCGTGTTTGGGAATCGTTATGTGCTGCTAGGTACATCTAACGACTGGTGGTCAGAAAAGAGTTTTCGATTCACAACCGATTACACATGAACCTATAGGGTCGCACACTTAAAGGGTTAGGATTTGATTTGGACGGTGATCCGAATTCTTGTAGGCAACGAGTTCCTAATGGGCCTCAAGTACGAGATCCATCATAGATGCTTATGTATATAGAGGGGTGGTGGCATGGGGTGATCATGATCTTTTGAAGAACTCCTGAAACCGTAACAGCCACGCCTTCCTCATACCACGATGTCGGCGCTAGCACTCCAATGCGTGGTATCCCTGACCCGTACGTGTTGATACCTTGAAGGTGTTGTTGCGAAACATCAACACTAGGACGATCCGCAACTCGTGACGATCACAAGACTCGGAGAAGAAGACGTGTGGCGAGTACAACTACGACTGCATCAACTTGCTACATCGACTCTACTTCCGCTACGAGTCACTTGTCTAGTGGTAATCTCATAATTTATTACTAGCGAAAATTCTTTAATTACATAGTAAATTTTTATTTTATGCTATCGTAATCTACTCATAGCCTGACCGTGCTGACTACCAAGGCACAATACTAGTCAACGGCCTACCGGTCCCATGCCGTGCTGGCCCAGCTTCAAGTGCCAAGTCTAGTCATGGCTAGTCCAATGGTAAAAACCATTTTTACTGTCAGGTCCAGCTGAACCGGCCAGCTTGGCAAGTACATGATGCCGCGTGGCGTTCATGCGTGAGAGCGTTGCCACCACGACCGTCAGATGAGAAACACCAGATTGAGATAACCGTTGGAGTAAAAAAAAATATTGGGAGGGTCTCTGCCCCTCCGTTGTTAAGATTTTACCATATCGTAACACATATCTCGAAGTAAGGCAACAACTCCCCATGTCCTGCTCATTATCCTCGTCCTCCCGTTACTGCCTCCGTGAGTTCCACAACTCCAATTCTCCCGGTGACCTTCATGGCGCTGTCATGGCCTACCATCACCACCACCACACCCTCATTACACGACCAGCACATAAGAGTCCATGGAGCACATAGAGTCCATGGAGGCCAGCACATCGAGACCATCACATCAGATTTTTCAAGAACTTTTTGTTTTTGAAGAATCAGATTTTCAAGAACTGATTATTTTTCCAATGGCCTTCTCAGTTTTTTAATGCAAAAGCATGAACCGGGTGGTGCTCCTTGACACATTCTAGATGATGGTATCTACAGCAATAGAGAAATTTTTGGTTCTCCATCAGAAGGTGGGAAAATATGAATTCGTAGATGTAGTAATGTCGCTACGGTGAAGTCCATTGGAGTGGTCAAGTTCAATCAGACCTACGCCTCTTGCCATCGGAGCTCTGACTTCCTTTCCACCCTTGCCGCAACATGTGCCTTACTCGTCGCGCGATCCCAAACATCGTTGGCTCGCTGCCGGCCTGACGTCGCCGTGTACTGTCCCTCTGCCTTTCTGGTGTCCCTAGGCACTCCTTCGATTTGCGGGAGAAATTTATCTTTTCAAATGGGGCCGTGGAAGAATTGGAGCTGATTAAGCTTCTCATGGAGGCAACTAGAGGTAAAGATATGGAATGGGCCATGGGTAGTTGTTGCTTTGCTTTGAGATATGTGAGTAACACCCTAAAAATATTTGAATGCAAAAATACATGAATTTTGACAAATTTCATGTGTCATCTGTTGTCATGCTGTTGACTAGATTTCTCAGATTTATTTGATCTGTATTTTTTTCTTGCCGACACAAGAAAACCTCAAACCACAGACCCTAGAATCAGAATAATACTCCAAAAACTAGTTAGAATTGTTTAGCAAAATACCAGATTGGGATCTACTATCTCTAGGAAAAATTTAAAAGTAAAGCTTCTCTTCTTGTCTCCAGCCCTTTCCCTAATCTCCCCCTTGCCTCCATTGTCAGCCAGCATGATGCCGTAAGCCACCGAGCCTGCTTGTCTAGTCGTGGCAGCCACCCCCCCCCCCGGTGCACCGTAGTACCACTCTAGCGCTTCCCGGTGCACTGTTCCTCCGACCAGTGGCCAGCTGAACCGGTGCAGTCGAGACCGCACCCTGGTCGTGGTCAACTGAACGGGCCCAGGTCGGGTGCTAGTCAAGCCAGTGCGACCAGAGACCGCCCCTGGTCGTAGTCTTCTATGTGGGCCCGGCAGTGCGTCCTCTCCCCTGCTGGCGTCAACACCTACTGAGTTTGGACGTCCCGATGTGACTTGGTGCGTGCGATGGTAGCCGCCGTCGCTCAGCCATTAAGCGCCATCGCTCAACATGTCACCTCGATGTACTGTGTTGTCGACTCCATCGCTATCGCCAACCACCTCATGGTACTGTGCAGCGCGAGATGCAGTGTATGATCGGTCGACCTCCACCCCCCTGCACCTATAAATAGTAACCCCAGACCCTCCTACTGCCGTTTCGCACCACAAGAGCTAGTTCTCCCCTTCTTTCCTTCCTCCATTCTACAAGAGAGCTCGAGCTCTAGGTAAGGCTTGAGCGCTCGCTTCGGCCGATGCTTCCACGAAGTCACCAGTAGCATTAGTGCCATCAGTGAAGCCCTCTTCTTCTGGAATGCCTCAGCTCTTATTCCCTAACTCAGAGGTGACTCCCCTCATGGATTCCACTCTATATTCGCAGGAACCACCGACCTCGTTCATCCTTCCCACCGCCCAGAGTAGCGCCGACAGTTGGATCGACCTCAACGGCCAACACCGCCCCTCGCAGCCTCTCCCGCCGTCACAGACCTTCGTCGTCAGACCGTCTCCGGCTAACTTGTTTCTTCCGCTTCCTACCGTTATGTTCCTAGTGGCCACTAGAGGCTCTTTTCCACTCTTGATGCACGAAAGCTTTGCCAAAGCGATGAATGCACTGTAGACCCAAGTTGTAGTCGAATCGGACCAGGTGGTCGCACCCCCAACTTGAAGTATAGCGAAACCCAAGATAGTCGAACGCCGCCCCGCCTAATGCTATGGTCGAACCTATACTTCCAACCAGATGGTCGAAACTCCCTCCGACCGAATGGTCGAAGCTCCTCCCAATTAGACGGACGAAACTCCTTGGAGTGAATGGACGAAACCCCTTTTTACCTAATGGTAGGAACTCTCTTCGACCGGATGGTCGAAACTCCCTTCGACTCAATGGTCGAAACTCCCCTCGACTGGGTGATGGAAACTCTCTTCGACCGGATGGTCGAAACTCATCTCGACCAGATGGTAGAAAGTCTTTTCGACCGGATGGTCGAAACTCTTCTTCGACCAGTTAGTCAAAACTCATCTTCGATCACCAGTCGAAGATTTCGTCGATTAGTTAGTCAAAACTCATCTTCAACTAGATCGGCCAGTTAGTCGAAACTTCTTCGACCAGTTAGTCGAAACTCTCCTCCGACCAGCCCGTCGAAGACATCTTCGACTAGTTAGTCGAAAACCGGTCCGACTAGCTTCTCAAAACTTCTTCGACTAATAGTCGAAATTCCTCCGACGAGTAGTTGAAACCCCTTCCAAAATTTCGTTCGACTAGTTGGTCTAAACTCCTTCGACCAACTAGTCGAAATTCCGTTGACCAGTAGTCGAAACAATGAACAGTAGTCGAAACAGTGAGTAGTACTCGAAACCATGAACTAGTACTCGAAATCCTCTCTACCTAGTATTCGAAACTCATCCCGACTAAGTGGTCGAAACTATGAGTAGAACTCGAAAACCTTCTCAACCAAGTACTCGAGACCCATCTCGACGAAGTGGTCAAAGCTATACACAGAACTCGAAACTTTCTCGACAAAGTATTTGAGACCCATCCGGAACCCCATCCCGACTAAGTGGTCGAAACTATGAGTAGAACTCGAAAACCTTCTCAACCAAGTACTCGAGACCCATCTCGACGAAGTGGTCAAAGCTACACACAGAACTCGAAAACTTTCCGACAAAGTATTTGAGACCCATCCGGAACAAGTAGTCGAAACTGTGAACAGTACTCGTGTTGGATCGAAACGGCGACTAGAGGAGGGGTGAATAGGAGTCAGATTCAACACGATTTTCACTACAATAGATATGAGAGTTTTGAAGATTAATATACAAGCATAGCGAAAGACTTGTATTGAATCCAATCAAAACCCCGAAGCAAAACAACTAAAAACCACAAAAACTCAATCTGCCATAAGTTGGGCGGTCTGACCACTCAGATTGGCGGGTTGACTTTTACATGGGACGGTTTGACCTCTCAGATGGGCGGTTTGACCTCCAGCTTGATAAACAGTAAAATCAGCCTGAAAAACAAAGTTACAAATAGGTCTAACATTTGATCTATAACTCCAAACTCGAGGAAACTTGGCACACACCTTCTCTAGGGTATTAAGAACCTATTCCAATCAAAGATCGTGAAGACCCTTGGAAAAGTTCCAACTTTTTTCCGTTTGAGTGAAGGATGGTTCAAAACCGAGTCAAAACGAAAACTAGATCCAAAAACTTGCTCGTGGGTTAAAGATGATCAAGATGATCCTAGATGAGTTCCCACATGTCACAGCAAGCAAGATTGAGGGCAGAGACCAAAAGAAAACTTGAGAATCAAAGAAAACCCCAAAATCACAAAATAGAGAGTAAGAACGAAAAGAGACTCATCTCAAGAGAACTTGCATAGATTGATTTGTGATTGTTGCTGGTTTACAGTCACTCCATCAAGGAGGACAAAACTCAATATATCAGCACACTATGATCAGCACACTATCAATCTCCTCTCTAGAATCCTAACATCTCCACTCCCTAATCTCAAAAGCAAACTAGGGTTTCAAAATAAGCAAAAGAATCAAGGAGGTGCTACAACACCCTCCCATATTTATAGTGGAGGCTAACCTTCTAGAAGAGTTTCCTATTGGGCACCCGTTAAGCCCACACACAAACGGGTTTAACACACGCACGTATTTTAAAGCGCCGTCTTTATCTTCTCTTGACCTAAACCGCTTCTCTTTGCGTCGTCTTGCTCCGTGGTTTAGCCAAAAGCAATCAAGGCGGCATTTTAGTGATATTACAAAAATACCCCTTCTCGATCCTTCTCCAATGACCGAGTCCAATCTTCATGAAGCAGTTCCATGCTTTGCCACGTGCAGGTTGATCAACGGCTGTGGATATCGTGAGGATATGTGCACGATCTCAGAATGATGAGTCAATTGGCAATGGCTTTGTTGGTTTGCAAAATCTCGCGTTTTCGGTTTTGCTTCAGGTCTGTCAGACCACAGGCGGTCTGACCGGTGACGTGGGCGGTCAAACCGCCCGTGGATAGGTCGGACCGGCCGTGGTTGCCGGTCGGACCGGACTTGCCTCTAAGTGGTTTTTGGAGCTAAGCCAAAAATAGGTTGTGTAGGCAAGTGAGGGGAGTCTCCTGGATGTGGTCACATTATTTTAGGAGCTCCCAGTCAAAAGTTCTATTCAGTTGAAAATTCCAGAAGGTTTCGGATTTTCAAGTTGGAATTTTGGCTAAGTCTTTTCGGGCGGTCCGACCGCCGTTGTGAAATCGGTCCGACCGGCCTGAAATCGGTCGGACCGGCAGTGTGGGGCGGTCAAACCGCCGATCACTTGAAGGTTAGCCATTTTGGCATTGTTGAGATTTGAATGTGTTTTATGTATGGATTTCAATGCTTTATTGTTGCATATTGCATTGTGGGACTAACGTGGGTCAAGTTGTGAAGAACTTGTTCCCGAAGACGATTTATTTGTCTATTGTTGTGCAGGTGGCTTGCAGGTCAACGACGTCAACGGTAAGGTGGATCGGGACTACGCTTGGAGAGCGAGGTCGAGCGATCATGGATGCGGGTGAGGTCGTGTGACTCAAGCATGGTGCGAGAATGGGCAAGATGGATCGAGCGGTAGTTCGGTCGGTTGGTTGGATCAGGCGGTGCGGAAGTCGGTGCAAGTCTCTGGGAGGTTCCGATGGGATTCGGACGGAAGAGACTTGCCGACGTGATGAGAGCCGCTGATCAACCTACACGTGGTGAAGTAGGCGATTGCTTCAACAGTTGTGTGAGTGGGTCCCATGTGTGTGTGGGCCTTCATGGGAGCCCATTAGTGGAAACCCTAGGCCTCTCCTATAAATAGAAAGGGGGTAGAGGAAAAACCCCCTAAGCACTCATTTGGACCCCTCTTCCTTTTTTTAGGGTTTGGAGAGGAGAGGAGAGGAGAAGCTAGGGTTTAGAGAGATTGTGTGTGCTCCTTGTGTGAGCTCTTGTCCTCCTTGAGGGAGTGGCTTTGTAAGCATCTTGTGGGATCAATCAATCTTGTGATGCTTGCTTAAGAGATCGATTGTCTCCTTTGTGTTCTTCTCTCTTTTTGATGAGTTATGTGGTTCCTTGATTCAAGTGTTTATGCTTGGTCTTTTGACCTATTTTATCTTGCTTTGATGTGTGGGAATACTCCTAGAGTCATCTAGATCATCAACCCCCACAAGCAAGTCTTGAATCAAGTTTTTCATATTTCTAGGGTTTGTGCACTTCTTTGGTTAAATCGTCAGAGATCGATTATGTGAAGTGGATCTGAAGGATCGTCGCTAGAAATAGGTCTCTAATATCCTTAGGGAGGTGTGCTCCAAATTTGGTCAAGTTTCATTGGTTGAATCAAAAGTTGGACCAAATTTCGTTTTGGATTTGGGCATTGTTTTTCAGTACTGGACTAAATCGGTCAGACCGATTTATCAACGGCGGTCAGACCGCCCGCTTTTCAGACCGCCCGTTAAAGGCCGGTCGAACCGATTTAAAACGGTCGGACCGCCCTTTGGTAGCCGGTCAGACCGCCAGTGCCCAGACCGACCCAGTGAGATCAATTCTCTACATTTGCGTCGTGTGGTTAAGGGGGTTATCGATTTCAGCACAAGGCTTCCTCTGTGCGCTTACAGATCTTCTTAGCTTTCATAGCTAAAGGAGTAAAGTTCGTGTTGAATTTGATTAAGACGAGAAATTTGAGAAAGCGCCTATTCACCCCCCTCTAGTCGCCTTTACGGTCCTACAACGGCTCTCATCATGTCGGCAACTCTCTCCCATCCGGCTCCCACCGAAACAACCATAGCACTTTGTTGGACTGAAACGGTGACTAGAGGGGGGTGAATAGGAGCAAGATCTCTTTTTCACAAAGATCGGATTTAATACGATTTTCACTCCAATAGCTATGAGAGCTATGAAGATCAATATACAAGCACAGCAGAAGTCTTGTATTGAATCCAATCTAAATCCCGGAGCAAAACAACCAAAACTCATTTTTCAAGCAATGGGAGGTCTGACCTCTATATTAATGGCGGTCGGACCTCCAGCCTGATAAAAAGTAAAATCAGCCCGAAAAATGAAGTTCTAAATACATGTAACTTCTGATTTACAACTCCAAACTCGATGAAACTTGGAATACACCTTCTCTAGGATGTCAGGAACCTATTCCAATCAAAGATCGAGAAGATCCTTGGCAAAGTTCCGATCTTTTCCCATTTAAGTGAAGGATGGTTCAAAACCAAGTCAAAACGAAAACTAGATCCAAAACCTTGCTCGTGGGTTAGAGATGATCAAGATTATCCTAGATGATATCCCACATGTCACAACAAGCAAGATTAGGGGCAGAAACCGAAGGAAAACTTGAGAATCAAAGACAGTCCCAAAATCACAAAATAGAGAGCAAGAACGAAAAGAGACTCATCTCAAGAAAACTTGCATAGATTGATTTGTTATTGTTGCTGGTTTACAACCACTCCAACATGGAGGACAAAACTCAATACATGAGCGCACAATCAATCTTCTTTTTAAGAATCCTAACCTCTCCACTCCCTAATCTCAAAAATAAAACTAGGGTTTACAAATAAGCAAAGGGATTAGAGGAGATGCACAGCACCCTCCCATATTTATAGTGGAGGCTAACCGTCTAGAAGAGTTCCTATTGAGCACCCGTTAAGCCCACACACAAACGGGTTTAACTCACGCACATATTTTAAAGCGTCATCTTCATCTTCTCTTGACCTAAACCGCTTCTCCTTGCGTCGTCTTGCGCCGCGGTTTTGCTAAAAGCAAACAAGGTGGTATTTTAGTGATATTACCAAAATACCCCTTCTCGATCCTTCTCCGAAGACCGAGTCCAATCTTTATGAAGCAGTTCCATGCTTCGCCACGTGTAGGTTGATCAGCGGCTCTCATCATGTCGACAAGTCTCTCCCATCCGGCTCCCACCGAAACCACCATGGCACTTACACCGACCCCCGCACCGCTTGAAGCAACCGGTTGCACCGACTTTCCCTTCGGTCATCCTTGTCCATTTTGCGCCACGCTCGAATCCAATGACTTCATCCGGCATCGTCGATCGTTCTGAACCTCAGCTCTCTAAGCCTATCCCGATCATCCTCGCCGTTGACCGTCGTTGACCTCCAAGCAATCTGCACAACAATAGACCAAGAAATCGATTCCGGGAACAAGTTCTTCACAACTTGACCTAGGTTAGTCAAAACATGCATCATGCAACATATATGCACTGAAACTCATGAACTTGACTCAACCAATAAGCATCGTCGCTATGAAAGCCGATGAACCAAGTGAAAACCGGTCAGACCGCCATTCAATGGCGGTCTGATCGCCCTCTGGCCGGTCTGACCGCCCAGTAGGGACTTAGCCGATTTTCAGCCCCTGAAAACCGAAAGCTCTCTGGAAATTTCAAACGAATAGAAATTTTGACTGGAGACTCTAAAAATTATGAGACCAAGTGCAATAGAATCCCCTCTCTTGCCTACACCCTCTATTTTTGGCCCAGCTCCAAAATCAACTTTCTATATTTGCCGGTCCGACCGCCGCCCATGGCCGGTTGGACCGCCACTGGCCAGTCCGACCGCCAGGGGTGGCCGATCAGACCGCCCTCTGGCTGGTCAGACCGATTATGGCCTGACAGAACTGAAACTTGCCGAAAAACGCGTGAATCGACAAACCTTCAACGCCATTGCCAATTGTAACATCATCATAAGATCATGATATTGACAATCTCCCCCTTGATGCACACATTGGCAATTTTCCAGAAATATAAGTTTTAAGGTTTGAAAAGTAAACTACTCACGTTTTCGCATAAAGGCACAACTTGGTCCAAAAGCAAGAGAAAGCAATGGAAATGACCAAGTTGGCTTCAGGTTAGTATAGGCAAGTGAGATAAGTCAAAAGAAAGCGAGAAAGCTTCAATTTCCAAAGAAAACTAAAAAATCTCACTTAAGGTCCATATGAAAGAACAATTGTTCAAATTGACCTTTGATCATTGTGAGGTTCCAAGAATTGCAATTCAAGTTCAGAAATCGCAATAAGATGATAAGAATGCAAATTTTTTGCTCCCCTCACTTTGATCATCATTTTTTCAGAAAATTTTATTTTCTCCAAATTCTCCAAATTGCTTCTCCTTTCAACATTTTTTCTACTTCTTCTCCCCTGATGAGGGTATCCCTACAACACCTTCTTCTACTCCACCTAATGCTCATGATACACGCCTCGAGTTGCCGACAGTACCAATAACAAGAGCACGTGGCAAGAAACTAAAATCTCAGGTGAACTTGCTCCTTAATGAATATGTCATTGATTTTAATGAGAATTTTATACTACCTAAAAACAATATTTTGCTTGTGCTCAGGTTTGAAGAGTCAGCGATGGATGGAGATAAAGGATATGTGGTCATCATCCAAGGAAGCACAAGTCCACGGCATGAACAAATCAGCCGATGAATAATGACATGCGTCAACGAATGTCTGCTCTGATAATGAGCCGTGTGAGCGATGTCACGAGAGAGAATTAGGCGATCAATTGTTTGTTCTACTTTTTAAGGTCAAGTTTGCTTTTCCGCTGGGAATTGAGGGCTTGGCGATCTCCGCTCGTGGTCTAGCGGCGATCAACCAGGTGCGTGTTGGCGAATATCCATAGAGCTGCAAGTCCGTGCACTGACGCGTGGTGTACAGCTGAGCGTTATTCGTCATCAAGCGCTATTTATCCACGGTTCTACTCGAGAAGATCGGGCCACCCCGTATTATCCCCCTTTGACAATGGAGTCATCAAGGAATCACGTCTTCCTCTCATCTAGAGATAATAAATGCAGATAAGGAAGAAGCATAAGAAAGAGCATGCATGAAATGCAATGGAGTGGCTTCATTTTTTTGAATTTTGCATATTTTATCACAAGAAGCTTTGAAGATTACCCAAAAGAACAAGCTAGCATTTCTATAATCACACAATACATATCAAGCCTGAAAGCGCTAGCAAGATCATGTTAAGACATATATATCAAAGCTAGGCTAGAAGGCTCAAAGTAAAAGCGATGAATTGTAACAGTTTAAGTAAAGCGTCAAAACTAGCAAGTTCATCAATAGAGATTCTAAAGTAATAATGGCCATGTCAGAATGTTAATGTGAGATCAAGAAGCTAACAATGACCATCCTAGAGATAAAAAGTCGGAATTGAATCATTTTGCTCAAATAGCTTCAGTCACCCATTTTTACAACAATTTTTCATTTGCAATGAATATTGATGTTGATTAAAGGTGTATCTTAGTGAAGAAGATCCTGGACTAGGAGTCATCCACAAACTCTTCCTAAGCTTCAATCAAGGCAATTTAACAGTTTATCTTAGTGAAGAAAATCCTAGACTACGAGCCATCCACAATCTCTTCCTAAGCTTCAACCAGGGCGACAAATCTTGAGGTTCATGACAATTTTGACAAGCAATCCCCATGAGATCGTCTGGATCATCAAACTATCTTCAAGTTCATATCTTTGACAAGCAGTCTCGTGATAATAGTTTGGCACAGATTTTGAAATTTGATTTTTCATTGTGCATAAGAGCAGTTTTTGATTCACAAAAAGAACAGAAAGCTCAAGAGATGTTTAATCCTAGATTCAAGATCTAACAAAGAAATTTTGATAGGGCCAATATCAAAAGAGGATCACTAATTGTGCAACTTAGCTAAAAAATCCACAAATTGTAATTTTTTAGTTCAAGTTGTCTTAAAGTAATAGCTCATTTAGTAAAGACTAAGCTACACATGTGAAAGCATGATAATTCTAGCAAGTCAAAGAACTAGACAGATATTGAGCAAAAATTGAAATACTAAAGCTCAAGAGTGTAATAAGCAAAGCTTCATCAAATTTAAAAGACAAAAGGTAAAGCTTATATTACAATGCATCTTTTTTGTAATTTTCATATGAATGCAATATGATGCAATAAGATGCAAGAATAATCTAAAAGCTTAAAAAGTTCGAAAAGATCAACAAGTTCAGAAAAGAACAAGGAAAGATTAGAAGAACTAAGAAAGTTCATAAAAGAACCAACTCCCCCTCAAACCAACCCATAGGGGTAAATTACCGCTAACTCACTTCTCAAGGTGGCAAACCTAGTTGGGTCTAATGGCTTGGTGAGGATATCAGCTAACTGAGCATCGGACTACACAAAATGTAGCACAATATCACCCTTCTCTACATGGTCTCTAAGGAAGTGATAGCGAATGTCTATGTGCTTGGTCCTAGAGTGTTGCACAGGGTTCTTAGCAATATTAATGGCAGAAGTGTTATCACAGAGAAGAGGAACACTAGCAAAAGATAACCCAAAGTCCTTAAGAGTGGACACCATCCACAAAATCTGACTACAGCAACTAGCAGCAGCTACATACTCAACTTTAGCAGTGAATTGTGCAATAGAGAACTGCTTCCTAGAAGACCAACGGACAAGAGAAGTGTCTAAGAAGTGACAAGTGCCCGAGGTACTCTTCCTATCTAACCGACAGCCCACAAAAT
This sequence comes from Hsuehochloa calcarea, assembly GCA_036346395.1. Classification (NCBI taxonomy): domain Eukaryota; kingdom Viridiplantae; phylum Streptophyta; class Magnoliopsida; order Poales; family Poaceae; genus Hsuehochloa; species Hsuehochloa calcarea. Next base: position 22,011,879 of record CM070595.1, on the reverse strand, counting down.
CAGAATCAGAAAACACTCGAATGGACAAAGAAGAAGAGCAGGAATACCAAATGCCATAATAGAGGGTAGAATGAAGGTACCTGAAGATGCGCTTAACGGCTTGGCGATGTGAAGTCCTCGGAGACGCTTGAAACCTCGTGCAGAGGCAGACCGTAAAGTGGATGTCCGATCTTGAGGCCGTTAGGTATGGGAGGGAGCCGATCATGCTGTGGTACTCGCGTTGATCCACGGCTTCGTCTTCCTTGTTTGGATCCAAAACAGTTGAAATCGCCATGGGAGTGCCGATCGGCTTGTAGTCACCCATATCAAAGCGTTTGAGTAAATACTTAGTGTACTTGAAAGAGGCAAATGAGGTATTCTTGAACTCCATGCTATTGTCACTGCAGATCGCTCTCAAGGCACCAGAAAGTTCAGAAGCCAAACGAAGAACAAGGTCATGATAATGACCAAAAGCTGCATCCTTCGAAGCAAGAAAAAACACCCAAGTATATCTCGAAAAATCATCGACTATGACAAGAATGTACCATTTTCAACCGACTGCCAAACCCGAGCAGGACCAATAGTATCCATATGAAGCAACTGTCCCGGTCCGTCAGTCATGGCCATAGTCATTGATGGGTGTGAGGCGGCAACTTACTTGCCATGCCTACAGGGCGCACATACAGCATCCTTGATAGCTTTGAGTTTGGACAAACCTCTCATGAGATCAAGGTTACTAACTCGCGTCAGATGATCAAAACCAATGTGCCCCAAACGTCGGTGCCAAAGCCAGAAATCAGAAGAAGATACAAGCAAACATTTGAGAGTTCCAGCAAGAGATTCAGAAAAATCAGCTCCAAAGATTCTACCAACTCTAGAAATCCCAAAAATGAGCTCACCAGGAGAATCAAGCACACAACAAGTATTTTCCTTAAATCCAGTCTCATAGACATCGTCAAGAAGCTGTGAGACAGAAAGCAAGTTGTACCTTAGCTTGTCCACAAGAGCGACGTCCTTTAGGATGAATTTGTCGTTCACCCTGATTGATCCTGTCCCTTCAATCCACCCTTGTGTATCATCTCCAAAGGTGATGAACTCATCACCCGTCGCCCGCATGAAGGAGGTGAACCATCTTCAATCTCCGGTCATGTGGTGTGAACACCCGGAGTCGACGAACCACGTGTTCTTCCCCCTTCCGCGGCGATCCTGGAAATCAAGTAACAGAAGAACGATGTGTCTCAATACTGGGGTTAGTTAAACATGACTTGGAAACCCAGTACTGAGACACATGTCTGCGAGTAGTATGCAAAGCAGAAGTGCTATCCTTGACTCTATTTGAAGTTCTATCATGAGCAATGGTCACACGAACATAAGAAGCATCCTGTCTAGAAACATAATGATAACTAGCATGTGAAACAAATCCTAGACCAGTTTTATTCTTTTCAAATTGACCATGTCACACGACGGCTCTAGGTTGATAAGATGAATTTCTAGCAAACTTTTTCCTATCACTTTTCAACCTACGCCAACAGAACTCAACCAAGTGTCCATCCTTCTTGCAATAGGTGCAATGGTACTTGGTACCACTGGGAGAAGCTCCCTTTGACTTAGCAGATGGTTGGGCAAAACCTAGTATGTCTACTCTTAAGAAAGCTACTTCAACTAAGCTATTTTCCAAGACTTGAATGACATTTGGCTCGGACTTATCTTGGGCAGAGTTGTATCCTAAACCTTGCTTCTTGTAAGGAGTTTTAGACTTGTCCAGAATCATGTTTAACTGTTTCTTACCTTTAGAGAATTTTTCTAATGTGTCCTTGAGGTAAGCATTTTCTTTTTCGAGATTAAGATATGATTCATAAGTTTTATTTTGAATAGCCCTAGTATGTCTACTCTTGTGGAAAGCTACTTCAAGTTTAAGAGCTTCACATGAAGCACAGGTAGCAGAATCAATTCTATCCATAAGCTTAGCATACTTAGCTCTAACTACATCTACTATGTCTTTTACTTCATGTTCACGTTCAATGCAGAAAGAGCAAATGCTAGAATCAACATTACCAGAAGCAATTAAATTGCTAGATTCTAAGCATTTTTCGTAAGGAGCAGATTTAACTTCAATTAGCTCAGTTCTAATATTTTCAAGTTGGTGCAAAGCGACATCATGAGCAGTCTGCAGTTTAGCAAGTTCAGAATGTAATGCATGGCAGGATGAACATTCATCATCGTCAAGACTCTTAGCATTCACAAGTTCTAATTTCAGATTATTAATTTCTGACTCTAAATCCTTATTCCTAGCAATGGTAAACTCTAAAGCTTCATCCTGACTAATTAGTTGCTTATACATGGTATCACATCTAGCAAATAGAATATCATAGGATGGAGGTACCTCATTGATGTCATCGACGTCGACGGAGTCGGTCATGAAGCACATGCTGGTGAAGTCATTGGCCTTCCCCTTCTTCTTATCTTGAGGGATCTCCTCCTCCTTGTCCTCTTCGCTCCTGGAGTCCACATCGCTCATGGATTGCTCTCCAAAGGCGGCAAGAACCCAATGAGCGGCCTTCATAAGCTTGGCGGCACCAAACTTGGGCCTGTTCCCATGAGGCTTCCTCCAAGCCGCCTTGACCTCCTCGTGGTTGCCCTTCCCTTTCAGTTTGTGGCAATTTGCCCGAATATGGTTGAGCTCTCCACACTCATACCAAGTCACAGGGCCGCCTCCCTTTTCATTTCTCACATTGTTACATACCCTTATGAACTTTCTGGCTAGAAGGGCTAATTCAGCCTCAGGGATACTCTTAAGTTCCTCTTCATGGATAGTAGATAAACAAGCAAGAGAAAATCCAGAAGAAGACTCAGAAAAATCATCAGAACCTCTCTTGAGAGGATCTGCTACCAATGCCATATTCTCCTTCTTGGGATGGTCAACTCTTTTAATTTCATGGGTCTTGAGTTTGCTATAAAGCAACTCTAAAATAAGACTCAAAAGGTTGATGTTCTCCTCAATGGCGGTAGCCTTCATCTCCCACCCCTTGGTGTTGATTGTAGCCAAAAGGTGGGTGGCATTCTCAGATGGAGAATATTCAATATCAACCGCTCTCAACTGGTTGAGCACCTTGTTGAAGTGGGTAAAGACGTCATCGATGCTCTCTCTAGGACGCATCTCGAACTTGTTATACTATCGCTTAAAGATTGTCTGACGCACTTGCTTGATCTGGGACGAACCTTCGTGGTAGGTTTCGAGGATGTTCCAGATCTCGTGCGCGGTCTCAAGGTGACAGATTCTATCGTACTCCTGTCTACCAAATCCGGCATATAGGAGGTCTTTGCCTTATGGTTGTTAGCCAAGAGGGCTGCTGAAGCCGGCGTAGCAACCTCGGCCAAAACGAGCGGGGCTCGAACAACCTCCCATATGGCTTGTCCTTCGCTCTGAAGGTGACACGCATGCGATTCTTCCAATAGGCATGGTCGAGCCCATCAAAGATATGCGACTTTGTGGAGTACTTCTCCATCGCCAAGTTCAGTGACCGGTTAAGATCAATATTGAACTAACCGGGCTCTGATACCACTTGTTGGACCGAAACGGCGACTATAGGGGGGTGAATAGGAGCACGATCTCTTTTTCCACCAAGATCAGATTCAACACAATTTTCACTCCAATAGCTATGAGAGCTATGAAGATCAATATACAAGCATAACGGAAGACTTGTATTGAATTCAATCAAAACCGCGAAGCAAAACAACAAAAACCACAAAAACTCAATCTGCCATAAGTTGGGCGGTCTGACCTCTAAGATTGGCGGGTCGACTTTTACATGGGGTGGTCTGACCTCTCAGATGGGCGTCTAACCTCCAGCCTGATGAACAATAAAATCAGCCCGAAAAACGTACTTGCAAATAGGTCCAACTTTTGATCTACAACTCCAAACTCGATGAAATTTGGAACACACCTTTTCTAGGATATTAAGAACCTATTCCAATCAAAGATCGTGAAGACCCTTAGCAAAGTTTCGACCTTTTTCCGTTTGAGTGGGGATGGTTCAAAACCGAGTCAAAATAAAAATTAGATCCAAAAACTTGCTCGTGGGTTAAAGATGATCCTAGATGAGTTTCCACATGTCACACCAAGCAAGATTGGGGGCAGAGACCAAAAGAAAACTTGAGAATCAAAGAAAGCCCCAAAATCACAAAATAGAGAGCAAGAACGAAAAGAGACTCATCTCAAGAGATCTTGCATAGATTGATTTGTGATTGTTACTGGTTTACAGACCACTCCATCAAGGAGGACAAAACTCAATATATGAGCACACAATCAATATCCTCTCTAGAATCCTAACCTCTCCACTCCCTAATCTCAAAAGCAAACTAGGGTTTAAAAATAAGCAGAAGGATCAAGGAGGTGCTACAGCACCCTCCCAATATTTATAGTGGAGGCTAACCTTCTAGAAGAGTTTCCTATTGGGCACCCGTTAAGCCCACACACAAACGAGTTTAACACACGTACGCATTTTAAAGCGTCATCTTCATCTTCTCTTGACTTAAAACGATTCTCCTTGTGTCGTCTTACTCCGCGGTTTAGCCAAAAGCAATCAAGGCGGTATTTTAGTGATATTACCAAAATACCCCTTCTCGATCCTTCTACAAAGACCGAGTCCAATCTTCATGAAGTAGTTCCATGCTTCGCCACGTGCAGGTTGATCAACAACTCTCATCATGTCGGCAAGTCTCTCCCATCCGGCTCCCACCGAAACCACCATGGCAATTGCACCGACCCCCGCGCCGCTTGATGCAACCCGTCGCACCGAACTCCCGTTTGGTCATCCTTGTCCATTTTGCGCCATGCTCGAATCCAATGACTTCACCCGGCATACTCGATCGTTCTGAACCTCAGCTCACCAAGCTTAGTCCCGATCATCATCGTCGTTGAGCTTCGTTGACCTCCAAGCAACCTGCGCAACAATAGACCAAGAAATCGATTCTGGGGACATGTTCTTCGCAACTTGACCCACGTTAGTCAAAACATGCATCATACAACATATATGCACTGAAACCCATGAACTTGACCTAACAAACAAACATCCTCGCTTTGAAAGCCGACGAATCAAGTGAAAACTGGTCAGACCGCCATACATGGGCCTATCTGACCACCCTCTGGCCGGTCAGACCGCCGCCCTGGCCGGTCAGACCACCCAGAAGGGACATAGCCAAATTTCACACCTTGAAATCCGAAACCTCTCTGGAAATTTCAAACGAATAGATCTTTTGACTGGAAGCTCTAAAAATTATGAGACCAAGTGTATGATAATCCCCTCTTGCCTACACCCTCTATTTTTGGCCCAGCTCCAAACTCAGCAATCATATACTGGTCGGCCCAACCGCTGCCTATGGCTGGTCGGATCGCCCCTGACCGGTCTGACCGCCATTGGTGGTCGGTACGACCGCCATCGGCGGTCGACCGCCGCCTAGCTTGGGTCGACCGCCAAGACCGACAAAGACTAAAAATTTACCGAAAATGCGTGATTCGATAAACCTTCAACGACATTGCTAATTGTAACATCATCCTAAGATCATGAGCATATCCCCATGATATCCACAACTCAAAACCCTTCTCCCAGGAAGACGAAACCGCTCCGACCAGGTGGTCGAAACACTGAACAGTACTCGAAGCCGAGAACTCGTACACAGACTAAACACTATCTCAGAAATATCCTACGATACATGTTCGAGTCTTGTGTCCAACACCGAACGTGGTAATAGGAACCTGAGACTGTTAAAGCTTCCCAACCCTACCGAGGACACCCCCATTTGGATTTCATTTGGATTTTGAATGCAAGTCGAATTCATTTGGGCTTATTTGGATTTTGGTTGGTTTTTGTGTATAGAACCGGAAGCTCCAGAAGACCCGCTACCAGACCACGAGAAGGAGCAGCAGTATCACGACCAAGGCGAGTCAATACTTTGATCATATTGCACCCAATCTTTGCAAATTATGTTGCTTTAAATTATGAAATTGCATTGCTATTATTTAAACAACTATGTTGGTCTAGTTCATAGATAATACCTTAACGATAACTGAGTATAACCTTCCACTCCTTGAACTTGGACATTATCGTTTGTGACACTAGACTTAATGGTTTACATGCTAGTTAATAAGTCTCTATCGAAGTGTCATGCTTAGTCTTGCTTAGATACATGGTCGTGCGAGCATTAAAGTACCCGACATCAATCTTTCCAAACATGAAAAGCTGGATTTGGGCAGTTGAGGCTGGGAGCCTAGCTGGTATGTTAGACTAAAGGTTATCCTCAAAACCAACTAAAACCTAAAAATCTCTACTCGACTTGGGCGAATGGAATGAGTGGCTAGTGCTGGTGATGCACGTCGGTGGGGTATGAGGATGCACCACCCATGTCAATAAAGGACCGAGTTCTTGTGATGACCTCTTGTGTAAAAATAGTACAACCACAAGTCTATAATGGGTACGACCTAGCTAACTAATTTGTTCGCCTCGGCGTGGCTTTGCCACTGGAGGGTGTGTGGCGTGGGTATGGGTAGAAGCCACAGGAAAACCACACAGCGCAAGAGGGGGTCTCCTGAGAGCATGGCTCCAGGCGGTGGAAACCTTAGCGAGTGGGGTTGCGTCGAGGTTGAGCATTGTAAAGGTCTTGTGGTAATCTCCCCTTGATTCACATGTTTAAGGAAATGTGTGTATATATCAGGGTGATTACCTCTTGTCGGTAAAGTGTACGAACTCTGCAGAGTAGGAAAACTATATAGATAGTCGTACTCACGGTCAAGAGCGGTGTCGGGAACTCACCTGAACTAGCTTTCATTTTTCTAAAAACCATTTGTGGGTGCTCGTGGAATGAAAAGCTGGGGTAGGACCCTAGGGGTTTGTGAAGGCCTGGTCGTGGACCAGTGGTAATTACGGATTAGCTTAAGCATCGAGTGGATGGAGCCACTCGATGGTATAGGAGATAGGATCTCCACTAGTATCTTATAACTGAAAATCAGTTTATAAAACATGTTCTTGAAAATTGCTAGGTCATAGGATGTTCTACTACTTGATCTAATTCAAACTTGGCTTGATGCAAATAAAAGAACCCTGAGCCTTCCCCTGACTAGCCTTGCATCTACGATAACTTGCATTATGTGTTGACTCGCGAGTACGGTTGTGTACTCAGGCTCGTCCAATATAATCATTTAGAGCTGTTCGGCCAGGACCCCTGCGACTACTACTTGGCAGCCGAACCAATCGGTGGCAATGATGATGAAGCTTAGGCTGGGACCCCAATCGTTTGCCTGTGGGCAGAGTGAATGGATCTACTACTACTTCTTTTGCTTCCTCACTTACCCCTACTCTGTACTCGAATCTGGTGGTGGCATTCGTGCCCCATTTATAAAACAATGTCTGTACAGCCGGTTATGTAATATATTTGGCTATGAATGCGAGGTATGTGATTGATCTAAGAATGTATATGTGTGTGCTATCTACCGATCCAGGGAATGACACAGTTTGATACAGTGGATTCCAAATACAAATTTTGGGTCAGACAAACTTGGTATCAGAGCATATGTGGATTTCATGGGGATATGTTCTAGATCTTAGGATGATGTGACAATTGGCAATGGCGTTTACGGTTTGTCGTTTCACGTGTTTTCGACAAAGCTACAGGTATTCTGGACAGGGGCGGTCCGACCGGTCCTTGCACGGCGGTCCGACCGGTCCCAAATCGGTCGGACCGGCCATGTGGGACGGTCGGACCGGCGGTGACCTAAAAGTGTTCAAAACGAGCTGGACCAAAAATAGGTGTTGTAGGCAAGTGAGGGGATCCCAATGCACTTGGTCTCATAATTTTTGGAGTCTCCAGTAAGAAGTTCTATTCGTTTTAATTTCGAAGGTTTGGATTTTGGGAGTATGAATTTGGCTAAGTCCCAAGGCGGTCCGACCGCTCACGAGGAGCGGTCCGACCGGCCAAAGCGGTCCGGCCGCTCACTGGGCGGTCGGACCGGTTTCTACTTGAATGTCGGCCAACCGTGGCGATGTTATTTTGTTAGGTCAAAGTCATTGGTTTCATGACATATGATTTGTATGATGCATGTTTTGACTAACATGGGTCAAGGCGTGAAGAACTTGTTCCCGAATACGTGTTTGCTTATGCGTGGTTGTGCGGGTAGCTTGGTGGTCAACGACGGTCAGCGGCGAGGAGAATCGGGACTAGACTTGAAGTGTTGAGGTCGAGCGATCGGCGATGCGGGTGAGGTCAACGACTCAAGCGTGACACAAGATGGACAATGGTGACCTATTGGCAAATCCATGACGCATGGTGAAGCGGTTTAGGTCAAAAGTTAAAGGCGGCGCTGCGAAGCGTGCGTGTGTGACCCGTTTGTTAGTGGGCCTTGGGGCCCAAGAGAGTCAAACCCTAAGAGTTTTAGGCCTCCACTATAAATAGGAGGAGATGGTGGCTGCACTCTCTCTCTCTCGCCTTTTATGTTTCAAAACCCTAATTGTCTTTAGGGGAGTTGAGGTGGAGGCTAGGGCTCTTGATGGTTTGTGGTGAATTTCGTGATCTTTGATTGTCCACTGATCCATGATGGTGTGGATGTAATCCAGCATCAATCACGAAATCAATCTATGCAAGGTTTGCTTGAGATAAGTCTCTTTTAGTTCTTGCTTTCAATTTAGTGTTTTAGGGATTTCTTTGATCCATGAGTTTGTGATTGATTCCTTCACATGAATTAGCTTGCTGTGATATGTGTGAATCTATCTAGCATCATCTTGATCATCAATCTCTCACGAACAAGCTTTAGGATCAAGTTTTCGTTCTTGCCCGGTTTTAGACCCTCTGTTAATCAATTGACAATTGCTCAAGATCGTTCCAAGAATTATCATAATATTCGATTGGAATAGGTCCTCAATAGCATAGAGAAGGTGTGTGCAAAGTTTCGTGAAGTTTGGAGTTGAGAATCAAAAGTTAGACCTAATTGCATCTTCGTCATCGGGCTGATTTTACTGTTTGAGATCGGTTACAGATCGCCGGTCCGACCGCCGTCACCACCGGTCCGACCGATTCGGGCGGTCCGACCGCCAAGATAATAATGTCCGACCGCCCGACAATCGATCCGACCAGGTTGATCTGAGGTCGAACCGCAATGCTTGTGTTGCTTTGATTCTTGCTGATTATTGTCGCATTGCTTAGGGGTTTAATTGGATTCAATACTAGTCTTCCATTTGTCTTGGTATATTGATCTTCATAGCTTTCTAATAGCTCTTGGAGTGAAATTGTATTGAGTTCATAATTTGTGAAAAGTGAGCGTGCTCCTATTCACCTCTAGTCGCTTTTACGGTCCAACAGCATATGACTGTAGGGTAAAAGCCTTAGCTAGCATTGTCGATTAGAACTTATGAATACACTATGGAGGGTAACATCCTCCCCTCTATATAGGTATGCATGTTTTTTGGTTGGAATGGTAGGAACATACTAGTGGAGGCCCATTCATTCCTAAGAATCCCAAGTATGCAAGGTCTTAGACCAGTGTGACCAGTGTGGTCGAAGTCTTGGACCCATGGTCGTCAAAGTCTCCGACCAGCGGTTTTAGACCAGATTGGTCGAAGCCTGAGCTATAGTGGTCGAAGGCATAGACTCCTATGGTCGAAACTCAGTAGTCGAACCCAGTGGTCGAAACCGAGTGGTCGAACCTCATTGGTCAAACCTAGTGGTTGAAACCGTGCAGTCGAAACTGAGTGGTTTAAACTTAGTAGTCTTTACTGATCACTGGCTAATATTCGGTTCAAAATTATAGATGCCAGAGCCTACGACACCCAAGCGTTGGGATTACCACTCCCACAGGGAGGACTGTCCGTGGGGCGGCAATACGAAGGTGCTTGGCATGCTGCGCCAGCATCTGTAGTGCTGGCAGCGTCCCATTTACAGGGGCACAAGTTGGGGGATGGGGACCAAGAGGCCTGGACCGTGGAAGTCTTCCTCTACGCTCGTTAGGGGGAGTGTTAGCCTCGCACTTTCCGCACAGAGCACCAGAGGAGTACCTCCGCCTTGGCCGTCCAGGATGTTGCTTGCCAAGCTCTCGTACGACTGTGCAATATTCACAGCCACTCGATCGTATAGGAGATGGGATCTCCACTAGTACCTTACAACTAAAAATCAATTTATAAAACTTGTTCTTGAAAATTTCTAGGTCGTAGGATGTTCTACTACTTGATCTAATTCAAACTTAGCTTGATGCAAATAAAAGAACGTTGAGCCTTCCCTTGACTAGGCTTGCATCTATGATAACTTGCATTGTGTGTTGGCTCGCTAGTACAGTTGTGTACTCAGGCTCATCCAATATAATCTTTTAGAGTTGTTCGACCAGGACCCCTACGACTACTACTTGGCACTGAACCAGTCGTTAGCGGTGATGATGAAGCTTAGGCGGGACCCTAGTCTCTTGCCTGTGGACAGAGTGAATGTATCCACCACTACTTATTTTGCTTCCACACTTACCCCTACTATGTACTCGAATCTGGTGGTGGCATTTGTGCCCCTTTTGTAAAACAATGGTCGTACGACCGGTTATGTAACATATTCGGCTATGAATGCGAGGTATGTGATTGATCCAAGAATGTATCTGTGTGTGCTATCTACTGATCTAGAGAATGGCATGGTTTGACACAGTGGATTCCAAATACAAATTTGGGGTCCGACAGACTTGGTATCAAAGCATACGACTATAGGGTAAAAGCCTTAATTAGCATGGTCGATTAGAACTTATGAATACACTGTTGAAGGTAACATCCTCCCCTCTATATAGGTATGCATGTATTTGGTTGGAATGGTATTGGGCACATAATAGAAGAGGCCCATTCATTCATAAGAATCCCAAGCATGCAAAGTCTTAGACCAGTGTGGTTGAAGTCTTGGATCCATGGTGGTTGAAGTCTCCGACCAGCGGTTTTAGAACAGATTAGTTGAAACCTGAGCCATAGTGGTCGAAGGCATAGACCCCTATGGTGGAACTCAGTAGTTGAACCCAATGGTCGAAATCAAGTGGTCAAACCTAAGTGGTCGAACCCAGTGGTCAAAACCGTGCGGTCAAAATTTCGTGGTCGAAACTCAGTAGTCTTTACTGATCACTAGCTCATATTCGGTTCAAAATTACAGATGCCAGAGCCTACGGCGCCCGAGCGTTGGGATTAGCACTCTCATGGGGAGGACTGTCCATGGGGAGACTATACGAGATACTTGGCATGCTGCTCCAGCACTTGCAGTACCGGCAGCGTCCCATTTACAAGGGCACAAGTCGAGGGACGGGGACCAGAGGGCTGGACCGTGGATATGTTCAATGGCTCCAGCAATATCAGTTGGCCCTCAATGCCATCTTATCTTCTTTTTCCGAGGAGGTGCTAGGCCAAGTGTTGTTCAAGACAACTGGTGCTAAAGCTTGGATTGCACTCGAGAGCATGTATGTGTCCAGTTCCACAACACGCATCATGCAAATAAGGGTGTAGCTAACAACACTGAAGAAGAAGGATCTCTCCATAGAAGATTACTTCAATCAGATGAAGAAACTTACAAACACCATGGCGGCAATTGGACGTCCTCTGAAACATGCAGAATTCATCTCATACATTCTGTCAGGACTTGGAGATGAGTATGATTCAATGGTAACTTCCATAAGTACCAGGCCTGATCTAATCTCTCTCATAGATTTGTATGCTCACATGTTGAGCTACGAATTGCGCAAGCAACAAAGCAACAATGTTCTTCATAATTCAGAGGTGGCGGCAAACAATGTTGTACGCAACAGTAATGGCAATATCAACAACAACAACAATAAAGGTGGTTGTAACTTTAACTCATTCCGAGGCCGAGGGCGTGGTCACAGTGGCAAACCTCAGAATAGTGGAGGTTTTCCAGGAGGCAATCGCCCCGTCTATCAGGTATGTGGAAAAACTAGGCATATAGCATTGAAATGCTATCATCGGTTCGATCATTCTTATCAGGTCAATGACAACAACAACAACCACTCCGTCTCCATGGAGATGCATTCCTGTCAGATGGATCCCAGCTAGTACATCGACAGCGGCGCAACTGATAATATCACAGGAGTTCTCGACAAGTTATGATTCAAAGAAAAGTATTAGGGCAAGGAGCATGTCCATGTAGCAAATGGTACGGTTTGGATATATCCCACACTGGTCATTCATTCATTCAATCTCCTAGTCGCCCTCTCAAACTAAACAACATTTTCCATGTGCCTGAAATTGCTAGAAATATGTTATCTGTCCATCGATTTACCACTGACTATGATGTATTTCTTGAGTTTCATCCCACATATTTTCTTGTGAAGGATCAATACGCAAGGAAACCTCTTCTTCAAGGCAGATGTAAAGGGGGTCTATATCCCATGCCATCATCCATGCAGTCTTCCATCTCAAGTTCACAATGTGCTCTTGCTGGTGCCAAAACTTCACAAGATGTATGGCATTGTCGGCTCAGGCATCCATCTTCCTTGGTTGTGTATCATGTCCTACTAGAAAATAAAATTTATGTTTCTTCCAATAAAAGCAATGTAAACATTTGCAATGCATGTCAACAGGGAAAGAGCCACCAGTTGCCCTTCCCTGTCTCTAACAACATTTCATCTTCTCCTCTTGAGATCATATTTTCATATGTATGGGGTCCTGCCCTTACTTTTGCAAATGGAAACAAATACTATGTCAGTTTCATTGATGATTTTAGCAAATTCACATGGGTATATCCAATTAAGGCTAGATCAGATGTTGTTTTGTCTTTCTTCGTTTTCAAACACATGTAGAAAGACTCTTAGGGAAGAAAATTATCTCCTTCCAACTAGACTAGGGAGGTAAATATCAAGCCCTTCACAAGATCCTTCAAGACACTGGAATCAAGCACCAAGTGTCTTGTCCGCACACCCATCAGCAGAATGGGGCGGTCGAACGCAAACACAGGCATATAGCCGAGGTAGGGCTCTCCTTGTTAGCTCATGTTTCCATGCCATTGAGATTTTGGGATGATGCCTTACAAACAAGTAGTTTTCTGATTAATCGATTACCCAATCGAATCATAAATCGGCCAACTCCAATCTATAACCTTTTTGGCTCCAAACCTGGTTACACTTTTTTTAAAATCTTTGGTTTTGCTTGCTGGCCCAACCTTCGTCCTTATTGTTAGAGATATATATGTATAGTTGTGTTATTCCTCATTATTATAAGGGCTTATTTGCATATTGTACTTGTCTATATATACTGGCCCATTGGCCACCTGAGAATACAAGTTGCTATTCCTAACATGGTATCAGAGCCCTAGGCTTACCTCTCCGGATGTGCAACTCGTCCTGCCCTAGCCGCCTCTACCGGCTTCCCTTCCCACCTCCAGGCCGTCGCCCTCTCCAGGCTGTCGCTGCTGCCTCCAGCGCCTCCCGTGATCGTGCTGACCGGATCTGTGCTCCTCCACGAGTACCGCCCGACACCGGCCTCCTGCGCCTTCATCCTAACTGCGCCTGCCGTCGCTGGGCGCCTACGACGCCGGCCTCCCGCGAGCTCGACTGCCGCGCTCAACGCCCAAGCCCTGCGCTGCGCTCCCCTCGTCGTCGTTGCCGCCGCTCGGGTCGTTGTCGACTCATCGTGTCGCTACCGACGACGCTTGCACCCGACGCCGCTCGGTTGCGCTACTGGTCGGCCGCCTTCTCTTCACGTCGCCGCCAAAGCTTCGCTGTCGCCATCGAAGCCCTCCTCGGTGCCTCTCGGCTCCGGCTCGGCGCTAATGCCATTGCGTCGTCCTCTGGCCTCCGCTTGCCGTGAAGGCCACCGCCGGGAGGGCCTCCGGGAGAGCCTCCGCTGCAAGGGCCGCCGCCGCCGGGAGGGCCGCCGCCGCCGCAAGGAGGGGGAACCCTAGTCCCCCTCTCGTTCGGTCTGATTTTGGCTGGGCCGCTACTGGGCTGCGTGTTATAAAGAAGAAGCAGGCCGTCGGCCGATTAAAGCATAGGTAGCGAGCGGAAAAAACGTGGTTCTAAACGCCACATCGTCCAACGCCGCCTGCTAGACTTCGTTGCCTTGGTCGCCGCGCCGTCCAGCGCCGCCTACCAATGGGCACCGTTTCACTTCCTCGCTGTCCGGTGATCTTCGATGGTGTTAATTACACCGACTTCGTGCCTCACATGCGCATCCACATGCGTGGTCTTCGTCTCTGGGGCGTTCTCTCTAGCGATGTCACCAGCCCGCCTTGCCCTACTCCTCCGACGGAGCCTACGTCTGTTGCGCTACCTCCGACGGTGACAAGGATCTGTCGCCGAGGGCTGCCGCCTTCTTGATGAGAAGGTTGCCTCTGCCTACCAAGAGGCTCTGGATTCCTACATGGATCGATTAACTGCCTACACTCAGTGGTGTGACGACGACGCTCGAGCTGCTGCTGTCTTCATCGCCAGTGTCCAGCCTCAGTTTTCTTCTGAGGTTGTGGGACTCCCTTCGGCTATCCAGATGTGGATTCATCTTCGTCAGTGCTACGAACCCTCTGGAGATGCTCTCTACCTATCAGTGGTTCGCCGGGAGCACTCTCTTCAGCAGGGTGATGCTACTGTTGACGCCTCCTACACTCGAGTTATCTTTATCCGCGTCGGTGGACTCTCTTCGCCTTCTTGGTTGTCGCTCTGCTCGTCCGCCTAGCTATACGTCTTGACACAGAGTTTGGCAGATCTCACGAGTTCCTTACTCGCCTTCATCCTGAGTTCGAGCAGAGGCGTGCCCAGCTTCTTGCACGCCACCCTCGTGTCACTCTCTTGGAGGCTCTCACTGAGATACGCGCAGAGGAGACTCGTCTGAGTGGTGCTGGTCTGATGCCACTCCCCTCCGTGCTCGCCGCTCGTACACCTGCTACACCGACTGCTCCACGTTTCAGTACACTGCCTCCTCCAGCGGCTGCCACAGGTGGTGGTGGCCGCCCTCCATCTGGCGGTGGCCGTCCTCGCTGCTCCTACTGCGACAAGGTCGGCCACGTTGAGTCCCAGTGCTATAAGAAGCAGCGGCATCTTTCACGCCGTTCTTCTCCTAGCATTGGCACCGGTACTTCTACATCGACATCTGCATCGACTCCTTCAGCAGTTTCTCTCACTGAGCAGGAGATAGCCAGACTTCGACGCCTGCTTGCCGCTTCAGGTTCTCCCTCGACAGGTTCTGCAGGTTCTGCTACTGACTCTTCGGGCAATGAGAAACCACCTCCTACACAGTCAGGTACCTCCCCATGGATTCTTGATTCAGGAGCATCATTCCACATGACTTCTGATTCTTCCATTTTGTCTTTCATTACACCTCTTGATTCCCCTGTCAGTGTTCTTACTGCTGATGGTACCTCTCTTTCTGTCTCTGGTCGAGGACCTCTTAGCAACTCATCCTTTCATGTTCCTTCTGTTGCTCATGTTCCTCGCCTAACCATGCAGCTTCTTTCTGCTGGACAGATTACTGACCTTGGTTGTCGGGTCATTCTTGACTCTGACTCTTATTGTGTTCAGGACCGCCACACGGAGGCTCTGGTTGGTTCTGGCCCTCGGCACCTTGACTCACAGCGTCTCTGGAAGCTTGACTGGCTTCACCCTTCTTCCGCTGCCACCGTTGCCATCAGTCTTTCCGCTTCTGCCACTTCGTCTACCAGCTCTTTCCAGCAGTGGCATCACCGTCTTGGTCATCTGTGTGGATCTCGTTTGTCATCTTTAGTCCGTCGTGGTCTTCTGAGGTCTGTCTCAGGAGACGTGTCTTCAGATTGTCAGGGCTGTAAGTTAGAGAAACAGATTCAGCTTCCCTATTCTCATAGTGAGTATGTGTCTCAGCGACCTTTTGATCTTATTCATTCAGATGTTTGGGGTCCGGCTCCCTTTCGAAAGGGAGCCATCAATATTATATCATTTTTATAGATGATTTCTCTCGCCACACTTGGATATATTTTATGTCTTCTCGTAGTGAGGCATTGTCTATCTATAAAAAATTTGCTACTATGGTTCGCACACAGTTTTCCACTCCTATTCGTGTCTTTCGTGCTGACTCTGCTGACGAGTACCTCTCTCGTTACTGCGCGCTTTCTTCTTGCCGAAAGGTGGCATCCTCGCTTCGATTCTCTTGTCCTGGTGCTCATGCTCAGAATGGTGTCGCTGAGTGTAAGCATCGTCACCTCCTTGAGACGGCTCGCACCTTGATGATTGCCGCCTCTATTCCACCTCACTTTTGGGCCGAGGCCGTTTCCACTGCCACCTATCTCGTCAACATTCAGCCCTCTTCTGCTCTTCAGGGTGAGATCCCGGTTGAGCGTCTCTGTGATCTTTCTCCAGACTACTCTGCCCTTCGTCTGTTTGGTTGCGTTTACTACGTTCTCCTTGCACCTCGAGAACACACCAAACTGACTACTTAGTCTGTCGAGTGTGTTTTTATGGGAAACAGTGCCGAGCACAAGGGCTATCGGTGCTGAGACCCTGTTGGTCGACGGATGCGGATTTCTCGGGATGTGACTTTTGACGAGTCTCGTCCCTTCTACCCACGTCCTGCCTCTTCTTCGGTTTCCTTTGTGGAGTCCCTGTCTTTTTTGACTTTTTCAGATACACCCATCTCTGTCTTGCCCTCATCCACCCGTCCCACTGAGTCTCCACATATACCTCCTGAGACCTCTCCGCCGTTGTCGCCGCCCGCTTCGTCGCCTACGGCTCCTCAGGCTCCTCCCACTCTCTTTTACACTCATCAACCTCGTATTGAGGCTCTTCCAGATCAGCCATCTTCTCCTAATGCTCCATCTTCCCCCGATGGGCTATCATCTCCTCGCTACGGTCTCCGCGATCGTCAATCGATTAGGGCCTCCTGCCCGTTTTGGTTTTGCTGGTGCAGCTACCCATGAGCCTGTCTCCTATCGGGATATTGTTACTCACCCTGAGTGGCAGCATGCTATGGCCGAGGAGATTGCTGCTCTCGAGCGTACTGGTACTTGGGATCTTATTCCTTTTCCATCTCACTCTCGTCCCATCACGTGTAAGTGGGTCTATAAGATTAAGACTCGCTCTGATGGCTCTCTTGAGCGCTATAAGGCGCGTCTTGTTGCTCGTAGCTTCCAGCAGGAGCATGGTCGTGACTACAACGATACTTTTGCTCCTGTGGCCCACATGACCACTGTCCGCACTATTTTCAGTGGCGTCTGTTCGCCATTAGTTTGTTTCTCAGCTTGATGTCAAGAATGCCTTTCTTAATGGCGAGTTGCGTGAGGAGGTCTACATGCATCCGCTACCTGGGTATTCTGTTCCTGAGGGCATGGTCTGTCGTCTTCGTCACTCTCTTTATGTCCTTAAACAAGCCCCTCGTGCTTGGTTTGAGCGCTTCTCCTCCGTGGTCACTGCTGCTGGCTTCTCAGCTAGTGATCATGATCCTACTCTTTTTGTCCACACTTCGTCTCGTGGTCGGACTCTTCTTCTTCTATATGTCGATGATATGATCATCACCGGAGATGATTCTAAGTACATTATCTTTGTCAAGGCTCGTCTGAGTGAGCAGTTCCTTATGTCGGATCTTAGTCCTCTTCGTTACTTCTTTGGGATTGAGGCTACTTCCACTCCAGATGGTTTCTTTATGTCCCAAGAGAAGTATATTCAGGATCTTCTTGATCGCGCTTCTCTCACTGATCAGCGTGCTGTTGAGACTCTCATGGAACTCAACGTTCATCTCCGGCCCTCTGATGGTGAGCATCTTTCTGATCCGACTCGCTATCGTCATCTTGTTGGGAGTCTTGTCTATCTTGCTGTTACTCGTCCGGATATTACTTATCCGGTCCACATTCTGAGTCAGTTCGTCTCTGCTCCCACTCAGGTCCACTACAGTCACCTTCTTCAAGTTCTGCGATACCTTCGTGGGACTATCTCTCGCCGTCTCTTCTTTCCACGATACCTTCGTGGGACTATCTCTCGCCGTCTCTTCTTTCCACACTCCAGCTCATTACAGCTTCAGACTTATTCAGATGCTACTTGGGCCAGCGATCCATCTGATCGCCGGTCTATCTCTGCTTACTGTGTTTTTCTTGGTGGTTCTCTCATTGCCTGGAAGACGAAAAAACATGCAGAGGCTGAGTTACGAGCTATGGCTCTCTTGACAGCAGAGATTACATGGCTACGGTGGTTACTTGAGGATTTCTTATAATGCTCATAAATTACAATTGGCTATAGTAGCTTACACACCATCGACCCACTTGGCGAATGTATAGTTCCATGATGTTATTTTCAATGAAAATGTCTTTCCCTTCTCTTAGAACAGCTCACAATTTCCCACACGTTTCACCAGAATGATGTCCTCCTTCATATTCCACTCATGTCCAGTGCTCAGCAATCCTCCAGTCCTCTCAATAACCATATTGTGGAAGATACCTCTCCCATTGTTTCTGTCTCTACTGTTCCTAATCATGCAGGTTCAGTTTTGTCGCAACAGACAGATACAGAACCAGCAGCTCCTGCAGAAGACATACGCACCCGACAGTGCAATAATATTCGTGTACCCAAGCAATACACTGACGGCACTGTTCGGTATTCTACCAAAGGCAGAGGATTTGCAGCAGCTGTCGAGGTGATTCAAGAACCACATAATCACATCGAAGCCAGCATAGATGCAAACCGTCGTCAAACAATGGACATGGAGTATGAAGCCCTCCAAAGAAATAAGACCTGGCATCTTGTTCCACGGTAGAAAGGGCAAAGCATCGTTGACTCAAAGTGGGTCTTCAAATTGAAAAAAAACAGATGATACTATCGACAGATACAAAGCTCGGCTTGTTGCAAAAGGATTCAAACAAAGGTATGGGATAGACTATGAGGATACTTTCAGTCCCGTAGCTAAGCCTACTACTATTCACATTATTCTTGCATTGCCAATTTCAAAGAAATGGCAGCTGAGGCAGGTGGACATTCAGAATGCATTTCTCCATGGTGTTCTTAAGGAGAATATAAACATGAATCAACCGCCCGGTTATGCAGATAAGTCCTATCCACATCATGTGTGCAAGCTGGACAAGGGCTTATATGGGTTGAAACAAACACCTCACACTTGGTTTGCTCGGCTTAGCTCTAAATTGCAAGAACTGAGTTTGTCTCTTCACTGGCCGACAACAACAGATGCCTTGGTTCAACACTTGCGTGCTGATTTTGATGTAAAAGACTTGGGACTACTGCATTACTTCCTCGGCGTTGAAGTATTGCATCAACCGGGGGAAATATCTCTTTGTCAGCGAAGGTACATCAAAGATGTTCTTCGTCGTGTAAGCACGGAGAATTGTAAACGTGTACTCACCCCATGGCGTCTACTGAACGGCCAGCAAAAACTCAAGGCAGTGTTGTCGGACAGTGATGGTACCACCTACAGAAGCATTGTGGGGACATTGTCGTATTTGACAATAACTCGGCCTGATATCTCCTCAGTTAACCGCGTATGTCAATACCTGCATACACCCACAAAGTGATCATTGGTCAGCGGTTAAACATATTCTTCGGTATCTCAAACATACTATTGATCTAGTTTTTTTGTTAGCAAACGGCCAAATGGACTTCGTGCATGGTAAATAGCTTCTGCTCTAGCACTAGGAATGTACTTTTTCTCTCATAATCGTCTCAGAGGAGGCAAGGGCGCGGGCGGTGGCAAGCTGCGACAGTGAGAGCTCCGCGAAGACGTGAGCACAATGTTTTCCCGGGCCCGAAGAATCAATTTTTGTCGATGTGAAATGACAGGGACGATGAACACGGCTGGAATGGAGCAGCAACGAGTCCATCAGACTTGGAGGGGATGAAGTCGCCAGTATCGCATCCGACGAACTTCGGTTCAACGCAAGTTCAGGGAGCTAAGTAACACAACCTTGCAAGTTTAGGGGGCTGAGAAAGTAAGATGCAAGTTCAGAGAGCTAAGTAACACAATCTCGCAAGTTCAGGGACCTATAGCTCAATTTTCTCTTTTTTTTCATAATAACTCATCAAGTCTGAACTAGCTGGTTCCAAAACTTCCATTTAGCGATTATGATTCAATCTCGATTTTTTGTTTATTTGACCTGATAAGAATGCTCCAAATGCTCTACCATGGGCCTTTGATTCGTGATCCGTGTTATCTGTGGAGAAATATAGAGGCGAAATGGTTGTCGGCATCTTTCCTCCTATATCATAGGAATTGAGGGTATCTCAGCGTAAACTAGATATCCATCATTTCTCAAACCAATTTGAGGGAGAATTGAGGGTATCTCAATGTTAATTGGGGAGGCTCATCAAAGTCAGCGAGAGAGGGGAACCCCCAATTTTCATGAGAAAACTCACACCGAGTCAACTTGTATTTTTGGCTCTAGAGTCAATTATATAATTTATTTGGTGGTAGAGTCATTGATTGAATTCATCGGGCTGTAGAATAGAAGTTCCAACTATTTAGGACATCTCTCTCATTATAGATCTTTATCTGTTGGTAACAAATATTTGTAACATAATTCAGACTGATAAGTACAAAGAACAAATTATAGGATTTTTTTCTGGTTATTGCAGCATCACTGAGTTTTGGGGGTCTAACAATCACAGAAAAAGAACGCTAAAAAGGTTACGACATTGATGGTAGCATAGTATCATGTTGGACTAGACCAGTGATTCACTGCAAGTCATGTTTGCTTACAAATGTTTTGAGATGGCCAAATTTTTTCTGTCACTTGTGCACTCACAGTGTATGAAGCTCATCGAAGGAACTATATAAATGGGGCCTTAAATGTAATCTTTATAAGTTCTAACTGCGCTCATTACCTGCCATGCATACACGACTTCTGAAAAAACATCGAATGGCCATAGCAGTGCACGGCTCTCCAAACACTATTAACACACTACCTGCAGCGAAGAAGTTTCAGTCTTTCAGATATCACTTTTAATGGTTGTTCAACATGATCAGGCTGTCCAAACTATATTAGAATTTAGAACAGGCTAAAGCCCTACCAGTTCCTTCTTGCCTCTCCGCTTGCTATTGAAATCCTTCAGAGCATTACCCACCCCATCCTGCAAAAGAACCAAGCCCTAGCTTCACAACACAATCACAACACGGCGCAAAAGAAATTAATCTAAGCACCTACCAGATCATTAGAAAACGACTAAAAGTAATCAGCCCAATCAGCCTGTGCTTATTTGCCCTCTCAGGCTCTCACTTAGCAGATCAAACTCCTGCACACAAAACAACAAACCCAAATCAAATATTACAGACACAAGATGACCACGCATGTAATGAGAGCGACACATTAAGTGTACAAACTCTTCTGTAGTTGGATCTCTAGCTTGGGTATGACCACCTATTACTTGAAGAATGGTACAGTAGTTACTGCAGGTTGCGCACAAGCTTCCAGGATTTACAACTTTCATTTGCAAAAATGCATCCAAGGAAAGTTTGATTCCAGCACTGTCAGCGTATATATTTCAGTGTGCTTTCCAAACAGGGTTAACTAAAACTGATTGAGAACCTCCATACATTTGAGCTATGACACCCAATTCTGAGATTAATATTTGAAGTATCTAAATGAGCTAGTAGAACTGATAACTGATGGATTCTACATTTTTTACCATAAAACAATGGATAGCACAGTTAACATTTAACACCAGCACCTTTTTTCTTACCGTTTGAGCCATCCCTGTCCAGAATACAACTGAAGCTTCCTTGCCACAAGCTGTACTTTTTTTGTTACATTTCTTCCAGTTGCTGCTCATCTGTTTTATTTGGTTATACTCCAAAGATTTTTCACAATACTGATCATTTCCAGAAAATCTTCATTACTTGCGAAATGTAACAAGATAAACATTCATATGGGTAATATATTATTCGCATTACCGTCAGTCAGAACATTCTGTGTAGTTCTACCCGATCTGATTGCCACTCATACTGTTTTTAGGTGAAATGAACTGAGGTTCTTAAAATCCAGCTTCTATGATTGTGCCACTTAGATCTATCTACACCAACTTCTTTGACTGCCTCCAAAGTGTATACAATTGCATTTCTAAGCTTATTATTTGTAAACTGACTTTGCAACGAGGACATGGCAACTCTGTTTTGTAGTGGCAAATTGTGCTGAGAGCAATGAGCAGACTGTCAAGACAGAAATCAGACACAATAAAATGGCATACACCAATTAGATAATATCCAATCAAACGCACTTTCATATCCATTTCCATTACCTAATTGCAGAAACAAAGCATGCCATTACAGAAGTCATAGAAGATATTACAAAGATAGCTCAAATCGAACATAGTGCGATCATTCCTCTTGATCATGCATGCCCTCCGTTCAGTGCAGGGAAGGTGGGAGGCCAGACCATCATAAAGGGAAAGATACTTACGGGGCCAGAAAGCCCAGAATCATAAGGCGTCCTCTGATGCACCTTCTCAACCATCCTGCTCCTAAGATGCACATAAACGATAGCACCACTTGCCTCATGATCCAAGAACACAAACTCGGCATTGTCCCCAACCGCAACGACCTGAACATGGCCGCCATTTTCAGGCACCCAACTATGATCCGCAATACATCGTTTGCAGGCCTCACGCACACAAAATGTGTCCACCAGCACCCAGCCGCCTGCGCCATCGCCAGTGCCCATCTTATTGAGCCAGACACTGAGCTGAAACCCGTTTGCACAGACGAGATAGAGACCGGAATCCTCCGCACATGAGAGCTTGAAGTCGCGCAGAAATCCATCCGGGAGATCGAGGACGAAGAAGCGTGCGGCGGCCAGATCCAACCCCAGGGTGTAACCCCCCGAGGTCTTCATGTAGACTTTGCCGTGGACGGGCGGCAGCATGTCATAGAAGTCAGTTCCGGGCTCCGGGAGCTCTATTGCCGCTTTGGTAGGGGCGCCCCAGCCGCCGGACCGCAAGACGTACACTTCCGCAGAGACTTTCCTACCGACCTTCCACAGCTCCACCCAGGTGATGCCGTCGCCGGTGCCATCCTCGGGGAGGAACATACCCTGAAAGCCTGCTTCGTGGTGGTTGTCCTCTGCTTCGTACTCACGGCCGGGCAGCGGGGTCAGTGGGAGGAGGGTTAGGGGCATCCCGGCGTTCAGCAGCGTGAGGACGGCGTGCAGCGACGAGAAGATGGCCATGGATATGGCGTCATCGAAGAACTCGACGATGAGGCGGCCGTTCCGGCAGTCCCTGAGGTTCGGAGTCGTGTTGGCTAAGGCGTCGAAGCAGCAGGAGACGGCGCGCCGCAAGGGGGCGGCGAGCTCCGGGGGCTGCGGGAGCGGCACGAACTGATACGACTGGTAGGGTTCACCGGCGTAGAAGCCGAGGAGGCGCGGCGGGTGGCGCGCTCGGAAGCGGCGGAGGAAGGCCGGGTCGGAGGAGTGGCGGAGCCAGCGCTTGGAGACGAGGGCGGCGCGGGCGAGGCAGGTGGGCAAGACGAGCCGGAGCAGGATCTCGCGGAGGAGGTCGTCGTCGCCGATCACAGAGGCCATTGCGGAGGCCGCCGCCGCCGCCGCCGCCCCCTTGGTTCCCTTCCATCCTTTCGCCGATCCAACGAGGAAATAGGAAACGAACGGATCAAATTTGGAGGAAAACGGACATATATGTCACACTCACTGGAAAATTTTGCTAGATTAAGTATACGTTTGGTTGGTGAGATTAGATTGAATGGTATCGGATGGTGAATTTTTGGTCGATACGGCCGATTTGCGCAACGTATTAAAATTAATTTTAACCACAGCGCGGGTGTATTTGCAAAACTAAGACAATGGGCGCAGTCGGCGCAGGCAGGCCGGCCGCCACGCAAGCGCTGGCGCAGCAGGGCGCTTGGCCCATTGACGCGGCGCCGCGCCGCCGCGCGCGCTTCGCATGTATGTCACGCGCTGGCGCAGCGCCGCTCTTGCCGCTGGCGCGCTGGTGGGGTGGGGCCAGCCGCACGATCCGAAATGTACGGAGAATTAAAAAACGTTGGGTGGTCATATTTCCCACCGTCCATCCTCCCTCCTCCGCACATCTGTCGCCCCATCCAGGAATTCCGGCGCCAATGCTTACGGAATTCCCGGCGCCAAGGCCGCGACTCCTCCTCCACTCGGCTATAAATACCGGACTCTGGCACTCGCTCTTCGGTCATATCAATTGCGCTTCGATTCTCGTTCTTGCGCTCGTCGCTGAGAACTCAGAGAACGTAACATAATTAATTTTATTGGGAGGTAACTGTTTTCTCGCTTCTCGTCACTCGGCCTTGATTTATGACTTCCTCCGAATGGTGATTTATTACTTCCTCTGAAGGGTGGTTTATTACTTCCTCGGAAGGGCAGGTAATTTGTGTTATGCTTTTGCCGTTATTGCCGTAGTCGTAATTAGTTAGTCTTTGTTAGCTAGTCGTAATTAGATAGTTTAGGGATAATTAATTAGTAGTAATTAGTTAGTCGAGTAGTAATGAATTAGTTTAGTGCTAATTAATTAGTCGTAATTAGTTTAGTAGTCATCGTTACAGCATATGAAGTAAGTGGAAATAAAGTACTGGTATTTTTTAGTGGTAATTAATGAACCGTAATTAGTTAGTTTATAAATAGCTAATTAGTCGTAATTAGTTAGTTCACTAGTAATAAATTAGTTTAGTGCTAATTAATTAGTCGTAATTAGTTTAGTACTCATCGTTACAGCATATCAAGTAAGTGGAAATAAAGTACTGGTATTTTGTAGTGGTAATTAATCAACCGTAATTAGTTAGTTTAGAGATAGTTAATTAGTCGTAATTAGTTAGTTCAGTAGTAATGAATTAGTTTAGTGCTAATTAATTAGTCGTAATTATTTAGTGGTTGTTGTGGGTTTAGGTATTTTCGAACATGCAAGACTTGATTGTATTTTACGGCGATGGGCTTGTACGAGCCGGACACGATGGGTTGGACCTGTCGAGATGCCAGTACAAGGTGGTCCGGGCGGAGGGGCTCCACGCGATGAATATTCACGAGCTGCGAAGCTGCATCCGGAGGGAGTTCCTCACGGAGCCAAGGACGAAGAAAGTTATGATTGAGGCGATCACCTGCACCAATTATGTGTGGGAGCTCGTAAAGGTGGATGGAAGCATAGCATGGAGGCAAGACATGGAGATTGTCTCCGGCACCGAGGCGGCCATTCACGGAAGCCTATGGTGTACGCCAATTTCGTACATAGGCGCCTGAAACCCCGATGATGCCGAGGTTCGCATAAGCGGGCAAGCGCGGCTCGAGCTCTGAAGATGGCAAGACGGGGCAAGACGGAATGTGCTGCCTCGGAGGGAAGTCCCGTGCCTAATTTTGAGCCAAATGAGGGGGCGGAAACATGGTGGTCGGCCCGCATCGACTGCCACGAGTATCTACCGGACGAGACTCTCGGGTTGGAGTCCGACGAGGACACCGACCCAAGCTCGGATGGTAATGACGAGGACGCACACGGCCGGTGGTCCTTACGTGGCATCGAGACTTGATGATATCGCGGTGCGCTCGCTCGCACTACCGCAAGAAGAAGGCTCCCTGTGGGGTTTGAAGTCGACACCCTCTTAGTTGGCGGCGCTTCCGAACAAGGTGGGTGCAACAAGCTATAGCACGATGACGCTTTGTCCATCACCGTAGTGTACCGAGTGCACCGGTCCAACCAGTGGAAGTACGCAGTGAAGTGCATAGTAGAAGGTCGCCACGGCAAGGTCGGGCCTCCGAGCAAAGATCTTTGGCTCGGTCTTCACGGTCAAGGAGCCGATCGACCACACCGCGAGCTCAATGAGCCTGGCGGCAAAGATCGGAACGTGACTTCGTGATATGTTGCAAACCTCATCACGCACCTAGTTGAGGCGACGTGTCGCCTCCCCCAAGCCGATGATGTCGGAAGTCGTCAATCAGGTTGGCTATCCAGTTAGCTACAGCAAGGTTCGACGAGCCAAGCAGAAAGTCATCGAGACTATGTACGGGACATACGAAGAGGCGCATAACCTTGTGCCGAGATTGCTTCACCAGATTGCGGATCAAACCCCGCACGCACATAAACAAGCCGGACCGTGAAGATCTTGAAAAGGGCCCAACCACTTCATCTTGGATAGGGTGTTCGGGCTTTCGCCGTGCCATCGGGCTTCAAGTTCGCCGTCCGTGCTAACGATGGATGGCACTTTTCTCTTCGGGAAGTACAAGGGCACCATCCTCACCGCGGTGGCGGCCGATGCGAATGACCAACTTCTCCGGTTGCATTTGCCATTGTCGAGAGCGAGAACACATCCGGTGGCCGTGGTTCTGGAGAACGTGAAGAGGGCCGTGGTGGGAGACCGCCAACGTCGCTTAGTCACGGCATCGCAATCTTTGGGTTGTTGGCGGCCATCAACATCATGCGGCGTGGGATGGATCCATCTCACCGATGGAACGACGTGCAATCCAGTGGTGCATGAGGCATCTTGCATCTAACTTGTTCACTGCCCATGATCGGGAACTCATGAAGACGTTCAAGGCATTGTGTATGCGTAACCGGCCGACGGAAGTTTGAGTCTATTTGGAGAGACCTTGAACACCGGACTACGAGACATACAAGGAGTCCACTCGGAGAGGAGCAACCTAGTAGCGCCATAACCTTCTCCCGATGGATTAACGACCACGCCCTGAATTGGAGAAATGGTCCCTCCTCTATGACACGACGGCGGTGCGAGTACGGCGTTATGACGACCAACATGTCCGAGGTCTACAATAGCGCCCCGAAGGTGTGCGCGGGCTCCCTATCACCGCGGTTGTCCAGAGACATGGACTCGCACCGCTGGTTATTTCGTGAATAGAGCCACCGCACCAAGCGCTGTGATGGACGAAGGCAAGCAAGTGGTCCGAGAACATGCGAGACACATGGATCGGAAGATGGAGAAGGCCCGAATGCACGACATTCGGGTGATCGACGGCCTCAAAGTAAAGTACGAGATCAAGCTTCGGCGTAAATACGCCAATAGTCATGCTAGGGGAAAGAAAACAGTGCATGCACCACGGTGATGTGGCGACATGCACCGCAACAAGCCAAAGCTCTTCCACAAACCATGCTCGCACGTACAAGGCATGTGCACAAATGCGCAGATGGCTACACCATACATCCGAGTACTACGACATGCAAGACCTATTCGGTACATGGAGCGAGAGTTTCACTCGTATGGTTTGGAAATGAACTACAAGGATCTTTGGCCCGACATGGTGCAATGGGGTCCCAACAGGACTTGAAGAGAATAGGAAGGGCGACGGCAGACGCGGCGCTCCGGAATGACATGGATGCTAGTCAACGCATCAAGATAGCCGCACGGTGAAGTGCAGGATATGCAAGACCCCGGCACTCAATGAAGGATTGTCCCAACAGCACCTAGTTCGTCCGGTCGTCACAAGGTCGTAATTTAAAGTTTTTCTGTCTTGCTTGTTATGTACAACGCAAAATTATACGAGACCGGCTATGGACTCTTGGCAAACTTCTACAAGAGGATGTTGCGAAGTTTAATCGCTTGCAGTAAGAGGAAACGACTAAAATACCCGGATTTTTCAATGAAAGTTGCTCCGGTGCCACGCTTGCGGTCCCAGTGTGTGTGTGGTGAACCGCAGAGATCATTCATCCACACCTGCATACGCCGCCGGGCGCACTACAAAAGCGGCCACTACATGGTAAGCGTTTCTTTCGCGATCGATTTTCCTCCCAATGTTTAATTCCTTCAATTTTTAACTTCATCCCCACGTAATGCACCGAGATGCGCCGCCACTTCTTCCAGTGGATTGACGGCCCCGAGATGTACGACATGGCATTCATCCAGCAGGAGTACATGCTAAACTACTCGGTGCGGGCCGAGAACTTCTCACGGTGGAAACCTTACGTACCAGATGAGGAGGCACCGAAGGACCCCAAGAACTCCCGAGCGTAATCCATATCGACGACAAGGAAAGGCTCATGCAAACGCCGCTATGAAGAAATTACATCCTTCTTATGATTTTCACTATACGGTGTACTTACATCATGCAAACGCAGGACATGGACGACTTCGACACACCAGCCCGACGTGGACATTCCCGTAACAAGGGCAAGGGAAAGGCTCATGAGGCTGAGCCCGGCCGCCACAACAGATCCGGCCGCCTCGGCGCCATCCGTATCCACGACGCCGATTATGAAGAAATTACATCCTTCTTATGATTTTCACTATACGGTGCACTTACATCATGCAAACGCAGGACATGGACGACTTCGACACACCACCGACGTGGGCGATCCGTGACAAGGGCAAGGAAAGGCTCATGCGGTGAGTCTTGCCGCCACAACAGATCCGGCCGTCCGGAGCAATCTACATGGACGACGTGAGTTATGAACAATTGACATTCTTGTTACGCTTTGTATCGCACGATGTACTTACATCATACAATCGCAGGTACGGACGACTTCGACATACCCACCCGACGTGGAGAGTCCGCGATAAGGGAAGGCTCCTTCGACCGAGACCCACCGACGCCGAGACAAGGCTCCTTTGCTATGGCGCCCGGAGACAAGTAGCACACATCGTTAAGTAGTTGCTACCCACATGTTGTACGGCATCTTCATAATCGCAACAAGCGGCCTCCCGAATTTTAAATTATAGCAATGAGGTCAAAAAAATAAAAAATTTGTGTTTGACAAAGTGTATTTGATTATGTAATTTTTCTATTATTTTATTTGTTAAGAATCTTTTGATATAACGTTGCTTTCGACAGATCAATTAATGTACTTCATACAAAGGAGGTCTCGGGGAGGCCACGAGAGGTCTCAAGGTTTAATGTAGTGGAATCATTATACAAAAAGTTTGTACGCTTATTGATTAATACAAACAAGACACTCATACGAAATAGCGATAACAAGCATGTAGTACAATGAAAATAGCATAACACGTGAAACTATACGGCTCACTCGTCTCGAGCCACTACTCTCTCCTCGCTGCGGTGCGTCGTCAAGGCGCGCGCCTTGTTTTGCGCCGAGCATGACCCGTGGAATACGCCCACCGCCCGAGAACGCGTGTCGGTTCGGAGGGGGTACGGAGACCGTTGAGGCGGAGGTGGACCGAGAGACTGAGTCCGAGCGAGTCCGTAGGCGACATGTCGCCTTGATGAGACGTCCGACCGGGGACACTTCCGAGGAATTCATCCACGACGAGGCTAGAAAACCACTCTGGGGCCACTGGGGCCACTGGGTACGATGCTCGCAACTCGAGCTTGCGGATGAACTCTCGCTGGAGTATACCGTGGGGCACCGAACCGGAGGACATCTGCTCTTGAACGACGGGGCGGCGAACCCGAGGAGCTCGCCTGCGACGCTTAAAACCCCGGCCGCCATTGTCCTTGCCACGGCGCGTGTCTCGCTCCCGGTAGGAGTTGGGAGGCCCGTATCGCCGTCATCGTCGATGTGAATCGCCGTCACCCCGTGGGTCAAGGTCGCAAGACGAAACGATGTTAGTACAAATGAACACTCGGATGTAAACTAAGAACCTCGTACCTCCGGATGTGCGGTCTGTGATGACCGAGGGGGCGGTAGTCGGTACCGGTCCGACGGCGTAAGTGATTCATCCCGACGGACCTACTGGCGAGAACGGCATGATGTTAGCGAACGTAAGGCATAATTACAAAACTTGATGTAAATTTGTACATAGCGACTTACATGCGGCGGCGACCGCCCGCAGATGACCGACGGAACGCTACGACGCTGCCGGACTCGCTAGGTCGTGGTGACCTAGCGGGTGAGCACGCCCCCACCGCCGTGCCGTCGCAAGAGCGTCGTCCCTCGAACGACCACCGCTCAAGTTCTTTACTATCTTCTTCATCTCCGCCGAGATGTGCTTCAAAACTTTTTATATGCCGGGGTTCTATCCGTTCGAGTTGGGCCTCGTCCGCTGCGCTCGACGCGCACCGCCGCTCAATCAGTAGTGACATATGTATGAGTTCATTAACAAAAATACGAATATCGTCAACAAAGCGTGGAACGGAGGTTGTAAGTGTCGTGACGGTGTCGTCATGTCTTGAAGCGCCGTGACGGTCGTGCGTGCGCGCGGAGGCTCTCTTGGTGCGTCGAAATGTCACCTCCTCGGGCGCCCGGAGGAGGAATGGTGAGTCTTGCGCGCGTTCGTGGCATGTACCACTCCATGTACGTGTTGACGATCGATGGTCATATGGACGCGGCTCATGCCATACATCCACGCACCACGTGGAATCCATGTCTCAATCCACTGGTCTTTGGTGCATTTGCCGACCCAAAATATGCCCACCCGACCTTGATTACTGCATTTTCGGAAAGATTAATGTTACAAAAGAAGACGTAAGGACTGCAAAAATTACTTGGATGAAATTTGACTCACAGGTGTATAGCTCGCTCCGAGGGCTGCTGCTCGGGGGCACGAGTGGTACAAACAAATCGTCGCAGACATGCACGCTGGCGCGTAAGGCTCCACCATATGTGAGAACACCAGGTGGCAGGTCGTCGTCCACAAAAATCGATCCACGAGGCATGAAGCAGACAGCCCGTGCGGCGCAACCGCGAGGAGAAAATCAGCATGCCATGGACACCAGATGATGTCGCTCTCGTGCAATAACTCGAACTCGTTGTGGTACAACGAGTAGCACCTCGCCGGTCTTCTGTTGGCCCAGCGCAGACGACCGGCCGCAGTCCACCGTAAGCCCATGGTGGGCAAGTCTATGAGGTCATGTGGTATGTCGTCATCTGGGAGAGGGAACGGGTGCGCCGCTGTCTCAATGGTCGGCCGCCCAACAGGGAAGTGCTCCCAACTCCACAGCTGCAGGAGCACGTAGCACACGACTAGGTTGCTACCAGCCGCCGCGCGTGGCGCCACACAACCCTCGGTATGTAGCGCAAAGGACGGCTGATCCCCAGCTGTAGTGCGGCATCGGCTCAGCCCCCGCGTCAGCCAAAGACTCGGCGACGCGGATGAAGCTGGGGTTCAAAATCGCCTTTGTGGTTGGAAACAGGACCCAACCAAAGAGCTGGAGAAGGTAAGCAACGAGATGCGTCCTAACGACGCCCTCAGGTGCACCCTGCGGGCATTCGCTGAACTGCCTCAGCCAAGCCCGAGGGACGCCACGTGCACCCTCCGGCAGAGGTTGGCCAAACTGGCCGCTCGGTCGACCTTCCATCCGCTCTCTGAGGGGCGGAACAAGCGGCACACCGGATCGGGAGACCACCAAGAACGAGACATCCTCTAGGGTGATCGCCATCTCACCCCACCGAAAATGGAAGGTGTCGTCTCGGCCTCCACCGGTCCACAAGTGCGGACAACGGTGGCGTCTAGGGTGAACCCCGTTGGAAGGACACCATCCTCGCAAAGGGCAACAAGCCCGCCTCCCGGAGGAACGGCGTAACGATCGCCTAGCGCCCACCGATCCCTCCCGCCCAAGCGCCCGGGCGGAGGGCCATCCACGCCCGTGTGAGCCTGAGCTTGCACCGGTGGTCCTCATCGTAGAATTGTTCTAGTAGCTCCGTAGAGACATGACTAGCAAAACATACATAGCGAACATTATCGACAATGTGGCTAATTAAACATAGAAGAATGTAGCTAAATTAAAAATTACGATAAACCTACGCGCGACGCATTTACGGTTAATAACGTTGAAATATAATCGAGAGAGCAAGCGAATGAAAAGAAAAGAATGAGCAGAGGAGCGAGCGAGAGGATTGAATATGAACTTAGCGTAAGAACGATTGCGAAATGAAATCGCGCGGTCGCTCTCCAATATATGCTGCGCGGTTGCCAGATGCCCACCGCGTCGGCCGGGCGAAGTCAGGCCAGGCCAAGGCCGTGGCGTCGCGACGTATGCCGCCATGCACAGCACTGGGCCGGGTCCAGCGTGCGTGGCAGGGCGCCGCGCCAGCCAGAGCCAAATACATGGGCTGGCTATCGCCACGGCACAGCATACGCGCCACGCGTATGTGGGCAGCGGGCGGGCGCTGCACGCGGCGCAGCTGCCCATGGGCGCAGCGCAGCGCCTGCGCCACGCCACTGGGGTCGGGGCGCGATGTGCTTGGCGTGTGGCGCAGTTCTGGCCGGCGCTGGGCGCGGTAGCCTGGTAAGCGCGCTACAGCCTTGGCCAACAGGGCGCGGCCACGGCAGCAGATCGGCAAGACGCCGGCGGCGCTAACTCGGCTAATTTTGCAAATTCACCTATCCGTTGGTTAGAACCGCAAATACGATATCAAAATCGGCCGTATCGGCCAAAAATTCATCGGATGGTAGAGGTAGGATAAGATCATTTTAGATATGATAGTACAGGTAGAATAAGATTGTACTAGATGGGATGGTACATGCAGTGTATTTGGTTAGTTATATGAGATGGTACGAATTGAGTTTACAAATTAATTTGAATTTAAATTTAAGTTTGAAAATAGTTTTGCAAATAATTAACTTTTATATTTTTACAAATTCATCAACATCTGCTAGCCTCCTCACTACATTGCCTTCTTTTTATTTTTCCTCTTTTTCTTCCTTATTTTTTTAATCATTTTCCCTTTATTTTCTTTTTTTTTCTCATTTTCCCTTTTTCTTCCATCCTTTTCTTTTCATACATTTGGATGGACCCATTGTCATACGGCATCCTCACTACACTGCGCTTGGACGAGTGAAAATGAACGACTTGGTTTAGTGGATTTCTTCAAATGAAATAGTACAGCATATGAGAGGAATATTCTCTGGATGAAATGGTTTGGTATGGGACCAACAAGTTCCATTCAGTGAACCAAACACATGAACGTCCTTATTTCCCGAACCATCCTGTACCGGACCGTTCCATACAACTTACCAAACACACCCTAAATTTCAGTAGACACCAGGTTTTGGCAGTAGTTACTCAAAACCACAGGTTTTGAGTTTTATATCAAGAAACCCCATCCTTTCAGCCAAAGCACCACACATAACCCACTTTTTATGTTTTCCGTTCAACTGCTTGATCTGTTCCGTCTAGAGGAGGTCGCAGCATGCGCCCCTGGGCCTTGAAGGCACGAAAGTTAGAGCCTCATCGGCCAATTCGTGCACAGAAGGCTCGGCGATGCGCACGTAAGGCCTGGCCACGTGGGAGGAAGGCTGAGCTGAGGGGAGTAAGGCTGGCCGACGACGCGGGAGCTGATTCGCGCGCACAAATCTTGGTGGCGCGCATGTACATCTTGGCGATGCTGGAGGGAAGTTTGCCACGCCACCAGCAGGTCGCCGCACCACCAGGTCTCTGTAGGTGAGGAAGCAAGAGATAGCGCCGAAGACAAGGGCTGTTGGTCGTCGTGCTATGGCGAAAGCGAGTGCACCTACCCAGAAGGTGTGTATTTTGTTTTTTGTGTAATTTAGGGTTCGAGATTGGACGAATTTGGGGGAATTTTTGTTTAAGGTAATGTATTAGAATGGAGTTCTTACTGATTTTGCTTATAATGTCTACATTTGTTCCTAAATTGAAGTGCTTTGGTTGATTCGGTGTGAGCATTGGAGTCTTGTTTTAGTTCCATTGCGATGCGATGCAAATTGCAGGAGCGAACTAGAGGCCTTCACGGCAAGGTTGCTGTGTACATGGAGGATTATGATTATTATGGGAAGGAGTTGGGCACACAGTTAAGATGCTGCCATGGCCTGAGGCCGAAAAGGAGGGTTGCTTGGGAAGAAGGAGACACTGGAAGAAGGTTCCTAGGGTGCCCAATGGAAGTTAATGTTACTTGAGCGATTGTGTTAATTGTGAGCAGCTTGTGTTACTTGAATGCTATTGTGTTGTTTCTTTGGTTGTAGGAAGAGGGAGAATGTGGTTTTGTCCAATGGGTTGATGCAGAATGGCCACCTAGAGATCAAAAGATCTTGGAGCAAATGTGGGACATCATGGATTGCAGGAATAAAAAGTATGAAGTGCAGCTTGCAGATTGGTACCACTTTCCAGGGCACTCTCTAGGGCAAGCTTAAGGCTGAGGAAGCGAAGATGAAGCTAGAGCTTTAGATGGCTGATTCGCCTAAAGAACGTAGAGATAAATTGTGCAATCAAGGTGGAGAATATGACAATACGGTCGATGTGGTGCCTTGGTGCCATAGTGGTGCTTTTGCTTATGCTCACATCTGTGCTAACTAGGTAGATGAATCAATATTGAGTTTGTATTTTGTTATGGAATTGTGTTACGTCCAAGTAGTAGATGAAGATGTGAAATTGTATGAAATTGTGTTCCCTCCAAGTAGTAAATTGTATGAAATTGTGTTCCCTCGATATTTTGTTATGGAATTGAATTGATCTATTTTCCAGGAGTGTTAACCTTGTCAAATATTGTGTAGAATTCAATTGAGGTATTGCATTGTCAGGTGAGACCCCATCTGATACTGTTCGAGACACATTACAGGTTTTAGAATCTAGTGAGATCATCTGATACTGTTCCTATGCCACATTATAGGCTCTAGAAACCAGAACAAGAAATCCAGACACAGATAGAAAACCAAAATGAGTCCAATCTGATAATGTTCCTACGCCATATTACAGGTTCCAGAATTCCAAAACTAGAATTCCAGGCACAAGTAGACAACCAACTCAATAGACAGACTACACACCATATTCGAAATCAGTAGGAAGTTACAGGACATAACTTAAGGCTGGCATAACATCCTCAATGATATAACATAGAACATCCATGCATAATTGACATAACATCCTCAATGAAATTACAAAATAGGTCTTAGATAGAATACTTAAGAGTGCTTGAGATAGAATACTTAAGAGTGCTTGAGACATAGTGCAACTAAAAGGTAAAGTAGTAATACTTCTATTTGGCATCACATGTTAACCATTTTCGTATTGCTGCATGGTTGTGTGATGACCGTAACCAAAATATGCCCAAAATACTATCTCCATGAAGTAATTATCCCATCACTGTATGTATATGTTGTTGTCATTCACAAAAAGAAACCCCAAAAACTGTCTCCATGAAGTCACTTAATGAATTTACTCCTTGCCACTTGCCCCTAGCCATTCCATAATTCTTGCTACCCCCCTTGCTCTCCCTTTGCCTCTCCCTCTCGCCCCACTTCTGCCTCTCATGGTAGTCAACTTGATTGCTCTTCCCCTTGCCATTCCAGCCAGCAATCCTCCATGGTTCTATTTGTGGCTGAAATTCTCTGGCATGGTTCTGTTACTTTGCATGAACAAGAGTGCACAAGTTGTAGTAGTAGTAGTAGTAGTAGTAGTATGGAAAATGTACAAATGCAAGAGGTCAAAAATAAGAAACACAACACTGTAAATTACCTTATGCTTGGTTTTCCTGGTCTGTAGGTTTGGCCTCAGCATTTGCGAACAGTTGCATACTTGTGCCCTTTCTTGT
This sequence comes from Hsuehochloa calcarea, assembly GCA_036346395.1. NCBI lineage: Eukaryota > Viridiplantae > Streptophyta > Magnoliopsida > Poales > Poaceae > Hsuehochloa > Hsuehochloa calcarea. The sequence continues at coordinate 21,976,583 of CM070595.1, read as the reverse complement.
GGTAGCTGGAACATGTGATAGTAGTCATCATCGCTCTACCACTATATTGTGAAGGCTCATCTGCTGCCTTTCTTCTACTCTTCTTTGGTCTGCCCGGATGTTTTGTGAATTTGGGAAGATCTACGTTGGGTGTATCTGTTTTGGTCCAAACATGAGGACAAGTCCATGGATATATGAGGTTTAGGTATGCTCTCTCATATGCTGGTTTCTTGAAAAAAAAATCATGAATAAAGTCTTCAGGATGTTGCCTAGACTTGTAGATGGCCGAAACAACATGTTTACATGGGACACCAGTGAGATCCCATTTGATACATCCACATGTCCTTGCCTCAAGATTAAGTGCATATGTTCTTTCCCCACAAGTCACTTGCCATATATCCATTCCTGCACATACATGTGTGAGACTCTCTGAAATTATCACAAAGTTATCTATCTATTTCATGCCGATCAAAATCCCAAATTAACCCATTTACTAAATTTAATCTATATATCTATGCGGGTTGCAGAAACTGATGAACTGAACATGCAATCTAATTGTAAAAGACATAACTTTCAATCTATCCATTTAAAATTGTGATCCAGAGCTCTATAGAAAGCTCATGAGATCATCTACAAATCTTTAGGAGATCACAATCCCAAATTTGGCATCTACAATATCCAAAACTATAGCGCAATGAGAACTGCAGATTACCGATCCACTAACAGTTGTACCGATCAAAGAACTAATAATCCAAACGGAGAAGAAATGAATTGTCACCCTTGAAGACCATGATGAGAGCCCCTGAAATTCTCTACAAGATCAAACCCCTCTTCTTTCCTTCTTCCCTTTCCTCCTTTCTTCCTCGCCCTTCCTCCCTCTTCTTGCTTGGCTGGCAGCAGCAGTACACAAGAATAGCAGGGTTGCGCCTGGGAGGAGATGGCAGCAAGTTACAAGGGTGCGGCTACTGTAGCAGGCGACGGCGACACTGTAGCAGGTGAAGCTATACTGTGGCAGCTAGGTTTTTTTTTGGTGACTTGATCCCCCTCCCTTGCCTTCAAGTGGGCTACCAGCCCCCCATGGGCCATGGGCCTCTAAGGCCGACTCTTTACCCCGCGACTATGGGTTGCGCCCAAAACACTCTCAAAATTTTAAATTTTAGCTACTACACTCAAATTTCTTACTTCCAAATTATTGATATTTAAGCGGGATATTACACTATCCTAACAAGCCATCACGTTCCTGAACTTAAACTTTTGAAACTTAGGTAAGGGAAGAGGTAACCAATCATCTGACATAGGTAAGCGAGAGTAATCTTTAGGAGGGATGCAAATGAGCAATATTACTTATATTTTGTTCACAAAGCTTTTGTAGGCGAAGATAGGTTTTGAAAACTTTCACTAATGAAACTAACGGCCATGCTAACTAAGGTCACGACCAAGAGTCGATATGCTCTAATACCAAGTCTGTGAGACCCAAATTTGTAACTTGGGACCCACTATGTTAATTTGTGCTATTCCCTGGATCAGTAGATAGCACACACAATTACATTGTTGGTTCAAACACATATCACGAAAATGAAGAGTTATTGCATAATATTAAACAAAGCGTAAATATACATTATAGCTTTTGACTTGCAGAATGGCCGGATAGGCCAAATACTTTCAGATAACAGCAGCAGAAGAAGAATCAAAGTATAACATGTGGAACCCTCACGATATGCCCACCGACAATCGACTGTGGTCTCACGACCTAGTTCTTGGCCTTCTTGATCTTCAGTCTTGATCAATACTCATAATTGTCCCTGTAGTCTTCTTTTGTGAGTACTGACAAAAAGAATATAAATAGTGAGCATGAGTATACAACCGTACTCGCGAGCCAACACACAATGCAATTATCATACATGCAGGGCTAATCAAAGGGGAGGCTCTGGGTTCTTTTATTTTGCACAAAGCCATTTATTGAAATAGATTAAGTAATAGCAGATCCTGAGACTTAGCATTTTACTAACACAAGTTTTATAAACTGAGTTTTTTGTTGTAAAGTACTAGTAGAGATTCCATCTTCTATACCATTGAGTTGCACTGCCCACTCAATGCTCAGGTCATACCCCGTATTTATCACTGGTCCCCGACCAGGCTTTCTCAACTCTCTAGGTTACATCCCAATATTTCCAATCACTCAGCTCTAATCACATATTTCCAACCACTGGGATCCAATCCCATAATTCCAACCACTGGGCTCCAACCCAATCTATATCACATTACGGGGCTACATCCATCCAGCAATCCCAAGGCTGAAACCACCCGGCAATTCCAGTCGACCTACACCTGAAATTCTGGGCTGAATGCCTCTGGCGACTCTCCGACTGCACCACCTGGTGAAACTCAGGTGGCACCCCTAGCGAAACCTCGGTCGCAATCCCCCTGACCCACAGGCGAGACCACCCTCGAATCCCAGGCTGCAACCCTCGAATCCCGCAGCTGCACCACCCTTGAGCCCCAGGGCGCATTCCCCTGCCAATTCCCAGGTTGTACTCGTCCGCTAATCCCGAGCCGCATCCACCTTGTAAATCCCACGACTGTATACACACAATACTTTCCACTGGTTCCCAGTCGGGATAACTCAAATCATCGGGTTCTAACCCGGATTTTCATCCCACATTGGCATACTCCCATAAAGATTCACCCTTTTTCACACACCCAAGTCTACAATAGTTTCCAGGTTCTCCCATTTAAAATTCCTTTTCCTTTTCAAAATACCAGCTAGGCTCCAGGCTCGACTGCCCAAATTCATTTTCAAATGTTTGAATGATGTCGAGCAATTTATTACCCGAATGACAATGTATCTAAACAAGGCTAAGTATGACACTTAGATACAGACTTATTAAGTAGTATGTTAACAATTAATCTAGAGTGGCAAGGATAGTGTCCAAATTCAAGGATCGGTAGTTTATACACAATTATTATTAAGACATTAACTATGAGCTAGACCAATATAGTTGTATAAAATATAGCAATGCAATTTCATAATTTACAATAATATAATTGTAAAAAGTAGGTGTAATATGATCAAAGTATTGACTCGCCTTGCTCAATGTTCTTATAAAGCTCAATATTCTCATATTCGCCTTGCTCGATACTCTGATAATAATCTCACTCAACATGCTGATAATCATCTTGTTCAATGTTCGACAATCTTGATCTAGACCTCGTCCTGGTTGGTGTTGCTATTCCATCATATCTTCAGATTCTAACTACGTAGAACACAATTTAATCCAAGAGCGACTGAAAGCAACCAAATGAAATCCAATAAGTCCAAATACATACAAACAAAAGAAAATACTTTGAATGAAAGTAAACATATCTAACGATAATTTGGAAGGACGAAGTACTCTTGGCGAAACTAATCATACCTAATGGAATTGATGAATAAAATACTTCAGATGAAGTGTATCCAAAGGAGTTGATGAAAGAAATACCGCAGACAAAATATAATCAATGGAAGTTGATGAATCCAATAGAGATGGAGAGAATGTCCGAAGGAACATTCTCAAATCATTACTCGGATGATAGATTACCCGGTTGTAGGATCAAGGATAAGAGGGGGTGAATAGGAGGTTTTTAAAACTAATCGACTATTTTAAAACTTTAAGTAAGATAGTTCTAATAAAGCTTTCTAGCACAATTAAGATGGTAGAAATACTATGTTACTTAAGACAAATAAGAGCTAATGTCAATACAAAACACAATTCTAGCTAAGCAAATCAAGCACAAGAGAATTGCTAGAAATGTAAATGTGGAATAGTAAAGACAAGAATTAACCACAACGAAGACAAAGAAGTTTTTTCCATGGTATCGAAGACTTGACGGTCTTCACTAGTCCACGTTGACGAAGCTTGAACAAATCAAGTCGGCTCCACAAATTAAGCCTTCTTCGATTTCACTAGTGGTTGTTCTTCCTTCGCTCCGGAGATGACGAACACCAAACCAATCACGATTTGGCGTCGGGCCTCTTCACAAACTCCTTGAAGAGACCACCGCGCAAACTCCTGCCAAGCCGTCTAGGTGTCGACAAACACCAAGAGTAATGAATCACAATCTTCACTTGACGGCAACCAAGTGCTAAGGATCAATCTATAATGAATGCACTTGAGTTTTGTTCAACTACCTCACAATGAATGCAACAAGTGCATATGAAGTGTGGAGAGAAGCTCTTGGCTCAAAGATGTTAAATGAAGTCTCTCTCACCTATCCTTGAGCTGGGGGGTATTTATACCTCCCCACAAACAAATACGACTGTTAAAGGTAAAACACAGAAATTTTCAGCACAAGCGGTAGTACCGTCATTCAATGGCCGGTACTACCGTACCTCCAAAAAGCGCACAATAACGGCTAGCGTAGGAGCAGTTAATGCATCTGAAAGAACCGTTGGAAATTTGGAGCTGTACTACCACCATTGATCATGCGGTAGTTCCTTTTATCGATCATTCCGATCAAATAGGGTTGTACGACCGCTTCCTTTGAGGCCGGAAATGGCCCTTATTGGAAATAACGTACTGCTTCATAAGTCTCGGTTATACTGGGTTGCGGTAGTTCTGCGATAACTACTGCGGTACTACCGCACTTCCAAGAGAGCAAACAACATCAAAAATACGTCATACTGTAAAAAACGTATCACCAACATAAACTTGGTCCGATCGGGTTGCGGTAGCACCGCACTACATTCTTGGTCATACCACTATGCGGTAGTACAACCAAGAAAACTCCAGTACTACCGATTATCATAAGAAAAACACAGTTGCCTTTCAAAACAAGCTCTAAGTGCGTGCATGATCCTAGATTGATCCAAATGGCACAATAACATGCTATCAAGCTACTGGTCGTGAACCCTCTTAATAGTACGATATTTAACCTAAAATATGGTCTTTCATCCTTTTCTCCTAAGACCGGTAAAACATAAAAGGATCCTAGACTACTTGTACCTTATCTTTGAACCATATTGATCTTCATGTTGACCTTTAGCATGCATCTCCAGGTTGTTGTATTCGTCACTAGGACTAAACCTTTTTAAATACTCAATAAACATGTTAGTTTCATATTCACATATTGTCATTAATTACCAAAATAATTTTTAGGGGCCTACATGCTTTCAATCTCCCCCTTTTGGTAATTGATGACGACCCAATCAATATGTGAGAAAGATATAGTTTTGAATATACCGCTTGTTTGAAAAATAAGTTGTATATTTTTGTTGTGACTTAACAAAATAATTCTTTCAATAAGCTTAAAAGAGTATGATAATTATTTACTTGTTAAAGTCATTTCAAAGAAAACCCCCCCTAAACATGTGCACATAACTGAGAAGTATTTGCAAGCACATATAGAGATTTTTGAATAAAATCTGGCAGAGTTTCTTTTGCTTGTTGAAACTTGAGGAATTATAAGATCGAGATTACAATTCATAGAGAGTACTAAGTTCAACAATCATAACGACATAAGAACATAATACCATAACAATATTTAAACTAAGCTATTACAAGCACACAAGTTCCAAGTATTAAACAAAATATGTTCAATATAGATTATATTATACATAGTAGTAGCCTAATCTTCTTGACCCCCCTTAATCTTTTGATCCTTTCTCCTCCTAACTTTTCCCCCTTTGGTATCAAAATACCAAAAAAGATCACTCAGCGGGATCTTGAGAAGGTGGTGGAGCTTGAGAGGATGAAGCCCATGGAGGTGTGTTGAGGCGACGTCTTCTATAGCGATTTGGAGTTAGTAAAGCTTGCTCAAAAGCCATCACCCTCTCTGTCAAAGTAGCCAACCTATTGTTGGTTTCAGATTGAAATTCTTACTGAGAATTTTTAATTCCCAAGGTAGTTGAATAAATCTGTGAGAGGGAAACTTGGCCTTCTTCTTGAGCATCTTGCCTTTGTTGAGTTTGAGGACGAATATTTGTAGGAATAGGAGGACCATCACATGGTTTGTGGGATGATTCCAAGCCTCCATGGTATTCGGTCTTCCGGATGATAAAAGCCATGATATAAGGAGCATAATTTATTCTTTTAACTCGATCATTCCTTGAAGAAGCAATCTCCTTGATAATAACATCTACTACATCAAATTTTTATCCCATGCATAATAATATCCATCAGATTCCAAGCATGTCCTCTTATGACATCAAAGTTCCCGCTCTTAGGGAGAATTGTATGATTAATAATCCTGTTGACCAAGCTAGGAATAGGCAGGAGACCGCCTATTTTCCCTGGAATATACCTGGCATTCTCATCATAATACTCCATACAAGCTGGAACTAAAAGAGCAAGTTTATCATTAATCTTCTCAAAATTGCTTGACTCTATCCTTAAGGCGAGCTCAAACTCATGCCTCTGGCAATCTAAAGAGGTAGTCCCTGTTATCCATGCCATGTGACTAAAATATGGAGATACATACAAGGTAGCATAGAATTGCCTTATTATGTCCTCATCGTAGTCGCATCTCAGCGCTACTAAGTCATGGATACCGACACTTTGAAAAAAACCGATATACTCCATCCTATTTGTCCAGGGAGTTTAGATGTCTCTAATCCATAAACTTATGATCTGCAAACTACCTATGGGGTCCATACATCTGCTCATAAACCAATTCATGGAAACTAGTGTGAAACTTAGGATTTTTAGATGACCTTGGAAACACAAACAGATTTCTGTGACGTATTAAAGCATAATCATTTGCAGTGATTGTCCTCAAATTGATTTGTTGCTCCTCAGGTTCTCCCATCTCTTCATCAGATTTGTTGTTGCTTCAGATGAGCTCTCCTCATGTTCTGAATCATTTGATGCAGGACCTTTGCCTCTATCTTCTCTTCCTTTCGTTGTTCCTTTGGATTTTCTTCAGTATGAGCAGGAGCTGCAGGTGGTTGAGAGGAAGACGAGGTTTGACCTCTTGGAGGGCTTTATGACTTGCGAGTGACGATCCTTGTCCTTGACATCTTCAAACAGAGATGATATATTATAGAGAGAATAAGCGATCAACCAAGATAGGTTTAATTTTGAATGGAATGAGCAATTTATTTTGTCAGGGCAATTGGTAGTACCGACGTTCAAGTGCCGGTGATGCAGAAGTACCGCTGCACCACAGTAGTTCCGTGCACGACGAGCGGTAGTACCACTTTCTCTGAACATATTCTTGGACATAAAATTTCTTAGATTTTTCAGTGTCTGTGCAAACATTCTGTTACAACCAGCCATGCAGGCCTAATTTTTAGACTATTTCTCTTCCTGTATTCGCCTACACTCATATAGGTCACCGGTATTTTACATTTTTTTTGACCCACATGTCATAGTCCAAGGGTCAAGTATTGGTGCCAACAGTTGGTGAGACAAATAAGAACGAAACAACATTTTGAGTGTGGTTTTTCATGCAGAGCAGGAAAATCATTACCAGCAAAAGAATATCAATATATACAAAATGCATTCCCTAAATGAAACAAGTGTAAATTGCATGTCTCCCTTTAATAAGGGAAGAAATAGCATCCATAGTGCAAGGATTCAATTAAGAATCAATGCAAATAATATATTGCCAAAATGAACACAAGACCTCACAGTTTATCTCCTTTTTTTTCGATGTACAAAAATACCCTCATCCTGTATATATAGACACACAATCTCTCCGCACCTGCCCACGATTAACACAAGCTGCAATGATCCATCTGGTTCGCACCCTCCTGCTCCTCTCCACCGGCGTTCAAAACGTGCTGTATGTGCTACCGGTGGTACCCCCTAACCCCCTACGACGAAGTACTGCGATAACGACTGCGACTGCGGCTCCGACAATTGATCCGACGTGCAACGACCCGAACAGCTGCGTCTCAACGTTGGTGGATTTTTAGTTTTTGGCCAAACTTTGGTAAGATTATTTGTATAATTTGTTTGCCCCAAACCTTTAGCCATCAACGTGTGTCAAAATTTCGGCAACCCTAGGCCAGGCAAAAAAAAAAATTGGAATAGGATGTCGTTGCGAACAGGAACTTGCTAGAACGACTTTGTAACAAGTTTCAAATGCTTACTAATACTTGCGTACACGACTGATGTTTGGAAATAGTTTGGTTTGGTTCAAATAAATTATACCCAAGATTCAAATCAAGCCACACTGCTCCTCAAAACCAAATCACACAAGCCGTCTAAGCCGGATGAGGGAATATAGCCTATAAATCTTTTTTTATATATATTATTTGATCATTTTAAATATATATTTTTTTAAAAAATAACCCACCCCTTAACCCCTTCTTCGCCACCCCACATATATAAGATAACTTTATCTGCTTGTAAAGATGAATTCGACGTTCATCTTTTTAGTGATTCTGCCTCTTTTTTTTTTCTTTCCTTTTCATAATTGGAAGAATTTGGGGAAACACCTCGACTGCTATGTTACCCTTAAAAATCGGAATCAGGCATGGAGCTCAAATGCTCTCGATATTGTTCTTTGAAGAAAAATATTATCATGTATTTTGTATCGCAGAACAAAAAGGAAAAGCCAACAAGTACATCTGAGTACAGGCATGCTGATCATCTGATCAGTAGTCACAAAATTAAATAAGGTACAAGAATGTCCTAACATTTTCTCCACGAAATCAACAGATTTTGCCAATTCGTCAATACAGTCAGTAGGTCTGAAACAATCCATCACAGTATACTGAATTACCGACTAGTACGATTATAGTGGAATGAACCATATGAACAAATGGGGGGAGCAGGACAGCTATGGTACTACTACTAAGATATCCTTTTTTTTCCCAACATCAGCGTACCTAAGAGTAGGGGTGTTCGAGTGCGAATCGAATAGTGATCTTCCCATATTCGTATTTGTATTTTTAAACGAATATGAATACTAATACAACTTCAAATATACTCGACAAATACAAATCGAATGTCAACGGATCCGAATATCCTACGACATAACAAAGTTTAACCAGTTAGCACTAATTTTATAGTAATACTTATACCCCCTTTTCCTATAGTTTATCATGTAATCATTGATTCCATTTTACCACTCACTCTAACCAATTCTAGAGATATTGTAAATAAATCGGTTGTAAACATATCGAATTTGGCTAAAAAGGGTGTGCAAAAAAACTTTATTAGGGGATGTGCCAAAATAAAATAAAAAGTCAAATTAGAGTCCACCGTGACGATAGCCTAGTCGAGACGATCAAAATGCATATATAATATGCCCAATTTGGAGATCAAATGCAAAAGATATTGACCGAATCCAGATATTATCCAGATTCGTATTCGATTCGACACCTATTTTGCATACCATATTCGTATTCGTATTAACAAAAAAATCCGGATGCCATCCGGATTCATATTTGTTTTGCAATTTGAATGCATTTTTTACTTACCACATTCGCTACCATTTGAATACGAATGCCAAATATGCCGTATAAAACGGATAATCCGAATCCGTTTGACACCCTGCCTACGAGTACCGATATTTATTGTGCTGCAAGTTCAGCTCAGGTTGCCACCACTGGCCGATGCCATGAGCATATTGGAAGTCCGGCGAAGGGCTCACGTTGACAATTAAGTCTGCAGATGGAAGAAGGTGCAGTGGTTCCGATTCCCATCCTAATGCCTTGTAGAACAGATCTCCGATGGAATTCTGGGTCGCAAGCTTCTCAATAAATCCAGCACCGAGATCCTCCATGTTCTTCCGATGCTGGAAGTACCCAATGTACTCTGAACAGATATGATCTCCTGGATTAACAAAAAGATATGGTGTCCATGATGACAAAATGTTGAAAGAATCTTCGGCAATAGACCTCTGATTGTTCCCCTCGGTTTTTGCTTTCATTGCAATAGTTAATCCGGCGGTAATTACGCTTCTTGCGATGCGGAAACCGTGCTTTACTCTTTCATCCCTGATCCTCTCAATTGGGGCAGCGACAAAGGGTGGATTAAAGAGAAAGCTGTCCAAAAGCACACCCTTCTTAACCATGTTTCTTCCAGTAAGTATGGCCATACCTGCACCCAATGAGTGCCCTGCTAGCCAGATCGTGGATCCAGGAAAAACTGAAGCTATATTTTGAACAGCTTGCATTGCAATTGTAAATCTTGAGGTCCTATGGAGACCATTTTGAACAAGGTGGAGGTCAAGGGAAAGATCTCTAGAGATGGTTTCCTTTTCCTTTATGGTGCCTCTGAAGGAAATGACAAATCTTGGCGCATTGTCAGCAGAAGCTTCTTTACTTGGAGGATTGAATTCAAATATTGCACCGAAAATAGACATGTCAGCATCATCAACAAGCTTGCGGATCAGCTCAAAATGGAAGAATTCCCACCAGGGAGGTGCCAAGGCTTCAACAGATTGACGATTTAGTTGCCGGTCTCTCTCCAAAACATATACAGCCTGAACTAAGCATGCAGCCACAGATCTCCGATTATGCTTGCAGCACCTTTTGAGTGTTCATAAACGAGACAAAAAGTTACTTCCTCAAGTCAATGCACTATATTGTAAAAAAAAAAAGTTAATGCACTATGGAAATTGTGTCAGTATTCAGTACTCCTAGCAACAGAATCGTACATGCCTACAACTATACCAATGATAAAATGTAACAAACTTCTGACAATTGAGGATTTAACCAATGATGTTGATAAAAAAAGTTCTAGCTGAGCCACAGCAATATAGTCAAGTATGAGAACCCTATCAAAATGTTCCTATGTAGCAAAACATACAGAAAATTAGATAAGCAAAATTAGATAAGCCATTAAGGCAATCAAATGGAATGGTTCCCAGAGATTTTCATTTGCCGTGTTGTCCTGAAAGGGTGAACAAGATAGCAATTTAACATATTCCATATATGCGAGTAATGCTTTTCAACAATTTAGATAAGACAACATATGCACTAAGGATTTTGGAAATCATTTTTTTTTAGTTTCTAGTACTACATATGCAATATATTGTGGTGAATTTGCGTTGCTCGCTTCTGTTTCTATCTGATTACAGTTACACCCTTCCCTATTCTGTTATCGTTTATTTATATTGAGGTCAATGATGTTATTGGAAAATAAAATAAATGAAATAACATTAGCTCCATAAGGCTGTTCATTTCACTGATGATAAATGAAGATCAAAGTGAATAGTAATGTAGTCTCCAAATTCATGTCTCATAAGACTTATGGTTAATGCATACACACTCACAGAGATGCAACTCAATCCATAGCAAACGAAACTGCAAAAAGAAACTAGAGCACCCTACAGTCAGCCAAACTTTCACAATTAATCTCAGTGCTCTTAAGCATATGGTTTACTCTCTATTCCATGGATGCAACAGTATTAATTGCAACAATTATTACTTTCTTGTATTGAAAAAACTCACATATTAGAACCCACCCAGATGCGTAATGACCTTAGAACCTAATTTTGCACACTGCTAAAGCATGAACCGTGCAGAATCTCTGAGGTTGGATCATGACTGATTTGGAAGAGAAAGGACAATCCGGAGGTTATAAGTATGCTGACTACAGAGGTGTTGCTAATGGTGAATGTTTGTGGTCAAGATAAAATGAGAAAGTAATCTCACGACAGAAACTTCACCTCGGTAAAGGATGAGCAATCCAAAACCAAGATTGATGATGCCTTAAGACACTTAGGGTTAGCCCATAATGCACAGCATGGGAGTGAAATGGAATAGGCATGTGTCTAGGTTAGCAAAAATGAAGTAAAAGCGATCAAGAAGGGCAGCACAAGGGCTAGACAGTCATAAGGTGTTGATGCCATGTAATGAACCAGTTGGTAACTTGGTTTTCAAAAGATTCCCATGTCCCATGCCGTAAGCATGAATAAAGATTAGTGGCTGGTACCATAAAATTAATGGAACAGCGCTGCTACGCATTGTTGTTACGACTTACGATACTAGTACAATGAGGGGAAGGTCATGTGAGAATAGAAGATATTAAAAAAATACATTTTTAATAGAATTACAAAAATAAATGCCCATTTAATAAAATTACAAAAATAGACTTCTGCCGCCGTTTGGAATGAAACATACCCCTGTTGCCAGTTGAATTGGCGACAGGAGCCCTGACGCCAAGGATAGAAAACTCGGAACCGGATGAAATCCCTGTACAGAAGCGATCAGAATCGCCTACATCGGAAATTTCGGAAAAAAACCGGTATAAATTCAAATTTTGAATTTTTGAATTTGAAATTTTACCGGCCGGTAACCGGTCAAACCGGGAAAAAAATCGGAAAAACCAGAAAATGGTGAAAATGGTAATTATGAAATTTAAATTTGGAATAATGCAAATATTAATGAGAAAATGTTTCAAGATGTACATAAAAAGTCATCCTTGGTTGCTTCACTCTCCAGAGCAGTCCTCTCGTCCAAGTGTTCTAAAGCATGTAACATAATAAAAAACATAAGCTAATGATAATGAACGATAGCTTGACTAGCATACGAAAAACAATAATGAGAAGTAATTCATACCAATACATTGTCGAGAAACGCGAAGGTTGTGCAATGTAGTCATTGTTATCATAGAGTATAAGTCCTTCAAATTGTGCTAGGTGAGCCTTGTATTGATCACAAGTGTGTGTTTCGTGTGCATATTGTAGCCAATGATTGTAAAGTTGTTGGTAATATGTGGGTTCGACCCACCGTAAACGTTCGCATTGGTATTGAAGGACACAAGACCGTAATGGAAACTAGGATCAGAAGAGACATCCGACAAATGAGAATCATCTCCAGAAGGCAATAGATTGACATCTCGACGTCCATAAGTCCGAGTGGATCTTGAGCTAGCATGCGATTCATAGGAAGAAGAGTCATGTGGTGAGATTGATCTTTTGGCGACCCTTACCCTCGTAGGTCTTATGAAATTGTTTTGAAGCATGACAACCATGGTCTTCATCCCGAGTAGCATGCGTGAAGTTTTGCTCAGAGGTGAATTCCAATGGTTGGTCTTACCTCGCATCATGAGCGCCCCACCATCGCATTCATCATCGGACGACGGAGAGCTACTATCACCGCACTCTTGGTACTCGGACTTCATCGATGGCGGACTTTTTATTTCTTCGTCGCTTCCCACAATATCTTCCTCAATGGCCTTTTTCTTCTTCTTGTCAGGCACTTGTTTCCTTGTTTGTGTAAGTGAGGCAAAATCTTCAGCCAATTTTTCAGTTGGTTGGCTACAATATTTCCTTTTCCCAAGATGACTCTTGCCAATATTTTTCTTTGTCCACTGCTTCAATGGTTCATCATCTAGTGTTTTATTCAATTCCTTTCGAGGGATGGCATCAACTACAATTGTAGATGGCATGGGGGGCTCACCTTCCTCGTCTAGTAGGGGCTCTGATTGTATCATGGAGCTATCAAGCCACTCGTGGATTGGGTTCTCTTTGTCGTACAGAGATTTCTTTCTTGCCTTCGCTTCTTCAAGACTTGCCAGCATGAGCCTTCGGACTTCCACCGAACCCCATTGCAAGCAACCCTTAAGACACTTAGGGTTAGCCCATAATGCACAGCATGGGAGTGAAATGGAATAGGCATGTGTCTAGGTTAGCAAAAATGAAGTAAATAAAGCCCAACCTGTTACTATGTTAATGTCCTGAGTCCGACAGATTTACGACAGCGATCAAGAAGGGCAGCACAAGGGCTAGACAGTCATAAGGTGTTGATGCCACGTAATGAACCAGTTGGTAACTTGGTTTTCAAAAGATTCCCATGTCCCATGCCGTAAGCATGAATAAAGATTAGTGGCTGGTACCATAAAATTAATGGAACAGCGCTGCTACGCATTGTTGTTACGACTTACGATACTAGTACAATGAGGGGAAGGTCATGTGAGAATAGAAGGTATTAAAAAAATACATTTTTAATAGAATTACAAAAATAAATGCCCATTTAATAAAATTACAAAAATAGACTTCTGCCGCCGTTTGAAATGAAACATACCCCTGTTGCCAGTTGAATTGGCGACAGGAGCCCTGACGCCAAGGATAGAAAACTCGGAACCGGATGAAATCCCGGACGTGGGGCGGTAACGGTAACTGGCCGGTTACCGGAAATTTCGGAAAAAAACCGGTATAAATTCAAATTTTGAATTTTTGAATTTAAAATTTTACCGGCCGGTAACCGGTCAAACCGGGAAAAAAACCGAAAAATGGTAATTATGATATTTAAATTTGGAATAATGCAAATATTAATGAGAAAATGTTTCAAGATGTACATAAAAAGTCATCCTTGGTTGCTTCACTCTCCAGAGCAGTCCTCTCGTCCAAGTGTTCTAAAGCATGTAACATAATAAAAAACATAAGTTAATGATAATGAACGATAGCTTGACTAGCATACGAAAAACAATAATGAGAAGTAATTCATACCAATACATTGTCGAGAAACGCGAAGGTTGTGCAATGTAGTCGTTGTTATCATAGAGTATAAGGTCTTCAAATTGTGCTAGGTGAGCCTTGTATTGATCCCAAGTGTGTGTTTCGTGTGCATATTGTAGCCAATGATTGTAAAGTTGTTGGTAATATGTGGGTTCGACCCACTGGTAAACGTTTCTGGCATTGGTATTGAAGGACACAAGACCGTAATGGAAACTAGGATCAGAAGAGACGTCCGACAAATGAGAATCATCTCCAGAAGGCAATAGATTGACATCTCGACGTCCATAAGTCCGAGTGGATCTTGAGCTAGCATGCGATTCATAGGAAGAAGAGTCATGTGGCTGAGATTGATCTTTTTGGCGACCCTTACCCCTCGTGTAGGTCTTATGAAATTGTTTTGAAGCATGACAACCATGGTCTTCATCCTGAGTAGCATGCGTGAAGTTTTGCTCGCAGGTGAATTCCAATGGTTGATCTTGCCCTGCATCATGAGCAGTCCCACCATCAGTACCATCATCGGACGACGGAGAGCTACTATCACCAGACTCTTGGTACTAGACTTCATCAAATGGCGGACTTTCTATTTCTTCGTCGTTTCCCACAATATCTTCCTCAATGGCCTTTTTCTTCTTCTTGTCAGGCACTTGTTTCCTTGTTTGTGTAAGTGAGGCAAAGTCTTCAGCCAATTTTTCAGTTGGTTGGCTACAATATTTCCTTTTCCCAAGATGACTCTTGCCAATATTTTTCTTTGTCCACTGCTTCAATGGTTCATCATCTAGTGCTTTATTCAATTCCTTTCGAGGGATAGCATCAACTACAATTGTAGATGGCATGGGGGGCTCACCTTCCTCGTCTAGTAGGGGCTCTGATTGTATCATGGAACTATCAAGTCACTCGTGGATTGGGTTCTCTCTGTCGTACAGAGATTTCTTTCTTGCCTTCGCTTCTTCAAGACTTGCCAGCATGAGCCTTCGGACTTCCGCCAGAACCCCATTGCAAGCAACAACATCTCCGTGTCTCCCGGCAAGATGTTGTTTTAGGCGGGTGACACCTCCGCCTGATTTTGTTAGATTGCAATATCTGCACTTCCAACCAGCACCTCCTAGTCTCTCTCCATGGTCTCAAACATTGATGGATTTAGAAGCCATCACCTACAATAATCCAGACAGGATGAAAATTGTTAGTCATGGATCATATTGACAAGTGATTTCATCTTCCGTATATGGATATATGCTATACAGGTTACTGAAGGCATATATAGTGTTTTGTGAATGGATAGCATTCTGTAGTCTTGCATACACTGATACACAACATGCATAGACTTACACATTGATTCACAATTTCACACAGCATGAAAGGATAGCATTCTGTGGTCTTGCATACACTAATACACACAGCATGCTATAGCCTTTCACATGACCACTAGTAATCCAAATGTGCAACCCTCCACAAATGCTAACCACTTCAACAAGCATGTGCTAACCACTAGTAATCCAAATGTGGAACCCTCCACAAATGCATTCAAGAGTTTTCTACACTACGATCTCTCTTTAGTCCTTACTCCCTACAAACAATGAACTCAAAAGCTCCACAAGTAGAAAAAATTTCAGACCTGCTGCTTGTGCTTGTGCTTACTTGAGCTGCAGCTGCGTGTGTTGCTTGCTTGTGCTGCCCTGGTTGCTTGCTTGAGCTCCTGGAAATGGAGAAGGAGAGGAGGGAGGGAAGAGGCCAAGAGGGAAGCAATTAGGGAGCACAAAAGCAAAGCAAGTGGGGAGCAAAAAAACAAAAGCAATGGGGTGAGGGGGGCCTGCTGGCTGCTGCCCACATGGGATGGTAGAAAAGCAATCAGAGCAGCAAAGAATCCAAGGAAAAGGAAAAAAAACTCGGCAGTATTTTGATGCGGACCGCCAGAATCGGCCAGAATCGCGATTCTGCACTGGTTTTGAACTCGCTGACGCCCACCAAACAGTATTAAATATCTTTGTCGCCATTTGGACTGACGATTTCGAAGCAAATCATCATTCCAAATGGCGACAGAAAACCCGCACCTCCAACCCCCATTTGGAATGGCAATAGAAAGAGGGGAGGGAAGGGAGAGGAGGAAGCTTGCGAAGCGTTGTCCGTCCGTAGCGAAGAAGGGGAGAGAGGGGGGAGCAGATCTGGTAGCCCATCTTACAGGTAATTTTTTTTGTAACTTTATATTTAATTTCGAAATCTGGTAGGTTAGCAAATAAAACTAGCATGTCTGTAATTGAATGGATTAGATAGTTTTAAATGTATGGTTCAATAGTGTAGTTTGTTGTAGTACATCTTTTTTTGTGTATAATTTAATTTTCGATATGTGGTTAATCGTATAGATCTATTTTATGGTGCAGACGTGAATATGTCGGGCACAGTCAATTTGAAAATTTACTATCAACAAGGGACTATTATGGAGGGCTCCGAGGGGTTGATTTGTGTTATTTCCAATCGGTGACAGTCAGCCTAACAAGACCAAAGCGTACATGGGGCGCTGTGATATAGTGGTTATATTACATCTTCGAGTTGGATAATGCTTTGCAGATTTGAATCTGCATTCTATGAAAATATAAATATAAATTTATTTTAATTTTTTCTACAAATAAAATTCAGGTCCTGTCACCATTTGGTTTGGCGATAGAAACATGTCGCCATTTCAAATGGTGATTTGCTTATCTGTCGCCATTCCAAATGACTACAGAGTCACAGATATTTAATATTGTTTGGTTAGCGATGCCTCTAGTCACCAATCCAACTGGCGTCAAGGGCATGTCGCCATTTCAAACGGCGATAAAAGCTCATTTTTGTAATTTTATTAAACGAGCATTTATTTCTGTAATTCTATTAAAAATGTGTTATTAAAAAAATCGAGAATAGAAGGCCTTAGTAGTCTCCTTTAGCCCCACGCACTTACACTTAAAAACGGAAGGCTCGGTCCAAGATAAAGCCCGTTTTCGTGGCCCATGAATCCAAATAAAAAGAAACTTTTATTGTGTCCACTGAAATATGAGACAAAAACATTGGTCTTCGGCACTTATTTTTCTTCATTATTGTTGAAGATATGCGGTGTTAATCAGAATGATATAGGACTCTAATTTGCAAGGATCGGATGGAATAAACTTAACATAGTTGCGGTGGAGATTTAGGGTGTGGGATGATTCATGAAATGGGCAAAAGAGTTTACACATTTCTTTTTTATGTAGGCTCAAAGTTCTCTAATTCAGTCATACCTTTTATATATATAAATCATTGGCAAAAGAGGATTACTTATACACTCTAATACAACATACATCATATTTTAAGGCATATGACCGATGATGGTAACAAATTTTGTTAACATCAGAGGCTTGGTAAGAATATTTACCTGAGTAGAGTCCGAAACTATCAACCCAAGACAAGAAAGATATTAGCATTTCATTGTCACTCAAATTAAGCAACATAAAGCCTCATCATGTTTAGTAGAATTTCATGTTGTACTTGTATGGGCATTGAATATGAGAAACATATATGCTTTAAAACAAATTGTACTGTAGGTCCCTGAACTTGCGAGGTTGTGCCATTTAGCTCCCTGAACTTGCGTTGAAGCGAAGTTCGTCAGATGCGATGACGGCGACTTCGTCTCCTCCGAGCCCGATGGACTCGTCGCTGTCCCGTTCCTACCGTGTTCATCGTCTCCATCACCTCATGCTGACAAAAAACGGATTCTTCGGGCCTGAGAACGCATCATGCTCGCCGCGTCTTCGCTGGAGCACCACCGTCTCACCCTGCACGAAGCCCGTTTGGTCGTTTGCTAACAGAAAAGACTGAGCTGGCAAATCAACGTGAGAGAGAGAAGTATTGTGCCCCTACTCTGATACCGGGAACGTACTTCTCTCTCACGACCGACTTAGAGGAGGCAGGGATGAGGGCGGCGGTAAGCTGTGATGGTGGAGTTCCAATGAAGACGCGAGCACGGTGCGCTCCCAGGCCTGAAGAATCCGTTTTTATCGACGCGAGATGACGGGAACAATGAACACGGCCGGAACAGGACGACAACGAGTCCACTGGACTGATGGACTCGGAGGGGACGAAGTCACCGGTATGGCATCCGACGAACTTCACTTCAATGCAAGTTCAGGAAGCTAAGTGGCACAATCTCGCAAGTTTAGGGATTAAGAAAGTAAAATACAATTTCAGGGAGCTAAGTGGCACAACCTCGCAAGTTCAGGGACCTACGGTGCAATTTTCTCTATGATTTAAAAATAATATCCTCTATAAATTCAATCCTTCAAAGGCTCATAAAACATTATTGGAAATGTCATGTAACTGTATGAATGACAATGGGAGCTAGTAACCACATACCAATTAACAGGATTCAGATATGTTGGCCCTGAGATACCAAAGATATCTCTCTCCACAGCCATCCGGCTATAAAAAGCTGCTCTTCAGTTGGTTGGCTTTGGTCGTGAAGGAAAACATAACACTGAAACAAGTAAAAAAGTCAGCACATAAAAATTGATACCCATGTCAAAAAAAAAACTAGAATATGGAACTCCTCAAGCACATCCAACACAGATAGAAACGCGGCATTTACTTTGGGCCGGAGAGAACAGTAGTCAAATAATATATACGGCTTAAAAAGGTCAACTTAAGTCCTTAGATCGTTAAGTTCTGAAACTTCTGGCGCTGGTTGAACAGAAAGGTGAAACAGGAAAACATCAATGTTCATTCCATGTGAAGATTGCAATTGACAGTTATAACTGATAACTGGTGTTCCAGCGTTTCAGTGCCAGTGGGGCAAGAGAGTGATCAAAGGAAGGGCAAAAAGACAACGTTTTTATCAGTGGTTCAAAAACAGTCATCAGACAGAGGTTGCAGCACACAAGCATGCCATTCTCGGAAAGTGTTGTAACCCATTAAAATGCAAAATTAAGAAATAAAAAATCCATTTTTATGCATGTCATGAGAGAATTTGATAGAATAAACAGAACATGGTGTGTCAGCTCTTTGCTTTAGGAATTTGGAGCTATCTCTATATGGATCAATTTTCTGTCTTTACAAATTTTTCGAAGCTTCCGTTTCTTTACCATGCCACGAGTTTCATAAGCTACCAGAAACATACTCCAAAAGCTGCTTACATTAGCTACCCAAGGACTGATCCTTTGTTAGAGCTAAAAATTGAACCGAAATAACATGTGCACGTTCTATGTTGACTTGGATGCTAGCAGCATGAGCATGAGCGGCATGAAACTGGGCACCTGGCTAACGCGTCAACAAGAACCGTAAGTGGAGCTGTCCATGCATCCCAAAAACTGATATCATCGAATATTCAGCAAGCATGGTTTCAGATGCTCTTCACGACAACTTGCGTAATTCGCTTGGATGCGGCTCAAAATCGAATCTATCCAACTTACAATCGTTTGAAGATTTCCAGGAAGGGATTCGTCTGGAAACCATCAATGGCAGAAAACACTGAAAAAAGCTGTAAGAATTCAGAAAATATTGCCAGAACGCTCCTCGAATTACAACATTAAGTCCCCCAAAATGGGCGCCTAAATTGGAAACCCAACCTAATTCGTGCGAATGGGGTCGAAAGAGGAGGCCAATCGGAGCAACCTTGGGAGGGATGGCGGAAATCAAACAAATTACGAAGAAAAGAGGAGCAATTTCATTTACCTCGACGAGGAGGGTAAGGACCAGAAGAGCCGGTGCGAGGAGACGAGACGACGCCCCGACACGACGCGACGAAAGAGGGACAAAAAATACCGGTGCGTAGAGGGGGACTCAAGCAAACTTATTGTCACCAGGCGCCATTCCCTGCATCCAGCTCATTCATTCCAAAATCAAGGGCTGCCAGTTTAGACTTTCACATACCTCAAAGCCTTTAACAGATGGTGCACTTTAATAGACACATAATGGTGTTGGCTGTTTTGACAGATACTCCCATGCTTCATATAGTTCCTAGGCGGAAAATATCCCCTGCCTTTTCTCTCATGGCGTCAAAGCAACGAGACATAAACCTGAAGTGCCATCTTTGAAGAAAAAGAAATCGGAACTGTTTGCTTTTCTGGATCTAATGAAAGATGACAGCACAAAGAACCGTGACCCGATCCAACATTATTAATCTCTTCGACAATCTTCCATGTCAGCCGCTTCTTCTATTAAGTAAGCAATTCAGTAGTTTCAATCTTGTTCTTGTACTATCAATGCAACACTCTCTCTCTCTCTCTCCAATGTAAAAAAAAAATATTGGTCTGGCTAACAGCAGTGGTGTTCTCCATTAATATGAAAATTGATTGTTTTCGCTTGTTACCTGTTTTACTGTAGAGACAACCCTGTACCTAGTTGAGTGCCCTGGATTGGCATAACATTTAGTAGTGTAACTGAGACTCGGAAATTTTGGAACTACTATAGGGTTCAAATTGGTTTCGATGTTAGGAAAAGATTTCAGAATACTAGTAAACTCGATGGCAAGGTTGCATCTGTTGGATTAGTCTGTGCAAAGGAAGGTTTTCGAACAAAGGATCAAAGAGACCACTTGATCAAAAATCCAAGAGCCGAGACCAGAACTGGATGCAAAGTTCGCATGGGAATTACCTTGAATCGAGTGTTGGGACTAGCGGGTCATGGAGGAGGCAGAGAGAGGCTAGACCATGCGGGAGTCACCGCGACGGCATGTGAGGCAGCGGCGGAGATTCTTGCCAGTGGCGCCACGAGGAGGCGGCGCTTGGGCTGGTTGGCGCGGCGAAAAAAGAATAGCCAACGGAGGCGGCTGGCATGGCGAGACTGCTAGTGTCGACGGACATCGCAATGGGCAGAGCCGGTGAAGCAAGCAATGGCGGTGGCGTGGTGACCCGAGAGAGAGCAGGAGCACATGGGAGGATTGAGGAATTTTCCCTTGCTATGGTGGGCTTATGTGGTCTAAATTGGTAGTATGTGGTGAGGTCTAAACTAGTAGCCCTTGATTTTGGAATAAATGGGTTGGATGGAGGGAATGGCACGTGGTGAAATTACTATTTAATGTCAGACGATGTGGATCCTCTCGATATATACTATTTCGTCGTCTAAACCGGAATAATAGTAAAATTTGGTGTGTATATATATAATTAAACATATATGTACTTATAATTTATTGAAAGCATGTATTGTTTGGGAGAATCATGCGAAACATTTTGCATTGATCACTTTAGAATATATATAGTACAATGCAAGAGATAATGCAAAACGGGAAGATAAGATTACATGCCAAAGACAAGACAAATATGTTTGGAATTAGTTGTAATCTCTTGGAGATCAATCCAGAGCGTCGTGATCTCATCTCCCTGCGACGTGACTGCCTTGGTCTCTTGATCCGGATGGTATACGTGCATATGCATGTATACATCTAACACTCCCCCGCAATCTGATCGGCAAGTAGACAAACATTCAAACTGGACCGAAAGTTGAGGAACACCGCTGTAGGTAGCCATTTGGTGAAGATATCGGCATACTGAGAAGTTGACAGAACCTGAAGTACACGAACATCTCCTAAGGCCATCCGCTCACGAACAAAGTGTAGATCGATCTCAACATGTTTTGTGCCATCGGGTTAGTTGAGAGATAAATAACACTAATGTTGTCACAGTAGACGACGATAGCCTTTTAAAGCGATCGATAAGCTCATGTAAAAGTTGACATAACTAGCATGATTCAACAACAATATTGGCGATGACACGATATTTTGCTTCGGCACTAGAATGAGACACTATGTGTTGTCGCTTGGATGACCACGAAATTAGGTTATCACCAAAGAAAACATCATAGCCCGAAGTGGACTCATGAGTGTCAGGGCAACCCACCTAGTCGGCGTTGGAGTATACCGTGAGAACGTTGGGAGAGGTGCGGTGCAACCGAAGACTATAGTGCAAAGTACCATTGAGATAGCGGAGAATCTGTGTAATGACATTAAAGTGCGTCTCACGAGGATCATGCCACATGTAAGCAAACTTGCTGAATAGCATATGCAATATCCGAGCGAGTGAAAGTAAGGTACTGCAAGGCATTTACGAGACTGCTTTAATGAGTGGGAGATGAGATCAACGGACTAGCAATGGAAGACAATTTTGAGTTCGTGTCAATGGGAGTAGAACAAGGTTTGCAATTAGACATGCCGTATCAGTTAAGCATTCTGAGATATACCGACTCTAGGAAAGAAGCATGTTGTGGGCATCACGCTTGACTGAAATCCCATGAAAAAAAATGTAG
Source organism: Hsuehochloa calcarea (assembly GCA_036346395.1). Classification (NCBI taxonomy): domain Eukaryota; kingdom Viridiplantae; phylum Streptophyta; class Magnoliopsida; order Poales; family Poaceae; genus Hsuehochloa; species Hsuehochloa calcarea. The sequence goes on along the minus strand of CM070595.1, from coordinate 21,953,969 downwards.
CAAACCAAGGTCCTTCTTGGCGAACTCACGTTGGAGAGAGGAGATCGTCTAGCTAAGAAGCGAAGGAGAGGAAGCTGTGAGAACAATATCGTCAACATAGACAAGAAGATAGACAATATCAGTGCCACAACGAAAGACAAAAAGGGAGGTGTGGGCTTTGGAGCCAATGAAACCGATGGAGAGAAGAAAGGAGGCAAAGCTACTATACCAAACATGAGGTGCTTGTTTGGGACCGTAGAGTGATTTGTTAAGAAGGCAGGCATGGTTGGGAAGAGAGGTGTCCATGAAGACAGAAGGTTGCTGACAGTAGACGGTCTCAGCGAGAGTACCATGAAGAAAAGTATTCTTAACATCACATTGGTGAACCGGCCAGTGACGGGAAAGAGCAAGAGTGAGGATAGTGCAAATAGTGGTTGGTTTGACAACTGGGCTAAAAGTCTCGTCATAGTCAATGTCATGTTGTTGGGACAAGCCACAAAGTACCCACCATGCTTTATAGCGCTCGAGAGTGCCATCGGCCTTATGTTTGTGTCGGAAAATCCACTTTCTCGACACAATATTGGTGTTGAGAGGACAAGGGATAAGATCCCACGTTTGATTGGTGTGAAGAGCGGAGATCTCATCGAGCATGGCGTCATGCTAGTTGGGATCTTTGAGTGCACTACGACAGGTTTTAGGGATGGGCGACAAAGGAGATGCCTAAAGGTTCAAATGATCAAGGGGTTGATGGAAACCAGACTTACCACAAGTGATCATGGTGTGATCGTTTTCAACCGGTGTGATGATCACTCGAGAAACTGTTGCGGTAGGCAAAACGGGCGCCTCGGCAGATGTGGCACCGAACGATATGCCTACCGCGGAAGGCAAGCCTGTTGCGGCGAGAGGCATGTTAGGGAAAATTGCTGTAGTAGGAAAGACGGGTGCTGCGGCTGGGGGATTAGCCGCAACTAACTGTGCGGCAGGCATGGTAGCTAGTGGTACGATAGGCATAGTAGCGGCAGTGACAGGCGCGACAACGACAGTGGCTCAGGCTACCGCAGCAGGTGCGGCAGTGGCTGCGACAGATGGTGCGGATGGTGGGGAGATAGGCCCTGGGGAGAGAGTTGTGAGGTTAAAGAGGAACTCAAAATCAGAAGTTTGAGGAGGAGGTTGGAGGCCGACAAACGGGAAGGAGGACTCATCGAATGTGACATGGTGAGAGAGGATAACACGATTACTAGAGAGGTCAAGACAGCGATATCCTTTGTGATGAGCGGTATAGCCAAGAAACAGGCATGCAGTGGAGCGAGGTTCTAATTTGTGGATGGCAGTGGCCGAAAGGTTGGGTCGCAACGACACCCAAAAACTCGCAAGTGGCCATAGGAGGAAGCATATACAAAAAGGGCTTCGAATGGAGTAAGAAATTGAAGAACCTTACTAGGATGTCTATTGAGGAGATACGTTGTGACGTGCAATGCTGAATGATGAGACTTAGAGAGGTGTAGAATTCAGGAGAATAATCTTCATGAACTCTTTATTGAAACTTGATCACGAAGATCAAGTATCCAAAGAATAAATCCTAGAGATTAAATGAAATCGTGTGAATTGTACTCTTTTTCCCTTGACGAGTTTTTTGAAGTTTTTCGGCTAAAGTTTTTAATGAGACAATTCATGTAGCACAGCAGAACGTGTTTCATATACTCTTTCTCTAAATTTTTTTCCACTGGGTTTTATAGAGTTTTTAATGAGACAATTCATGTAGCACAGCAGAACGTGTTTCATATACTCTTTCTCTAAATTTTTTTCCGGGAGAATTTGCCCTGTACGCAAGAGTTGGCTGCTTAGTTGCACACTTGGTTTCTATTGAGAAAAGAATAATGCACCTAAAACAAATCCGCAATTCCTTGCGCGTTCGCACAGTCCGCAAGAACAATACAAGAAGGAATTTCTATCTATGCAGCTCACTTCATCAATTCTCTCAATTTCAAGTTCGAGCCCAGCGACGGCGAGCTCGTGCCTCTTTTCAGAGAAAGCGACACGCAAAATATATCTCTTCTATTGAAAAAAAAGAATAATGTACAGAAGAACAATACGATGCACCACTTTTATATCAGAGAAAAAACTATGTAGTTAGCTTTTAAGAAGAACAACAAAATTATTTCAACAAATCACCCTCTAATCTTGTTGATCTTAAATGATGGAGTCGTCCCCAAACTTGACAGATCCCTTTACGTTGGAATCCAACTCAGCGAAATTCTCCTTGTATCCGAGGTTACTTGTCCCTGTATCGAAGTGCCACTTGTCATCTTGATGACGTTCTTCATGCCCAAGATATGCCTGAGTATGCACCTCGTCCAGTGTGACATGCTCGGTGGCGCCCGTTGTGATCTCGGTGATGGTGCTCATATGGGCCATCAGTAGTGTTGGTACTTCATCGTCGAGCGTGCTCACTCGTGCCAATAGTAGTGTTGGCTCGTCGTCGTCGACTTCTACCAAATTAGTGCATTCCTTGCGCTCACGGTGTGGTGCCCGACAATCCCTAGAGAAATGACCTATCTTATTACAATTGTAACATTTTACCTTGGTCATATCGCGTTCTCCAGAGTTGCCACCGTCCTTGGTTAAGTGGCTTTGGTTGTCATTGTGGCCGCCCCCAGATGAGCCGGGCACCGCCGCTATTGTCGTCTGCGTGTGCAGCCCTCCTCCTCCGTGAGGAGCAGACAGCTCCCTGACTCTTGCGCGTCGTCGTCGAGACCGTAGCGTTTCTCCACTGAGCGCAACCAGCCTATCAGCTCCTCAATCGTCATTGTGCTCAGGTCAAGTAGCGTCTCGATCACGATCGCTACCTGCGTGTAACACGGGGGCACTACCCGGAGAAACTTATGGACCACCTTCTCCTCGGTGATAGCGTCCCCGAGCATACGTAGATTGTAAACGAGCCCAGTGGTGCACATTGCGAATACGTCCACGGACTCCCCATCATTGAAATAGATGGTTTCAAATTCCTTCCGCAACTTCTGGGCGTTAGCCTCGCGCATGCACTCCATCCCAATCCTCATTAGTTTGACGGCGTCCCATGCTTGCTTTGTCTTATCTTTCACGGCGAGCGTTCCGAGCATGTTAGGCGGGACGGCGCGGAGGATGACCGAGAGTGCCATGCGGTCGTCGCGGATAGAAGCGTCCCCGGGGTCGATCGCCTCCCAGAGTCCTTGCGTCTGGAGGTTGACGCGCATTACAAGCGCCCACTCGGCGTAGTTGGTGTTCGTCAATATCAGGTAGATGACCGTGACGTCTGACTCCGTCATGACGTGCTCCTGCACCAATAGCTCGCGTTCGCCCCTCCGTGTCCTGCTCCGCCCACGGAATCTCGGTGCAGTGCGCGAGCCAGACGGGGACTACGCGTCTTGGTTGGCCATGTCGCCACAGATGCTCTGATACCAAATGTCAGCACACACTAGTGTTTCACACACACGATCACAAAATACACTAATTCTATCTTCTGTTGAGAAGAAGAATAATGCACAGAACAATATAAGAAGTAATTTATGTTTGTACAGTTCAACTTCTACGTTATAGGGAGCTTCTTTTCTCTTATTTATACTAATCAAACGTAGTCAATTACATACAGAAAACACTGCTCCGATCGCATGTCTTAAACGACGTGCCTCTTTTCAGAGAAACGATGCGCTTTTCTTAATAAAAGCGATGCACCACTTTTTACATGCAGAAAACTATGTAGTTAGCTTTTAAGAAGGTCAGCAAGATTATTTCAACACCGCTCGCCTTCGACGGCGTCATCGTCGAGGACGACCCGAGGATCGCGCCCCCGTGGAAGCTCTTAGCGCGCAACGGCCGGAGCAACGAGAACGAAGCCTACTTCTTCGCCATGGGCGAGGCGAAGAACGGGAAGGACGGCCGCCAGGACCGCGGCTGCGCCGGCGGCGGGACATGGGTCGGGCAGAAGCTTGAAGCGCAGGGGGAGCTACGTCTCGGCGACGAGAATTAAGGTCGTGTGGCAGAAGTACAGGCACAACTTCCACTTGAGCAGCGGCAGGAGCGGCAGCCGGGGTGGGTCATGCACGAGTACACCATCCTCGTCCCGGACTCCGCCTTCCTCAAGGTCTGCCACATCGCCTTCACCGGACACGGCCAGAGCCCGGAGGCACAAGAGGGTTCCTGACGGCAACGACGACTGTGATATCACCACGCCTGCACACGCCACCGCGGCACCTCCTTCGACGATCGACGACGTGGTACCAGGAGTCCGGCGCAGCGCCGGCGCATGCTTATGATCAAGAACATTTCATGAACCAGCAGCCATATGCATGCTTACAATCAAGAACAATCGCTCAACGGCGCGGCAGTGCATGGAGAAACAGAACCTTCTGCAGGGGCATCCGGTCTGACTTCTTGTGCGGTACCGGCATCAGATGACCGATCATGCCAAGAACCCTTCGCCGTGGATCCGTTTCTTAATCAGCAACAAGCGTCGCTTGCTGATCCTGGCTTCCCGTCCACACCGCCGGCCGACTACTGGTTGAGCACGGCACAATGCCGCCACCACCTGTGGGCGAAGAATCCGGTGGCATCTGCATGACGGACGAGGAGGAGAGCAGCTGGTGGTGGGTTTTCAAAACAGACGAATTTTAGATTTGAAATTTAGAATTTCTTTAGTTTCAACTAATTGAAAAAAACATCAAGTGTCTGATGTTCTTTATGTTTATACAGTTGCGACCATGCGGGCCATGTGACGTATTAATAAAAAATCCACGGAATGACTATACCTTTCTAATTATGTTTTCATACATATTAAAAATTTATTTATCAATGTTAGTATTTGTTGTCGTTATCCCTCTATAAATTAAGTTGGTATCACAACTAATTGTGTAAAATAGCCAATTAATTGGGAAGAAAGCACAACTAATAATATAGGAACGTTAAGTACCATGCGAATACAATATTTATCATAATGCATGGTTTACACGGTTCTAACATTCGATGTGCCGATAATCACTTAACCGACATCCCTTTACCCAAATCTTTAAGCATCAATGTGCACTCCCAACACAAACTTTCTAAATCAACCACCAGTAACAATATAGGAATGTTAAATACCATGCGAATAAAAATATTCATCATACATCATAATCCAAGGTTTACACGGCTCTAACATTCGATGAGCCGATAATCACTTAATAGACATCCTTTTACCCTAATCTTTGAGCATCAATGTGCACTCCACCACAATTTTTCTAAATCCACCACTGGTAACAGCTGAGATTGCTGTAAAAACCATGCACAGCTTATCTGCAAGCTAAAAGACTATTCTCTCTAATGAGGAATCAAGAGAATAATTTGGCGATTTAATCATCGCAAAATTGGGAATAATCCTATATCTGAATATATCTGGTAACCTGTAGACCACCAAATAGCTTGGTGACTGACTTGTCGAATGTCTCGTAGCAGTCATATCAATCCTAGGCAAAGCAGCAGCCAGTTTCTATCTGAAACCGATGTTTCGATAATGAAATGCTCCAACATTGTAGAATCCTTGCAGGAGTAACCTCCACTAGCTCATCTGTTCTTCTTCGCAACTTTTGGGTTCTTGCACATGCGGATGCTTGCAGGTGTAACCTCCACTAGATCATCTTCTTGAATATACTCTATGCAGTCATCCAAACTGTAGCTTAACGGCTCATCAAGAACCACTGCAAAATAGCAAAGTGGAAAGAATTAAATCAATTAATCACAATTGGATCAACAGTTACAGTTATGTCAATCTTAGTGTAATAATATGAACAAATCTATGTATCTTGGGTATTTAAGAACTTGTTACTTCTGTGAGCACAATCAACTTTAATGTATGCCTAAAGACATTATTAATAAAGTATTATCTTTCTAGTCTTTCCTGTTCCAAAATTTATCACTTATATTTCTTGCTTCTTATAGTAGTTTAGTTGAATTTTTTTTCAGAAGAGAGAACTAGTAGTGCCTAAATTTTCTTCGTATAAAACACAGTAGGTCTTTCTAGCAAAGAACATCATCTTAGTACTGAGTGCTGAGGAGGTTTCACCTGTAGTTTCCTTGTTGGAACGGACATTTGTTGCAGCCTTTTTCTTGCACACATTGATCGCTAAATCACCTGGTCGCTGATGGATACCAACTATTTGACCTTTGTAAACATCCAGCCCAGGACTGACAAATAGTAGACCTCTTTCTTGTGCATTAAGAAGCGCATAAGAAGTGGTACTTCCATCTTCAAATGCCACCTAGATCATTTTGTCCAGGTTAGGTGCTGAGGAAAATTGAAGAAAAGACTTACTGCTTGAAAGTTATTCATACCAAGGAGCCTTGATCACGTGAACTGAGATCTCCAGCCCATGGGCCATAGCTGTCAAAGATTGTGTTAAGTATAGCTCTGCCCCTAGAAGCTGTCAGAATTGCATTCCGAAGTCCAATGAGGCCTCTGGTAGGAATCTTGTATTTCAGTAACGTTGTTCCCTCTGGCCTACCATTTGGAATGACTCGTTATGGCAACAACACAATATCAGGAACAAGCAGTATGCAACAAACTGCCAACGATATAATATAGTTAAGAGCAAGCCAAGCCAGTAACCAAAAAGATCGCTCCCCACCCCATGTCTTTCAAAGACTATAACCAGTTTTTTTCATTTAAAAGATCCATTCCTGTGTATAATCGATACACTAAACATTAAGTCTCAACTCCCAACTCAAATTTTGCAAACGGACAATGGATGAGCTGTGCAAACAATTGTTCATCCATTTGTTTGATAGGGGGTGAAAAGTTACTCCAAGACATAATAGTCTTGTATAAATAAGACTGACATGGAATAAGGCACCCACAGTTTTCAGAGTAAGGTCAGAGTAAGACTAGATACACAAGTTGTTACACTCTAATTCCAATTCCAATATGGTTGTAGATCTAAATTCAATATACAAAAATAATACATATTATTTGGCAAGGTGCATTATACATGATTGTTGGTCAGAAGTAGCATTATCTTGGAAACCAGTAATATCAAATTCAAGAACTCAATTCGCCGTTCTAGTTTTGTTAATACCAATATATATCGAATACAATAACATATCTATAATACCATTTTTGCTTTTGGCTTTCATATGTTGACAACGATGGTTCAGTATCTCAGAGCTGGTTCCGAAAAGTTGGCCAGTTGCTGGGATTTTCCAGTTCAGTTTTTTTGGTTAATTTTATTACTTGAATTTTGCAAATATAAATGTTTCAAACGTACACAATAGACAGTGATGCTAAGAGCATATGAGAAAGTTTAGTATTAGCGCCGTATTGTGTTCCCTCGGAGTCATGTATATAGTACAAGAGGACACACGATTGAGTAAACACAATAAGGGACTAATTACAAACTTTCTTTTATAACATTAACAAGTAGTTATATGCATACTCCGTTGAAACTTGAAAATGACTCAAAATAGAGGTTATTCAGGGGGTGAAAGGGTTTAACTAGCCCCAAGGTGGTTCTGGAAAACCGGTTGGTTTCCGAGCAGTTCCTGCTGGGGACAGGAACCCTGTTGGCTACAGCACCTATTTTTTTCACCCTTATTTGTATCAGAATATCATAAGAAAAGGTACAATAGCACTCTTAATTTGATGGATGAATTAGTGTATGGTACAAACCCACTAGCTTCCATATCAACCATTTGTCCACGCCTTTTCCCCAAAAGCTCAACAACTGATCCCATATATTCCTCTGGAACCTCCACAACAGCTATCTGGAGCACAGTAACAAGAGCAAGTTGATTACATGGAAACATAGGAATAAGGAGTTCCAAGAATACTTAAAGCAACAGCAATGCCATAAAATCAGCAAAATATACAACGATTCAATTCTGTCATTGAGGGAGAGAGATACTTCATAAGGCTCTAGTAGCTTTCCATCCACTGTCTTGTTTATGACTTTTGGTGGTCCAATCATAAATTCGTATCCTTCTCTTCGCCTGCAAACAATAAATTGCTTTCAAGACAATGCCAGAAGTACATATTGTACTGAGTTACTGACAGTGGCAAAAGTTTAGTAGTTCTGACATGTTTTCTATCAATATGGTGAGGTGCAGTGTGCCTCTACCACTAACAAGAAATGTGTCAGCAGTCTCCCCATCTTCTACTTTCATAGCCAAGTTCCTTTCAAGTTCACGGTATAACCTATCCCGGAGATTTCGGCTAGTGACATATTTCCCCTGTGATAAAGCCAACGAGAAAAGAAAATTATTTCAGCATCCAAGAAAGAGAAGAAACCCAACTATTGCATTATATTTAACATGGCATGGGTACTATTACAACACAAATGATGAGTACTATTACAATCACATCCTGGAGAGCATTCATTTAAATAACTTATAACATGGAGTAGAAGTCATTTGAATATAATTTGATTAAATTCATTTCTCTGCCACTTCGGAGCACAATAGAGCAAAGCTTGCAATCTGTGAAATATAATCATGACTAAATACATTACAAGCATTTCAGGAAAGCAAAGTCCTTCCAATTGTCAAATTAAAATTACTAAGTCTAACCACTTAGCTTGCCCACACCATGTGTAAATTTACTCTCATTTGGACCCAAAGGCTTATAATCAAGATCTATCTAGGCATTATTCAACTCTCTTTTGTTCTAGCAGAGCATACTGTTATGTTTGGAGAAATACTCAAATCGATGTGTTCTATTCGGGCCAAATGGGCTAATATATAGGAGTACAAGAGATGAGCTAAAACTAGGAAAAGCAAGGTGGGGCTAAACACACTGGACTGCTACACATATACAACTAACAGAACCAATTTCGTGGCACGTGTTCCACATCACCCCTATCTCTGTGCAGCACGTGTACATGTAGATTCGTGCAAACAGCGAGTCAACAGGAATCCATTATGGCCTACCTGGTTGTTTACTTGTAACTATATCACAACAATGCAACGAGGTACAATTATTGTGGGTTGGGTGGGATTGATCTGCAGGCCGTGCAAACAATTTAATGCTGTGGTTGCAATCGATTTTTGAATTTTGAAAAATGGGTTTGTTTCTCCCCAGTACCTGACCTGTTCGCACTACATATATCATCTCATCCATTCGGACCAGCCAAAATCATCGGAAGTTCCCAGTTTCGGTATTCCATGCTCAAAATCTCATTAGGAGAAACATGTCGTTCGGGGAGCAGCTGCGCGGAGCCAGGGAGGGAATGGCTAGCGAGCGACAGGGCTGATAGCATAACAATAACGTATGCTAGAAGGTAAGTTATACAACTCATCTGGGTGTTTTTGGTCGTGTAAAGCATGCAAGTTTAGTGGGGTTGCTTGTGTCATGAACATTTTGTAATTCCTTTTTATGGCTATCTTTTGGTAGGAGGCGTTCTCATGTCGGAACGACTGCAGGATATCCTAGGTTGGGCCTGGTGTGGTTGAGCATACAACACCCAGTGGAAGTTGTGGACAAGCCACTGACCGAGACTGCATTGATAAGCAGCTCCGTTGCCGTACCTGTTATGAATATCACTTGTATTCATTATGAGGCCAATAGGCCAATATATATAGAAGTACATGATATATGCAAAGAACCCCTTATCCAATACACATCTAACAACCCCCTCAAACTTATGGTGGATCAACAACATTAAGTTTGGAGAGATAGAAGCTATGCTGAGCTCTGGTCTATGACTTTGTGAAGAAGTATGACAACTGAAGTTCTGAAGGCACATACTGAAGAGCAACAATCTGGTTCTGCACCTGTGTCCACATGTAGGAAGTATCAACACCAATATGCTTTGTAAGCTCATGCTTCACCGGATTTGTAACAATGCTAATAGCCCCTGTACTATTAGACAAACGAGGAGTGGGTGCTGAAATAGAAACATCAAAATCCTCAAGTAACCACCGTAGCTATTGTTAGAGATATGTTATAATAGGAGTTATAATAGGGACTCTTATATGCCTTATCTATATATGGCATATATCTCTTGTACTCCTATATATATCGCCCTTTGAGACTCTTCAATATACACACAATTCATAACATGGTATTAGAGGTTTGGTTAGGGTTAGGGTTTCTTACCTGCGTCGCCTCCTAGCCTCCAGCCGGCGCCGCCGCCGCCCCCGGGAGGAGCCATCTTCACTCCTGGGGGCGGCCTTCCCCAGCCGCCGTCGTCGCTCGTTCTTTGCCGTCGGGTATCAGAGCAACCCATGGAGCCGTAGATCGGGTTGACAATATGGCCGTAGGCCTCGTTGAGCAGCGAGCGGAAGATGGCCGGGCGGAGGTGGTCGGGCTAGTGGCAGGGGTGACAGGCCGCCGTCGGCATCATCTGGACCCCGTCGTAGGCGTCCCTCGGCCGAGTCGGCGGCGGCGTAGAAGAAGCACCCCTGTCGCCGCCGCTTGGATCCAACGAGGACCAACCTCAGCATCCTCGCCCTCCAGACCGCCTGGCTCGTCTCCGTCGTTGCAGTGCAGGTCGTCTGGACCCCATCGGCCGCCTGCAGCTCGCCACCGAGCCCAGACGGTCACCAGTCCGCCTCCGATGCCGGTCCCGTGCCAATCACCATCAGATTCGGTGGAAGGCGCTTCTCCGCACGCCGCATCCGCTCGGGGCCCTGCAGGCAGCATGTCCCGTCATCCTCCTTTGCATCACACCTGTGGTTCCTCCGGCCTTGAGGCACCGCGCGATGCGGTCGACGAGGAACTGGAGCCCGACCTTGGACAACCGAGACACCGCCTCCCTCGGCCACCTTGGCGCCAACTCCGCCCAATCCACCGGCCGCCCGAGCCGGATCCTGCTCCTCCCCAAGTCGCTTGCGCCAGATCCTGCCGCCGTCGGGCCTCCTGAGCCGCCGCCTCTGCTCGCCCTGGAACCTCCGCTCTGCCGTCTAGATCCGATTTGGATCGGCTTCCCCTGCTCGATTCTCCACGGATCCCGCGCCGCCTGTGGTACTCTGTTGCGGCTTGGACTCGAAGAGGTGTCTGCGGTGGTCGCGACGTCGTCGCTTCTTGGCCACCTGGCGGACGAGGTCGGCCAGCTTGGCGATGCTCTGCTCCTTCTTCCCTCTGGTTTTTGGCTGCCTCCAACTCCAGTGTCATCAGATGGGACCAAAGGTCTGAGCTCCTCTAGAAGCCGCCGCCACCTTTGGGAGCCGCAGCAATAGTGCTGGTGGTGGTGAGCCAGTTGCTTGCCACGATACTGTTGCCTGTTTGGTTGCACTTATGGGCTGGGCCGTTACGTCATTTGGGTTGGCCATCTGATGAGACTTGGCCTGGCTCGGATGCTATAGGCCGACGTCTTTGCCAGCTAGCTGCTAGTTCTGCTAGTTATCTTTAGGTTTTTCTTTATTTGTGTCGTTGTTTCCGCTGCGTCCATCCAAGTTCGTAGCACTCAATTTTTGAGTCCGTCTAAGCCATGCGAGTCCACAAATTTATTGTCAGTCATAGAAGCATAGGAATTGCCTTATGCATGGCGGCGTACGCCGCTCGCTATTTCTTGAGCCAAGCAGATTTCAAGCTTTCAAGGCGCGTGCTTCTTCCACACTGCGTCTTCGTTGTACTTCTCATGCATTCTTGTTGCTCTTCTTACGCTGCTGCGCCTCTCATTGCGCTTCTTGTGCATTGCGTTGCGCTTCTTTTGCACTGTGCATTTGTTGCGCTTCTTGTGCACTGCGTCGCCGCCGTCTTGGGCTACGATCTGCGCCACCATGCTTCCACATATTCCTATTCAACTTGATTTAACATCTCTCTCTATATTTGTTGGTTTCATCATCTTCATCGTCGTGTTGCCGCGGTCGATTTTGCTCCCGCACTTTGTGCCTTATGAGCTGTCTCATGACACCGGATGGGAGAAGATCTTTTGATACTCGGCATATTTTCCAAGAGCTGCATGCTACGACGACATTATCAAGACTCGGACTTTGGATTTTCCATATTTTAGTATCAACCATTTCCAAATGCAATGCTATTGCATACGCCTTGCATTTGAGGGGGGGTGTTAGAGATATGTTAGAATAGGGACTCTTATATGCCTTATCTATATATGGCATATATCTCTTGTACTCCTATATATATCGCCCTTTGGGCCTCTTCAATATACACACAATTCATAACAGCTATGAAACCTCCGCAGTCAACAAAACCATAGCTCACAACTCTGCCTCAGCACTCGAACGAAAAAACTGTTGTCTGCTTCTTAGTCTTTCAAGCAATGAGAGAACCACCAAGAAAAACACAACAGGCAGAAAAAAACCGCGATCAGAGTGATCACTAGCCCAGGTAGCATCAGAATATGCCTGGAGCTGTAAAGAGCTGGAGCGAGGGAAAAATAGACGAGTGATGGCTCCACGAAGATATCGTAGAACACGAAGAAGATGACTATAGTGGAGCTGAGTGGGAGCAGAAACAAACTGACTCAAGATATGCACAGGGTACGAAATGTCAGGACGAGTGACACCCAGATAAACAAGACTTCCAACAAGGTAACGATAGCGGCTAGGATCAGTAAGAGGCTCACCATCAGTGGGTCAAATATGAACATTAAGCTCCATAGGAGTCTCAATAGTGTACTGATCCGTAAGAGAAGCACGATCAAGAAGATCCTGAATATACTTTTCTTGGGATAGATAGAAACCCTCAGGCGTAAAAATAACCTCAATCTCAAGAAAGTAGCGAAGAGGACATAGATCAGACATGAGAAACTGCTCATTAAGACGCTCCTAGACAAAAGTGATATACTGAGAATCATCTCTAGTAATGATCATATCAACATATAAAAGGAGAAGCGTCCGACCACGAGACGAAGTGTGAATAAAAAGAGCAGGATCATGAGCACTGGTAGAGAAACCAGCTGCAATGACAACAGAAGAGAAAAGATCAAACCAAGCATGAGGAGCTTGCTTGAGGTCGTAAAGAGACCGGCAAAGGCGACAAACTATACCCTCAGAACAGAATACCCCGATGATGGCTGCATATAAACCTCCTAACGCAGCTCACCATTGAGAAATGCGCTCTTGACATCAAACTAAGAGATGGACCATGCCCAAACAGACGCCACAGCAAGAGTGTGAACGGTGGTCATGTGAGCCACATGAGCAAAAATCTCATCATAATCATGACCATGCTCCTACTGAAAACCACGTGCCACGAGATGAGCCTTGTAGCGCTCAAGAGAAACATCAGAGCGGGCCTTAACCTTGTAGACCCACTTGCACGAGATAGGAGTAGCACGCGCGGGAAGAGGGTCAAGATCCTACATGCTAGTTCGCTCAAGGGCAGCAATCTCCTCTGCAATCGCATACTGACACTCCTGATGAATATAAGAAGTCGGTTCGGCAAGAGCCGCTAAACAAAAGCGCAGGAGGCTGAATAGACTGACAATTACAAAGAGCATATCGAGGAGAGGCTGAAGAAGATGTCCCATTAGAAGAGGGCGCATTCGGAGAATTCACAACTCGCAAACGATGAGTGTAGTAGAGAGGATAAGAAGGAAAAAGGCCATATGGAACCTCAGGAGAAGATCGCAGTGGCAAAGGAGACGGTGGAGGAGGCACCGGAGAGGTCAAAGGTGATAGAGGTGTGGTGACTATGAGAGTGACATGAAAAGTCAGGAAAGAAAAGGCTCAACAAGAGATGCCGGAGTGGTGGAAGGAGAAGAACGAGGGTAGAAAGGACGAGACTCATCAAAAGTGACGTCCCAAGAAACCCACATCCGTCGACCAATAGAATCCCAACAACGATATCCCTTATGCTCAGCACTATAGCCAAGAAAAACACATTCCACGGACTAAGCAATCAACTTAGTGCGCTCACGAGGGGCAAGAAGAACATAACACACATACCCAAAGAGGCGAAGACTAGAATAGTCAAGAGTCTTGCCACAGAGACGCTCAACTAGGATCTCACCCTGGAAGGCAGAAGAAGACTGAATGTTAATCAAGAAAGTGGCAGTAGAAACAGGCTCGGCCAGAAGTGTGGTGGGACAACAGCAGCAAGCATAAGAGCACGGGCTGTCTCAAGAAGATGATGATGGTTACGTTCATCCACACTGTTCTGGGCATGAGCACCAGAGCAAGAAAATTGAGAGAGTGTCCTGCTCAGCAAGAAAACCACGAAGGACTCCTGACAAGTATTCCTCAGCAGAGTCAGTACGAAGACACGAATAGGAGAATCAAACTGAGTATGGATCATGGTGGCAAGTCTTGTAGATGGAAAAAACCTCACTAGAGATGACATAAAGTATATCCATGTGTTAAGAGAAAAGTCATCAATAAAAATTATATAATATCGATGACCTCCTTTCAAAACGAAAGGAGCCGAACCCCATACATCAAAATGAACAAGATCAAAAGGAGTACAATTTTGTATTTGTAAACAACACTATTGATTAAAAAAATTTATCGAGACATTGTACATGTAGTATTGATTGATAGTACAAGGGTAAACAAATGTAAATGAAAGCGTTATAGTTGAGTTTGCCATTAATGTCTATAAGGGCATTTTTTTTGGATCATAAGGAAGATGCACACACACCCCACCATGGTTGTCATGACATCACAAAGGCGTCACCTTGGCGTCCTGGCGGTGTAGAGGGGACGCCGCGAAGGCTCGCCTCGCCTTGGCCATGTAGCTGTCGTTGCCCCTCACTTCGCCGGCCGCCGGTGATTTTCCCTCCCTTCGACGCCAAGTACTCCCTTCTCCACTCCCTCTACTTTGTTTTTCTTGAGTTCTCCCGAACTGCCGATTTGTCCTCTCCTTGATTTTCTTCATTTCTTCTTCCTCTTACTCCTGATTTGTCTCCCTCTTCCTTCTACTTCTTTTCTTTGTTCCTCACCCAATTTGTACCCGATTTACTACTGCCTACTACTCATCCTTCGTTCTTCTTTGCTCGCTGTATCTTGCCTTGAGGACGCTATGGTGCCCGCCTGGATGCCATGGCGCCTCTTAGGCGCCGTGGTCACCAAGTATGTCGTGACAACTATGCACACCACCACGCACGCACACCACACGCACGAACACGCGAGTGCGCCCTAGATAGACGGAGGACAGAGATAAATCGCAACCTGGCAAAATTCCCACTGAAGTGCACTCGCGTGTGCATAATAGGTGAGCACCAGGATTTGAACCCTGGTGGGTGGACTCATATACCTAAAACCTATGATGCACGGACACGGATACGTCGACACGAAACGACACTGACACGGGGATTCGCCATTTTCCCAAAAATGCTGATACAACAACACAGCTATATATATTTAAATAATATACACATGTATTATTTTTTATTTTTCTACATGATTCCACAATAGAGGCTTGAACCTATTGTTGGTGTTTTGCTCCTCTCTAGCACTTGAATCACTGGTTTCTATTTTTCTAGAAGGAAGAACAAGAAATCAAGAACGAAAATCACCAAGAACAAGAATCACCAGTCAAAAGGAGAAGAAACACCTTGCCAGCATGCCGTTGCCCGCTGGTTGTCGCTGGAGAGGGGGCGCGACGGGGGAGAGGGGGCGTGACGAGGGAGATGGAACGCGAGGGATGCGAGGCCGAGCGTGGGGATCGATCTAGCCATCCAGGGGTATGTGGCTAGGGTTATGTCTAGGCCGATTTGGGCTGGGCCGTGTTGCACATGTGTCGAAGCCGTATTGGACACGTGTTGGAAATAAAGAAATGACTATTTAATTATTCAACACGCCGTCGATACTGTTCGCGGTGTGTCTATGTCGGACATGGTATCTGGCATGGATACAACAACAAAGTGGCGTCTCCGTTCTTCAAAGCCTAAAACTCCACCACCTCACCAAGAGATGGTTCCCCGTAAGGATGTAAATTGATTGATAAGATTAGTCGGTTGCGATCGATCATATGCATGTTGAGCAAAAGTTGCTTTGATTTGAGTTGAAGAGATGATGCGAATGCATCTATAATATCATGGGCATTGCATCTACCATCTATGGACGAATGAAATGCTCATAAATATTTCAGTCTGAAAAGATATAGAAGTGACAATGGTGTGAGCAATAGGAGCGACTGATTTTATGCATGAATACATCAACTTTGATTATGAGTGCGAGAAAAAAATATTTCAAACATTGCTTGCTTCTTAGAAACAATAGGAGTAATAAGCTGATGCGCAAACGAATGCGTGTGAGTAAGCATTAAATGCTGCAAACAAATCATATTTGTGGTCGAATGACCGGTGAATAAGGGTATATAGCGACTTCCACGATCAGAATTCCAATAAATAATTTTTTGTAACTGATTATTTACACACATCATGATAAATTTCTCCCCAGTCAATTGGATATTATTGAAGGCGTGTGATTGTGGATAAAAGAGTAGTGACATTTGTTATGCAATGAACCTATATCCATTCATTGGGCCAAAAGGCATACAATTACATGAGTGGGCAAATAAGCAAGTAGAGGTAGAAGTTGTGCTCTAACCCAACCCCCCCCCCTCTCAAACTCACGGTGGATCAACAACATTGAGTTTAGAGAGGTAGAAGTTAGCTCTTGAGCTCTAATCGTGCATTTTCAAAAAATAGCGACACTTCAGTAAGAAATCTACTAAGCAAGAAACTCGAAAGCGCATCGAGGCGGGTGGCAACTTCGGCGTGAAGAGCAACAACTTGCACCTGCGATCTCATGTACGAAGCATCTACTTTGATGTGCTTAGTGAGCTCATGCTTCTCTGGATCTCGAGCAATGTTAATAGGCGAATGAATGGGTAGATGAATGGTCCGAATGAATGGTCAATACGTGTCGGACACGCGCCAAGCGTGTCGATCGTGTCCGAATTTGTTTTTATTTATTTTTGCGACGCAAATTTCCGACACGCTGGAATCGTGTCCGAAGCCGTGTGTCGAGCCGTGTCGAGTGTCGACCACGGTGTCGAACGGAAGCGTGTCGATGCAAGAAGCACATGCGAAGAGCAACAAAACACTGCGATCTCATGTACGAAGCATCCTCAAGTAGTGAGCTTCCGGAACTGTGCCGATAAGAGTGATCGATCGAAACACCGACATCCTCAAGTAGCCACCGAAGCCAAGTGATGCCGATGGCATGGCGCAATTGACCTCGGCGCTCGACGCGAAGCGACAAGTATGCTTCTTTGTCTTCCAGACAATCAGAGAGGAACCAAGGAAAACACAATAGGTAGAAAGAGACCGGCGATCAGCATGGTCACTAGCCCAGGTAGCAATCAAAATACGTCTAAAGCTATAAAGAGCTAGAGCGAGGAAAAAAGGCATCGACTGATGGTACTGCAAAGATATCGTAGAACACAAAGATGACTGTAGTGGAGCTGAGTGGAAGCAAAAATGAACTGACTCAGAATGTGAATTGGGTGATAAATGTCAAGTCAAATGATCCCACAGTAGACGAGGCTCCCAACAAGATGGCAGTAGCTAGTAGGGTCCTCAAGAGGCTCACCATCAGTGGACCGAGGGTGAACACCAAGCTCCATAGAAGTGTCCATGCGCTAATCAGTGAGACAAGCACCACCGTCTATACCTCTGCCTCCGGTGTCTTGTTCCTGCAGCACCGCCTCTTGTTCCTGTAGCACCACCGTCTCGTTTCTCTGGTATTCACTACTTCAGGCGTACTCATCCTTCACCAGCCTCCTCTCCTAGTATCTTACCGACACCTACATATGATCCTCCTGATGATGCTCCCTATTACGTCCTTCATGTCCGGACATCCATTCGACCTCCTGATCGTCTTGGATTTGCTCTGATAGCTCATACCCTCTCTGTCACTGAGCCTAGTTCTTATCGTGAGGCTACCCCTCATTCTGAGTTGCAGCTCGCTATGGCAGAGGAGCTTGATGCTCTTCGACGTACAGAGACTTGGGATATTGTACCGATACCTATGCATGTCCGTCCTATCACATGCAAGTGGGTGTACAAGATTAAGACCCGATCTGATGGTACTATCGAGCGCTACAGGGCTCGTCTTATGGCTTGCGTCTCTCAGTAGGAGTACGATCGTGACTATGATAAGACTTTTGCCTCTGTTGCCCATATGACCACTGTTCGCACTCTTGTTGCGGTTGGTTCTGTTTGCCGATAGTCTATCTCTCAACTGGATGTTAATAATGTTTTTCTTAATGGTGTTTTGCATGAGGTCTACATGCAGCCACCACCTCGGTATTCTGTTTCCGATTGGCATGTCTGTCGTCCTCGCCATGCTCTTTATGGCCTCAAACAGACTTCTTATGCCTAGTTTGCATGTTGAACCTCAGTGATTACTGTTGTCGGTTTCACTGTCAGTTCCCACGATCCTGCTATTTTTGTCCATGTCTCATCTCAGGGTAGGATACTGCTTCTTCTGTATATTGGTGATATGCTTTTCACTGGTGATGATTCCTCATTCATCACGTATGTGATGAAACATCCCAGTGAGCAGTTTTTTATGACTGATCTTGTTCTCTTACGTACTTCCTTGGGATTGAGGTCTCTTACAAGCATGAGGGCTACTACCTCTTCCAGTAGAAGTATGTCCAGGATCTTCTTGATCAGTCTGGTCTGACTAACACTTGCACTGCTGAGACTCTCATAAAGCTAGCTATCCCTACAGCTTCGTTCCACTGATGGTGATCTTCTTGATGATCCTACTCGATATCGCCATCTTGTTGGGAGTTTGGTGTATCTTATGAGCACTCGTCCTGATATTGCTTATGTTGTTCATATCTTGAGTTAGTTCATAGTTCGTCCTACCCATCTTCACTACAGTCACCTTCTTCGTGTTCTTCGCTACTTGTTTGGGACTATATCTCATCGTTTTTTCCCCTAGATCCACCTCACTACAGCTTTAGGTGTACTCCGATGCAACTTAGGCTAGTGATCCTTCTTATCGTGATTCTCTTTATGCTTACTGTGTTTTTCTTGGCTCCTCCCTGATTGCCGAGAAGACAAAGAAATAGATTGCAGTTTTCCGTTCGAGTGCAGAGGTGAGTTGAGAGTTATGGCAGCAGTGACAACAGAGGTTACTTGGTTGAGGTGGCCACTTGCAGATTTTGGAGTGTCTGTGATGTGACCTACGACTCTTTTATCTGACAGAACATGTGCTATCGGTATTGCCCGTGACTCAGTGAAGCATGAGCTCACCAAGCACATTGGTGTGAATACATCATACACTCGCTCGCAGGTGCAGGAAGGAGTACTTGCTTTACAATTTGTGCCTCAGAGTTACAGATTACTGACTTCTTTACGAAGCTACAGACTAAGGTACAACATTTGTATTTTCTATCCAAGTTCAGAGTGTGTGATACACCATGAGTTTGAAAGGGTGTTAGAATAGGAATTATTTTATATTTCCTTATATGCCTTTTTATTTCCTTATATATGTATTGCATATTCCTTTGTAATATCCTTTTGTACTTTCTATATATATTGCACATTAGGCCTCATGAATATACACACAATATTCATAACAAGCCATACCTCTCGTCCAACAAAAGGTGAAGTATTGATGGAGAAAGACATTCTGACTGTTGGCTCCTCCACTTTGATAGTGGGCAAGGGTGTTCCAGAAACTTTATCAGCTATGGTTTCCCCAATCTGCAGGGTTCAAACAACAGAATTTACAAAAAACATGTTGTAAGCATAAATGTAAACTGAACAATTTGAATACAAGATGAACAGACACCAACCATGATATCATTGATTCCACATACAGCACAAATATCACCAGCACTAACAGTTTCAACTGGAACACGGCTGAAGTTCTGATAAACAAAAAGCTCACTTATTTTGCCAACCCTACAAGCATCATCTGGTGTACACACCTGCAAAATATGTTAAAATCAATAGAAGCTATAATAGAAATCTACAATTATAGGCGAAGATATTTCTTTAGTTTTCTTCCCGACAAAACCTAATAAGATAGACTAGGAGCCAACAAATGAGATACACATGCCTAGGTATTGTTTTGGAGATCCAAATTACTACATTAATTTCTGATTATCAAGATTACAAGCAACTTTGACAAAGAAAAAAAAAACATCAAAGATGCAGTATACTTCAAGTAGCACCCACATGCCAGTGTCCCATCACTACTGACATAATTCAATTAAAAAATTCCAGATTTGAATGTGTTCATTAACCAAAATTCGTAATGGTTGCTCATGTATATGTACACACACATGTTGTAAAGCCAACAAGATAATGGGGTGCATCAACTGAGCTTCCAAAGAGTGTAGATCGTGTGCAGGGCTCAAATTATCCAAGCAGTCTCTTGGTCTTATATACTTGATTTACTCATTGGCTTCGTCTAGAAAACTTGATATGAATCAAAAGGAGGTAATCTCAAATATAAGATCGGGAGATTCGGGACACCCCAGGTACTCATAAAAATTGCTCTATACTCTATAGCCTCGTTGAAGAAAGTCACTTGCTTTGTGTGCAGGGCTCAAATTATCTAAGCAGTCTCTTGGTCTTATATACTTTATTTACTCATTGGCTTCGTCTAGAAAACTTGATATGAATCAAAAGGAGGTAATCTCAATTCTCAAATATAAGAACGGGACACCCCAGGTACTCATAAAAACTGCCCTATACCCTATAGCCTCGTTGAAGAAATTCACTTGTTTTGAGGTATCAACTGGATAACATTGTCCATAGCATACATCCAATAAGACACGGTACACCACTTCATTGTAATTTTATGTTTTTTGCTGTTTAGAGCACAGCGATTAGTAAGAATTTAGTTCCCTCCTTTGGTTGTGCCTGTCCATGATGCTACTTGTTACCCTATTTCTTTTCTCTAATCTCTCATTCGAATATTGATGTTTACACTATCATGAAGAAACAAGCACAAGTTGAGCTAATCCGTACCTTCACTTCCATGCCTCGCTGCAGTTCTCCTGCATGCAGTCGTCCAATTGCTATTCTTCCTTTATGCTCATCATATTCAGTGTTAGATACCTGCATATCAGTCAGCAATATGTAATTAGCATGGAACTGAAAGCATTGAAAAATAAGTGCTGATATAGCCTGTGACCACCAAAAAATGCTGAGAAGTGACAAGCTCAGCAAAAAATTGTTCAGAAGAAGACAACTCAAGGTTTCTAATGAAAAGAAGAAGCAATGCGAGAAGCAACAAAATACCTATGGTACTCATATTTTGTGCTTGGTGTGTTTCTGCGACTTCAAATTACCAATGGCATACATGCAATAGAAATATGAGTAAATGTGCATGTGACATCAGTTATTGTGAGCTGAATTGTGAACACATATCATGGGAAGAGTGAGAATTGTTTCTTTATTAATTGTGAATATCAGATTTCAGTCATCTTTAACAAAAATACATACTTAATTTCGATGACATAGCTTTCAGCATCTTAGAATAACCTTGTTCCTTCCGGTTGCATGCATTTAAGCATCTCAAAGTTAAAGCTTCACCATAGATGAAAATCCCAGTAACAAACAAACCAGAAAAGAAACTATAGTGCCACAGTTTAGGAGGGACCATTTGTCATTTGTGAGAGAAAATCTATTATTGCATAATGGAAACAATCATTAGAGGAACTTCTAAGGAAATTATCACAATGACTGCAAACGAAGGATAATAAATACATGGATAGAAAACCCTAGGCATAGACCACACCCATGAAATCAGTAATGTGTGAACGTAATCCAGCATCAACCATACAATACAAATCAAACACAGCAAATGATAAACAATAAGTTGAAATACAAACAGAAAGGTTTATAACTCACAAGCAATTGCAGGGCACCATCTTTCTCAATGCGTGGCTCTGGTATGCATCTAAGAATAGCCTCAAAAAGGGGTCCAAGATCATCAGCCAAATTATCTGGAGATAGCCCAGCCTTTCCTTTGATACCACTTGCATAGACTGTTTGGAAATCACACTGACATGTTGCAATAAAACAAGAACATGAGGACTAAGATATGACCATTGTTGATACTCCAAATGAGTAAATCAAATGAACAACTCTTTTACCTGTTCATCGGTTGCATTTAATTCAATAAATAGCTCAAATGTTGAATTAACCACAAACTCTGGGCGAGCAGAAGGTCTGTCAATCTTGTTTACTACTACCACAACAGCATGCCCAAATTCTAGAGCTTTCTTCAGAACAAATCTTGTCTGTGGCATAGGCCCCTCTACAGAATCAACCTACATAACAGATCAGCTTTAATTAATCACATGATCTTACACTTGTTTCCTCAATTCACGTTAGTACACTGTTTGGAAAATCAGTTTGATAGGAACTTGAGTAGCATGCGGTGGAATATGGAATTAATACCCCACATGCATAACATAATGGTACATGCATTGTGAGTACAAATTATACAATATTTAGCTGAATATGTACATAAGGCATGTCAAAATGTGATAGCATCACAATATGATCTGAACAACTAACCACAGTAAAGCAAATAAGAAGTCGAATGGGTGTGTCTAAGCCCAAAAATAACTTAAGCATTGAATGAGAAAGATGCCAATTTTTTAAAAAAGAATGAAGGCAAGCAGTAGCTAGTACCACTAGGAGAACTCCTTCCACCATGTTTAGAACACGTTCCACCTCCCCGCCAAAATCTGAATGTCCAGGAGTATCAATTATATTGATTTTACTACCCTTATAAGTTATTGATGTGTTTTTGCTAAGTATAGTGATTCCTCTTTCCCTCTCGAGATCATTTGAGTCCATTATTCTTTCCTGCACAACTTGATTATCTCGGAAGACCTGCATAAGGTAAAAACAGTCAGAGTACAAGGGAAACATTTCACAGCAAATGCACTAATGATTTGCTACAACATGGTGATTCAACGTAAATAAGTTCCACAAATAGTATGTAATTTATCTGATCACAGTTGTAATAAATGCCTGCAATCTTGTGTCACAAGGCATTAGTTGATTCATAGAGGAAAGGACTCATATTGAAGAAAAGCAACCAAAAGATCCAGAATTCCAGATATACTATGAAACCAACCCAACCAAAAGTGAATAATACAAAATAACAGGTTTTAGGTGTTTGGGTAGTAGCAGTTTCTAGACCAGCTATGAGCCTCTGCGAATTGAGCATACCCAGCACAATCAATATGGATTTTACAGGGCTGGCAGTGGTAAAATATTGTTGTTTCTCAGATTGTAGACACAGCATGAGATACAAAAATTCTAGTATCGTATATTCACAAACAATATGTTATCACTTCACCACGTAATTGGAAAGTAAGACCAGAGTTTGGTTTATCCATTTTTATGTACTTATGCCTCTCAATTCAGAGACTTACTTGTATATCAATCTTTAGTTCTAACTTCTAAATATGTATATAGATGATTATGGAAAGAATATTATTTCAACAGAAATCAGCATAAGTTTTCAACAGTAATTTCTTTTGTCTATATTTTCACAATTCAATTAATATGTCAGAGTGCCCAGATGATGAGGAAACAACATATATCATCCAATGCTAACTCACCATGTTTGTGTTAGAAGCAGTTCTATTAACCTACCAAACTGAACAACGGCAAACAATAGTTGACCACCCAGCCAAACCAAGTAAAACCAATCCACCCAAGCCAGCCTATAAACACTCATAAACATAATGATGTTCAGACTACAGTCAACATAGGTGCACCATTACTCTCAATAATAAAGGAAAATTGCAAATAACCCCCCAGAAGTCAGCTGGAGTTTGATGTACCTCCTACAAGTACTTCTGTGGCACATGTTTGATATGCCCCCAGCTTCCCCCTTCCAATTCACTCAGCTGTTTTTTTATTGACGTGGACTTTGTGGCATGCCACCTCGGCTATGGACATGCAACGTAGTTAGTTAATTAAACCCATGCCATATCACTCCAACCGGTTCAGCCCTCGTTTGCCGCATTCCCATGTCTCGATTCGACTTGTCTCAAAGAGGGAAAGGAACATGAATGCTTCGTCCGTTCACCCAACCAGATCCAACCTATGCAACTTAATCCCATGGGTCACACTAGAACACCTCAGACCAGTGCCACAGAGTCCACACCAACAACAAAAAACAGCCGAGTTAGCGGAAAAGATGGTGCCAAGCGGGATATCAAACAACTATGTACTTGTAGGGGGGCATGTGCCACAAAAGAACTTGTAGGGGTTAAATCAAACTCCGCTGACTTCTAGGGGTTATTTGCAATTTTCCCATAAATAAATGAACATTAAGATACTACAAAAAAGATGGAGGGAAACAAGGAAGCAAATGGAACGATAGGGTGGCAATTGGCAATAGTCGTGAACAACTATCGCTATATTTGCAAAGTATACGTGATTGCCTTCTCGGTATAGCTTGCGTGGCAGAGAGATTTAATTGGAAGTCAGTTGTTCGTAATAAATTAATCTCACGAAGCACAAGAAATTTCTAGAATGTACCTTGGCTTGCCTTAACATAGAGTCCACCAACGTTGTCTTTCCATGATCAACATGAGCAACAATTGCTATATTCCTCACATCTCTTCTAGTTGCTTGACTACTCTTTCCTGCTGAATAATCCAGTGAAGAAAATATACAAATTGGCATCGTTTCAATATAAATAAAGGGAAGTCAATATGCCTAGAAAAATGTCACGAAGAAACTTTTGGAAATCAAGCAGTTGTTCTGTGGTATGGTATTTGTGCGCCTAAAATGTTGTCTTTTGCATAAACAACTATTTCAACAAAATCCAATCTAATTGGCAAGGCTGGCCAGCAATAATCAAATTTAACATATTGTCAAGACCTTACACCCTCAATTCATTCAGGCTTGCAAGCTATCAGCTTGTAAAGCCATGATTACTGCACGCCTGCACTGGACAGAAATGCCGTGTGCCTACCGAACTCTAAAGTAAAGGGAACAAACAGAACCACTCGTACCACCTACAGGTTGCTTCACTCTGCCCATAATTCAGACCAGAAAACATTTGAACCAGACATACAAAGTCACCTACACCACTTACACATTACAAGCTCATTTCAGTTCAATGGCGCGGTGATAGTGTTAACAAACTGATCGGCACAACAAAACCAGCATTCACACTCTCGGCTAGATCACTTACAAGGAACTCAGCAGCCTCGCACGCGCACTGGCACAATCACGCGAACTACCCCAAAGCCCAAACACACTAATCCCGAACGCAACGCCCATCCTAGTAGGATAAGACCACCGTCGCATCGCTGAATTGGGATTCCCAATCGTGCCGAGCAAGTAGGAAGCAAGCAAGAGTTTATTTACCGGAGGGAGACGGGGAGCCGGCGCGCTCCTTGACCTCCTGCTCGAGGAGGCCGAGGCCCTGAGGGAGCGGGGCCTCCGGCGGCGGAGGGTGGGGGGCCGCAGGAGGAGACATCGGCCGGCGGCGCGGCTCGAGGGGTTGGCCGGCGGCGCGAGGCGGCGGGCGGAGGGGGCGGCGCGGAGGGTGATGGTCTGCATCTGCATGGCTGGAGCGGTGGAGAAGTGGAGTGATGTGGGGGTGCCGGGGTGGGGATGCTGCCGCGGCGGGTGGCTGGGGTTGGGTTCGGTGGGTTTTGTAGGGCGGGGGAGCCCTGGGGGATAACGGCCATCGGTTTCCTGGCTGCCGCTGTGCCGATGCGAGGTGAGCCACGTCGGCCGCCGACAATAGGCTGGTTTTTCGAGTTTGAATTATCCTTTGGTGTTCATTTGTGGTAAAATTGGATATATGCCACTTAGAATAATGCTATTTCAAAATATACCACTTAATATTATGAAATTAGAAATATGTCACTCCAATTTCTCCCTCATTTGAAATTTGCCATTATCTCTATTTTTCTCTTATTTTCTTTTCTTTTCTCTTATTTTCCATCTATTCATTAGTGAACTACCTATTTTACCCCTCATCTCCCGATCTAATAATCTCCATCCTTGGTCGGAATCCGGGTCCAATAGGGCCGAGCATGAGCCTGCCAATGCCTTGATCCTCTCGACAGGGTTCTTTGACATGTCATCGTCGGTGTCGAACTCCAAGAGCGTCATGTCAGTTCTTTGAGAAGAATTATAGAAAATCAAAACTAAATCCTCATTCGACTCTTGGGAGACACCCATTTGGCCACCTTGATACCTTAAATGGTTCCTCAAAATCGGTTGTTCAAATCCAAACCCTAACGGGTTTGCTTTATTAAATAGTTTGAATTGGGCTCTGCTCATTTGTACCAACACAGGTCGTTCGGGCGGCTGGGGTGAAATGGCCGTTGGATCGGTGTCGAGCGGTCTTCGACCGGCCGGACTGCTGCCATTGCGTGCGCGAGAAGAGTAAAGCGATGGCCGCGATCCACGCTATGTCCACCTTCAAGCGGCTAGCTCTGCGGCGCATTAAATGGTCGTCGCCTCCTACCTCGATGAGGCCATGACCCAATTGCTCCTATCGCCCTAATGGCGCCCTATTTAAACTCCTTTGTGAATGGGTGCTCAAGAGCTCTCTTGACGCATTGTTGAGTGTGGAGCTGCGGTGCGGTGGGGTTTTCTTCTTGCTTCCCTTTACCCGAAGCTTAACTCGCGTGGGTTTCTTGCAAAGCATTGCCTGTAGGAGCTCAGCGTGTTTTCGTTTTCTTTTGGACCAAGAAGTCCTTCTCCGATTGGCGGTTATTGATGGGTAAATATCGTCGCGTAGCACCTAGGCACCCCTACGACTATGGCATGGTCATAGGTCCTTCTGCGGCCTTTACCCAATCGAATGTTGTGCGTGCGTCGTCGTAAGTCATCTATGGTTTGGTCGTAGGTTACGCTCGACCACCGCTTTGGTCGTAAGACCTTCTCTTGGTCGTATCTTTAGCATTAAGAATCTAAATCAATTGATTCTTGTTGCTAAACTCTTTATAAACCGATACCTAGCGGTAAGATTTTGAAATTTTGTAGAAGAGTTTGTTGTTGAGTCCTTGCATTTTATTTGTTCTTATCGATTGCTTTTCGCTTTTCCGTTAGGATCCAAGAGCACATTGACAACATAAGTGATCTGACTACATCTTGATTCCCATGACAAGCGAGCAAGCGGTTTGATCATGTTCACCCTATTATTTTCAAGTCTACTATATTGATTTCAACTCGTATGTATGCATTGCTATTTTGTTGTTAAATTATGGTTAGTATCCTATAGTTGCATAATCTGTAGGACTTGGTTATCCTCTACTACCATGAGCTTAGGTTATTGGTCGTGGTGGAGTTCGATGGATGGACTCGGTCACTTAGTAGCTTCGATTGGAAATTGCTTAGAAATGCTTAGATGTCGGTAGTATTGGGCGGTCATCGACTTAGTCGATGATGTTGATCACCCACATCTTACTACTACTCCATTATGTCGGCACTCTGTGCTTTGTTATTTTGTAAAGTCAAAAGCGAAAACAAAGCTGTTTTGACTTGGGCACAATGGTATGTTGGTGTGATCTGTTGGTGTGAATGGAATGGTGCCTAGGTCATCAGGGACAGAGTTACTTGTGTCACTAAGCCAGCGATTATGCGTGCTAACCACGCGAGAGGATATGGGA
Source organism: Hsuehochloa calcarea (assembly GCA_036346395.1). NCBI lineage: Eukaryota > Viridiplantae > Streptophyta > Magnoliopsida > Poales > Poaceae > Hsuehochloa > Hsuehochloa calcarea. Next base: position 21,926,500 of record CM070595.1, on the reverse strand, counting down.
CCTCTCTTGACTTAGTACTTTGGCGTGGGTTATCTCCGAGTCGCGGAGGGGTTGTGTGTGTTGTGTGAAACATGATATGTGGTCGTATTCTTGTGTTGGGTGTGCGGTGGTGGAGATTAGGGTAGGCTCTCCACCTCGAGGGCGTCGTAGTTGTCCAAGGCTTTACAGGGAAGGGTAGTTGGCCGAGGCTTTACGATGACTCGACACAGCGTATGAGTTTCTATCCATACGGGCGGCTCGAGAGTAATTCACAATATTGGAAACGTCTCGTAGGACTTAGCCGTGCCGGGCATACCTAAGGAAGGGTGCTTAATAGCTTGGCAAAAGGCGGTCTGGCGTGTGGGGAAATTGGTACACCCTGCAGGGATAAAACTATTCGAATAGCCTCGTCCTAGGTTATGGACATGCTTGGTAAGGTCGTGCAAGAACTAGACTACAACCTTTTTAAATTAAAATTTGACATGGTTGGTATGAATGTGTAATTCATGCTATTGTTGTAGTGACTAATGGGCTAGTCACTCCCAGGATTGTTGTTGTCATCTATCTACTGTTATATTGTTGTCTTTACGGTTATTTGAACCTTAAAAGCATTTGTTAACTTGCTTTTAAATGTACTATATTATTGCAAATGAAAACTTGCTTTATGCTAAAAGTAAAACATCTGACCTCCACTCAAAAAGCTTGCATATAGTTATGTACAGGGTTTGTTATTCCACATGTAAGTCTTGCGAGTACATTCAAAGTACTCACCGGCTTTTCTTTTTGCTTTTGTTCTGCGGGGAAGAAGGTGAGCCCCAAGGGCCTCACTTTTGTGAAATGTCTTTGTGGATTCGACCTAGGCACCTCTGGAACGGCGTCTGTGTACCCAATCCAGTACACCACCATGAGGATGTGGTCCATGTCGATCCACGGGGCGCAGTCGGTGACCATCTCGATGACTATGCAGTCCAGCGCCCAAACATCGATCGCTGGCCCCTGCTCCTCCCCGCGCGCCACCTCTAGCGCCATGACCGCTGGCGTGCCGACGATCGGCTGGTCTGAATCCATCGTCCTTGTGCACCCAAAATCCGCGAGCTTCACCCGGCCATCGGTGCCGACCATGACATTCCTCTCCTTGACGTCCCCGTGCACGAGCGACCTCCCGTGGAGGTACACCAACCCCAGCCACATCTGTCACGTACACATGGACGGTGCACTCCTTGAGCCGGCTACCGCTCCTCTCGACCATGTTGGCGAGCGAACCCTTGAGTGTGAACTCGAGGAACAACTAGCACTCCTGGCTCGCGCCGACGGTAGCGCGGAAGCCGAGGCATGGGAGGACGTGCGGTGAGCGGTGCCCAAAAAGGATGCTCTGGTCATAAGGGAGAGGAGCATACACCTTGGTTCAGTGCGTGCTCCTGATGGACGCTGGTTCAGAAGGGATGGAAGTGATGGAGACGATTAGACGAGGGGATGAGGGGCAAAATAGGTAGTTCAATAGGGAATAGATAGAAAATAAGAGAAAAGAAAATGAGAGAAAAGTAGAGATAATGACAAATTTCAAAGGAGAAAGAAACTGGAGTGACATATTTCTAATTTTATAATAGTGAATGGCATATCTCAAAGTAGCATGTTTCTGAGTGGCATATATTCAATTTTGCCTTGATTTGTTGGTGGACAACAAAACTGTTGTTGCATCAACATTACACTCTCCGAAGAGCTAAAAAGTTTGGATAATGCTTCCTTGGATCTGGTTGCATGTTAGATAATGCCATCATTAGTATTTGATTGCTTAAATCGTTGATAATTGCCATTAAGTAATATAGGATATGCTAGCAAGTAACATGTAGAGCTACCAACTAATGTATAATTACTAGCGACTAATGTAGTAGGTAATATATAGAGCTAGAAACTAATGTAGAGTTCCTAGCAACTAAGCAGTGGATAACACGTAGAGTTAGAAACTTGTAACATCCTAAATTTTAACCTCTTTAAAAATTTATTTCAAAATAATTAATTCAAAGATTTGGAATTTTAAATTGAAGTTTTTTCTAAATCAATCCCAATTTTCAGAGTCTTTTTGAAACTTTAAAAATAAAAGGAACAATTTGTATTTTATTGAATTAATTTAAAGCTTACTTTAGAAATTTTAGAAAATAAAAAATATTTTAAATGATTAAAATAAACTTTAATTAAATTCAAAACTATTTATAATTTTCTTGAATTTTTTGAATTTTATTTTATTTTGGATTTTTTTTCATTTTTTCTTTTCTCTCTCTCTCTTACTTTTTCGTGTTCTTCTTCCTTAGTTCGGGAATGTTCTCTATTCTTTATCCGAAAACACAACGCCATCACTCCAAAAATTCATTCTTCCCACTCGAGCGTTCAAATTCAAATCCATCTGAAGCGTTACGACCTCGTCATCATCACCTACATCATGCCTCCATCAATTATACATTTTCCCCATCAATCACAATTAATTATGTCATTTCCATCGCCAATTATCATGAGCCAAAACCGTCGTTCGTATTCACTCGCGTTCCCGGTGATTCAAACCTTAAGAGAGGCTATAAATCAGTACACCAATGCCTCTTCTACCCCTTTGCATCTCCTCAAAAAATTTAGAACCTCCGGAGCACCGATGACGCCAAATTTCTCATTTTCCCGAACGTCAGTCACTTCACCCGATTTGTGCATTCATCATTCCGGTGAGTTTTTGCAACTTCTAATCATGTCACATCGTGTTCCTGACTCCCCTCTTCATTTTGCCTCAGACCGAACCGCTATCTCCTCTTTGTTTGCCCAGAACGCGGACGTCCACCCGCCGGCCGTTGAAAGTCTTCTCCACTGCGTTCCATCGTCGTCCAAGGTCCTCCGCCCGAGCCGTCTTCACCATTGACTCCACATACTCGCGTTCTACACGGTGCTTCCTCCATCTTCCTCGGATCATCGCCAACTCATCGTCGCCCCATCATCCCCATAAACGGCCATGCCACTCCTCCCTCGATCTCCCTCTCCGGTCACTCTTTTGCTGACCTACGCTGCGTCACAAGGTGCCCCTTGGTCTCCTACTCCCATCCCTGGAGTTTCATCCCCTCTCCTCTCTTCTCCTCGCCAGAATCGAGGTTTTCCTCTCGTCGGTCGAAGCTCCTTTCTTATCCGTTCCCAGTGCCGCCGACCACTCCCCGCCACCTTCGACCCCAGCACCAGCATCACATCATCATGTTCTAGCCTGTGCTCAGTACAACCGGTTTGACCGCGCCACCACATGGCCATGCACTACCGCCGCCGCCACGAGTCGTCGCCGGCACTGCCACCTGTGGGGTTGTAAACCCCGCGGGGTTCCATTTTGGTGGTTCCCTGCCGCCACCATCCCTTCCTTCTCCAGCACCGATGCCATGGCCGTGAGCTCCTGTCTGCTCTGTTCTTTCCAGTGAAGCTTCTGTTGTTTGTTCCTTAGTCTATGACAATTGGTCCTACTTGTCATTGACCTCTTCAAATCCTTCTTTTCTTTCTGTTATCTCTGTAACAAGTGGACCCTCTATGCTTACACACAAGTCTTTTGCTTCTGTTCTGAATTCAGGCAATCGAAACAGCATGACTCCAGAATAGTTTAACTTCCAAATGTTCATCATTTTATGTGAAGGTTGAACTTCTGGATGTTCGTTATCCTCTATACAAACTTCAAATCCATCGATTCTTTTTTCTAAATTCTTATAAAGTCATAATCTACCTTCTATTAGCTTTTAGCTTTTAGTTTTTATTAGCTTTCTATTATTTATTTGGTTCGAATCGCGCATGCAGAGTCCGTCGTCGCCGATACCAGTTTGGACAAATAGGAAGCGATAACCTCCAACATCAACGAAGGCGAGTCTCCTTTGATCATTTTGTACCTATATTTGTTAAATAATATTTTTTAGTTTTAAAATATTATGCATTGCTAATTCATTTAAAATGATGAGTTTAATTGTAGGTTGTTAGTTGAAACCTAAAGATTGTTAATGCCTTCCTTGATATTTGTTATCCTATACCTTTGTAACTCTAGCGTAGAAATTCCGCTAAATTGATTACAACTTTGCGGAATAGTTTTATACGGTAGAATTGCTTAGACACGCTTTTCAGTCTTGTTCAACCTTTAGGGGAAACCATTATTACCCTTTATGTTTTATTTGGACAATGTATGATATTAGGTAATGTTAGTATTTGAAAAATAAAATAAAATGGTAAACATATGTTTAGACTTGGGTGATGGTAAGATCAGGCGGGTGAAGTTAGAGCACGAGAACTTGTATTGTGTAAAGTTCCGCCTAAGTTATATTAAGCACCGATGCTTGTGATTTTCCGAACTGAGTAATACTGTACAACTGCATATCCTAAATGGGAATGACCTGACCAACTAATTTACCTAGTTCAAGCATTAAGCTCGCAAGTTGTAGTTGGTAGGTGATCTCTTGATTATGGTAATTGTACTTCCATATCTTGAGAGGTACAGAATATGGTAACCATACTTCCATATCTTGGGTTGTGTAGCATGGTAAGGAGGCTTTGTGAGGATAAAGTATTTGTAATGGCTTTGTGATAATCGCTTAGTCGCACACCTTCGAAAGTGTGTGAGCGGACAATATAAGCTGATTATCTCACGTGGGTCAAGCTGTACAATCTTTACAGAGTGTAAACTATTCGAATAGCCGTGCCCACATTCAAGGGCGAGTAAGGTGCATTTTCACATGGTAGATTTTCATTTTTGTTTTAAAAGAGTAAATTTTGGGAACTGGAAGCAGTTGGAAACCTTAGCGGCTAGAGCCTTGATGCTAGTTGTTGGTAGTTAGAACCTACACTAATGATATAATTAGTTTAATTATTGAAACCACTTTTTTTTGTCAAATGTGCTTTATGAAAATTATTGAATTTTAAAATATTATTTTGTGCAAAAGAATCATATAAGCCTCATTTATTAAAGTTATGCGTATGCATTTTTCCAAGACTCAGGAGTACTTTATGTACTCACATACTACACTCCAAATAGATCTCAGAAGCATTCAATGATGCCGTGAACGACTACAACTACTTCACCTGTGGCTTTGATGAAGGACACCCAGAGTATTAGGTTGCATGCGCTCCCTAGTCGAATGCTGGTGAGAAATTTGATGGGCCACCACTCGGAGTTTATCATTTCCTGTTTCCGCTGTTGTAAGGCTCAAGGTCTTTTGACCTATTTTGTTATAAGTGGCCATAAGACTGGTACTTGGTTGTTTATTAATATTATTCTGTGATTTGACTTGCTATCAATGATGTTTCTACTATGTGTACTAGCTACTGATCATAGGACTAATACAAAATACATAGAGGGTTCAGATTCAAAAATCTGATTTCGACAAAACTAATGTAGATCACCATTAATTAGTAGTAGATTGCACAAATCATTGATAATTTTCATCAAATATTAGAGACACTACTACACAAAACCTCATCACAGACGGTTCTAAACGATCATCACAGACGGTTTTGAACCGTCTGAATTTATGCGTCTGTGATGACATGAGATCATCACAGACGGTTTTTGAACCGTCTGTGAAAATAGACTATCACAGACGGTTCTGAACAAGAACCGTTTGTGATAGTAATTATCACAGACGGTTCTGAACAAGAACCGTTTGTGATAGTAATTATCACAGACGGTTCTTGTTTAGAACCGTCTGTGATAGCTTTTTCTATTAAAAAATGGATTTTCACTTCGTCTGGAGCCTTCCGAGCCTCGTGAATGAATATGATATGGATTTTCGGATTGAAATTTTCGTTAGTTTTCCCACAATAGCCACAGCATCACAGTAACATCAACTCAATCCATTAACAGAACACTAAAAACAACACGATATCACCCACATTACAGTAGCATCAACTCAATCCATTCACAGAGCACTAACACATCACAGTAGTAATCCACATCATAAAGCAAAAGGGGGGAGTAGAGAGAGTGAGGTCGTGGGAGGCTGGGGTGACGAGGTCGTAGGAGGCTGGGGTGACGAGGTCGTGGGAGGCCGACGGCGATGAGGCCGGGGCGAGGTGGAGGAGGTCGCGGGCGACGAGGTCAGGGGAGGACGGGGCGACGAGGACTCTGTTAATATAAAGAGATTTTCGGTAGCCCGCCCATTAAGTGCAAATTTTTTCTTACTCTTTGATTTTACTATGGCTTGGATTTTTACTATAGCTTGGAATTTTATTATGGTTTTAGAATTTTCCTTACTCTCTGATTTTACCAGGCAGCTAATACTCTGTCGTGGTAGGATTTGGGCAACCAATCCTCTACCGCGGCACACAATTGATGGGCAGATGATTGGTTACCGCAGCAGAGGATTATGTGCCAATACTCTCTCGGTATCACAGATAATTTACTTCACAGACGGTTCTAACCACGAACCGTCTGTGATAGTTCCGTATCACATACGTTTCGTCTTGGAATCGTCTGTGATTATTTTATCACAGACGGTTTCAAATAAGGCGTTTTCTATGATCTGTTTTGTAGTAGTGAGAGATGCTAGCAAGAAAAATATAGGCTGCTAACATGTAGAGCTTGCAACTAAGCAACGCGTAAGAATTGTTAGTCGTCATCAACCATATAGTTGCTAGCTGCTAGCAATAGTTGCTTGTTGATAGGAACTATAGTTGCTAGGTGTCAACCACAATCACAATTAAATCTGCATTTGTATAGTTCATAGATCTCAGAGTTGCTAATTGTGACGTTCCAACCACAACGATAATTAAACATGTATTTTACGGTTCATAGTATCTCAGAGTTGCTATTTGTCATCAACCATAGTTGCTAGCTACCGGTAAACTCAAAGTTGCTAGCTGCTAGGTGCCAACCACAACGATAATTAAACCTACATTTTAGAGTTTATATATAGATGGGTATCACCTTAAACCTTATTAAGTACACGTAGAGTTTCTAGTTGCCAACACCTAACCTTAAGCCTTATTAAGTACAAGAGGAAACGGGGACATGGTTGTAACACCCTGGCTATTCGGAAGCCAAGATGTCACGCAAAACTATCAAACTACTAAGAATAGCATTAAAGCTGGATTATACAGATTCAATCAACAATAATTTCTAAAGAATGACAATAAACGATCACCAGATTCATGGAAAAGAATGGATAAACAGATATAATACCACGAACAGTCAAGCAATACCAAAGTTGGATTATTACAAACTGAAATTTATTTAACAAGTTGGCTTGGTGAAAGGTAATAATAATTATTACGATTGGATAAAAGTGAAGTGCGAGTGTGCGAACTACCCCACCAAATCACCTTGTCTTCTCCTCAATTACCTAATTAAAACATACAAAGCAAGGGTGAGTCGAAGACTCAACAAGTACATACAAGAATAATCAAACATAGAGTGGACAACACAATCCAGTTGAATTCCGAACAAATCTTGGAACACATATATGATTGAATGGAATGAATACATGAATGGATGGAATGAAAGAATGCATTGAAGGAATGGACTAATCATAGCTTATCTGGGGTATAGCGAGTGATACACCGTCGGTGTTCACTTAAGCCCCTACTTCACAAAAGCACGGGACCCAATCACCGTATGAAGAACGTTTCATACGGTGTCCAAGTTGCCACATTGGAATGGTGGTCAACACTACCCACATTGGAATGGTGGGTTTTCAAATGCTCATCTTTGGAATTGATGGGTCTTTCAAATGCCCATCTTGGAATTGATGGGACTTACTAAAAGAATCCACTCCGTGGTCATAATGAATTTTATGAATGAATATGATGATTTCTCATGGTATGAATGAATAACACACATTAGTGGAAAAGACACATGGCATTCAACAACATGTGTAAACAAGTATGAGTATGCATTCCCACACAACATAATATATCAAGGATGCCACACAAGTTAGTTGCATGTAATGGAATGCAACAAGCTGAAATGAATGCTAATTATTTAATCACAAGAATCATCTTCTTGAAATGAAATAAACATCGGGATGGATAGAAAAAGGCATTCACAATTTATCCCAACATCAAGCAAACAATTGGAAACATCACCAAAGCGACATAGGGTACTTGCCTTCGCGATGTGGCGTAATAGGAGGACACGAAGATGCCCTCCACTCACCGCCTCACCGCCTACACAAATGTATAATCAAAATAAGAATAACAAGGTATGACATTGCTACAAGAGCCCTTCCACCCCTCTATCTCTCCCACCCAAACAACGGGATCAATTTTACCAAGTTTACCCAATGACCCGATTACCGCTAAACTGGCAGTGATACTAGAAAAATCACCATTAATTATCTGTAACTCCAAAAGACCTGAAACCAGTGCTCACTGAATCTTAACAGATCAGGCTACAAAACATTAGTTAGCGGAATCCCCTGATTCGGCCAAAACAGAGGGCTAATTAACAGCTAAACACAACCCATCTACGTCTGTCCAGAATACAGATCAGAGATAAAGAAAATGGCGTAACTTTCAACCTATTGATCCAATGAGAATGATTCTTATCAGCTTGGAAAGATAATTTTAAGGGATAAAATAACTTAGTTGGGTGAAGGTTCTGATTTGGCTCCTAATTTGAACAAAACCGAGGGACAAACCTACTGACCTCAGTTTTCAGACAGATCGGACAGTTCGTAATAAAAAATTCATATCTCCCAAACTACAGATCGGATTTTCCTGATCTTGGTGCCAAAAGAAAGCTCAAGTTCCCAGGAATAAAACTCTAGAAGGGCAAAACCCCAGATTCGGCCTCTACATTAGTCTAAAAAATAGATGAAAACACTAACATTTATCTGCCCAGAATTCAGAACAGTGGTAAAAAAATATCATAACTTTCATTATACAGATCCAATGGAGATGATATTTATCAGCTTAGAAAGATAATTTAAAGGGATACAATAACTTATTTGGGTGGAGGTTCTGGAAATGCCTATAACTAAATCAAAACCTAGGATCAAGCCGATAGATCTTTCTCGTCAGACAGACAGAACATCGCGCACTAAAAAAAATCATATCTCCTAAACCGTAAGGCGGAATCACGTGATCTCGGTGGCTATAGAAAGCTAAGAACAATACCTACAACTTTCTAAGAGATGGACAGGACAGAAAACGAACACATCTTACCCAAAATCGACGTACAAGGCGGTGCACAGTAAAGGGGAAGGGGGGCGGCGGCTCCAAAGGGGGGGGGAGGGGGATAGAAATGTGGAGTTTAGGGTTTGGGGAGTGGGAACCCCCCCTCTTATGGCTAGCCACCACATGGGCCCCTCCTGGGCCGTGGCCCAGGCCCAGGTTGCCATGAAATCACAGAAAACCCCCCGGTGAAAAGATGATTCTGGTTTTTTCGATTAGCTCCCTCTTCCGAAACTTTTTCTAACAATGGTCGAGCAAAGAACAAAAGCGAGATGAACCGCAAAAGGAAAGAGATGTGGGAGGAGCCACCGCGGGAACCAGAAGAGGAAACAGGGACATGGTCGAACTCTTGAAGTCGCGTGTGCCCCTCAATATTAACTTCTCTGGACAAGAATCCAAGATTGACGGTAGGATACTTCCTTTTACGAAATCATGTACCAAATTCATTTGCGCATGCAGCTCCCTCTTACAAAATGGTTTTGCTAAACAAAATTCAACTTTTTTTATTTTATCAAAATAGTCAAATCTTTATTTGTCCGATATGTTTTGAGATTTGCATTTCTTCTCATCTCATGAATTGGGTTTGAATTTACGGTTTTGTTAAACTACATTTGACTATTTTTTTGGTCAAAATAGTCGAATTTTCATCCGCCTGATATGCTTTGAGATTTGCATTTCTTCTCATCTTATGAATTGGGTCCAAATTTATTATGATTTTTCTTCAGAATATAATGGGTTCACCACATTATAGTATTTTGTTGCTATAAAATTTTATTTTTTGTCTTTATTTTTGCTCAATCTCTCAAAGTATATGTTAGAATTTGAATCATGTGATGGAAATATGAGTTATTAAGACTTTCGAGAATAATTATAGTGTCAAAAAACAAAAAATACACAAATAATTTATTGTAAATTATGTATAATAAAGTTGTAAATACACTACTCTAAACAATACTTTTTGCGATGGTTTAAAACTGTCAGGAAAAAGTGAATAACCGTCAGGATTTTTTCCCAGCGGTAACCGTTAGGCATTAGCCATGAGGAGTCCTCCGACGCGGATGTCTTAAATGCCTAACGGATGCCATATAGGAAAATCATTTGTGACGGTTATCCCCGATGGTGATCGATAGGGAAATTACCCCGTCGTCAGGGTTTCCCATTAAACCTGACCCCTAATCCGTGTCGGCCACCCGATGGGGAAATACCGTCGCAGATCAAATTCGTGATAGTCTTTGGGAACCGACAAATTTTACCATTTTTAGTGACGCCTGTAACCCGATACGAAAAAGGTCAATCCCGTCGAGCATAACCACAAATCTGTGTCGGTCACCGGCGGGGAAGTACATCACGAAGTATATTCGCAACGGTCTTTGGAAACCAACAGATTTGTTAATTTTTAGTGGCAGTCCGAATCCGACAGGGAAAAGGTTGAACAATAATCGCTCGTTGGCATAGCCACTCATTACAGTAGCGTCCAGAGAAATGTAAAACTGTCAGGAAAAATGTAAACGGTTGAACAGTAATTTCTAAATCATAAGCAACCTAGCATTTACAGTAGACACAACCAATCTCACACAATAAAATATAAATCAACCAGACACATAACACATTCACAATTCAATATAAACCATTCTTCCATCATAACCAAATTTATCGTACAATCAACTAGCAATAATACCAAATTAACAAGCACCGAAGCTGCTACCAAATTACAAAGCATCCATGTATCAATAAGTTTGGATGCATAAGTAAATAGGTTCACAGTACAAGCTAGGTTGCACAATAGGCGTCATGTTGAGCCAAGAGATAAGTCTATCATCTACCAAGTTGCTACCATATTAAAAGACCAAAAGATAAGTCCAAAAGCCACAAAGCCAAAAAAGAGTCAAGTTGTGGCTACAAGTCTGATTGCACCAGAGGCATGTTTCTTAGGAAGTTCCATTGTTAGCTTGGTCTACACCCGCATTGTTGGCTACATCATTGTTGGGCACATGAAAGATGATGTTGCCATTATCCTCGTCGCCCATGTTGCCATCAACTGCTTGTGTGCCCCAATCTCCTCGTCGATTGTGCTTCAACTCCAAGTGCAATGATGGGCGGTTGCAAATTTGTGCTAAATCTTCCCTCACCTTCACATTATCTTTAGACTTATTGGGTATGTCAAAGCATGTGTTCCATATAGCCTCAGTTACATTTTTCTCACTGCGCATGACATCAATGGTATGTTGAAGAAGTAATTTGTTAAAGTATGGAAGTTGCTAAAAGCAGCTTACGTGGGTCCAATTGTGTGTTTTACCTAAGCTTTTTGTATCAACTGCTAATGCATTTATTTGGGCTTGGACTTCCTCTTCCGTTAAATGCCTATGAGCTTCATCCAACACCTTTGTGTTCTTTGAAATGCATTAGCTTGGGTTCTGAATTCATCGTCCCTAGGTAGGAAACACCTTGACAATCAAAACATCAAGCCTTGTGACCACTACGAAGTTGAAATTCTTTGCAATCACACAAACATTGTTGACATGCTAACACACCGTGGGTGCTCCATCTAGCAAAGTTACCATAAGTAGGGAAATCATGAGTGGACCATGAATAGGTTGCCCTCATTGTAAAGTTTTCCATCAGTGAAGCATCCCATATTTCTACCCCCTCCCACAACTTGAGTAGCTCATCAACTAACGGTTGCATTAGAATATTCAATTTCTTTCCTGGATGTCCAGGACCAGGGATACAAGTGCAATGAATATGTATTATGCCCTCATGAGTTAATGGAGTGACAAAGACTGACCAACATGAGTAAGGAGTAGCACCCAGACTGAAGGGCATGAAACCATCAGTTGCAATAGTGAGTCGCACATTTCTGAGATCTCTAGCAAAGTCAGGAAAGTCTTTGTTGAACTGTTGCCATACTAAACCATCACAAGGGTGCACCATCTTACCAGATGTGGATTGTTTGTGCGACTACATTAGCTTTGTTGTCTCCTCATGTGCATACAACCTTTCTAGCCTATTAGTAATGGGCAGATACCGCAAGACTTTACGTGGGATTTTATTATGGCCTTCCTCGTAGCGAGAGGTACCACAAAAGCCACACTTATCTTTATGCTCATTATCTTTGTAGTAAAGCATGCAGTTATTATAACAAACATCAATTTTCACATAAGGCACACCAAGGCCCACTAACAACTTCTTTGAATGGTAGAAATCCTCAACCAAATTAGAGTTGAGAGGCAGTAAGTTCATGGATTATTTGTAGAGTATCATCATACTGTGCAATGGACATATTGTACTATGATTTTATAGCAAGCAAACGAGCCATAGTAGACAGAGACGAGTTTCTTGTGTTGTGATGGACCTTTTCATCAACACTAGTGACCATCCTATAGAAGGCATGGGCTGAAGCTGCTGGCTCCAGACAAATTGTTGGTGGATCATCACCAGCAAGGTCAACCAACATATTGTCTACATGACCAGTTTCATCAAATCCCCCATGGTTTATTGGCAAGCTAGATTCACCAAGCCTATCAAGTCTCTCTCCATGTGAAGTCCATATTTTATAGTTCTCCCTAAGCCCATATTTACACAAGTGCATCTCCACAATATCCCTTTTGTGCTGAAAATAGTTTCAACACAAGGCACATGGACACTTAATGGTACCAGCTTGAACTACACCATCCATAGTGAAGGCACTGTCTAAAAGTAAATTGTTGCATTATATCCATTCATTAGAGGGAGCACTACCACGATGCCAACCAGTATATGTGAGGACCCCCAAGTTATTTTCGTAAGACCGAGACCCGTCTGGCCTTAGGAAAATAACTCCGGGCCTTAGGGGCCTTAGTTAGAGCAACGATGACCGTGCATACCATTCCTTTGTGGGTATTGCATGGTGACCGGTTCTTCGACAGTCCAAGTACACACTTAAACAAGTTAAAGAGCATTTCAAAATAGCGGGTATGTGTCTCGTGTTGGCTCTCAAGATCAGCGACCAATACGCACATACCCTTATCAAAGTCAATCACAGTCATACAAAGTTCATACATTGATATATCCAAAAGACATACAACATAGGAGTTAAGCCTATAACTATTACAAAGCAACCGACCGGACAAATTCAAATATTAACAATAAGTAGCAGCGGAAGTAAAGTAAATAAACCAAAAGGTCTAGCAAGGAGTGTCCCATAACCCAAGGCAACTGACTGAGAGTTAGAAATAATACTATTCATTAGCATCACCGAAATCGACGCTAACTAACTGATCGAGTGTAAAGTCTTCCTCACCTGAACAAGCAAATATCCGGGTTAAGTACAAAATGTATTCGCAAGTATTACACAAAGTAAAAATTATACATGCTAGAGGATATCCAAAAGAGTGACATTAGTGGCTTAGTTTTGCAGAAAGCACACCAATTTTCATTTTACATATACTAGTTTTCAAATGCCATTTAGAAAACATATTTATAAGAAAAAAGAAAACAAGTGACATAGATATACAAATAGATCAAACAATACCAAAGTGGCAGCCCACTTTGATAAACTAAAATGCATGAATAATCGTTCATGCTGATACCAAGTTGTTGCCCACATCAAATTTTAATTAAGAGTCTAATGATGATGTCATTCAAAACCAAGCGGTCGTTCATAACCGTGGACACGGCTATTCGAATATATTTATCCCAGCAGAGGACTACTACTTTGCCCACACAACTTGATCAGCCCGTAAGCCTTCGGATAATGACACACTTCCTAAGGTATGACGGTCAGGTAGATCGAGATTTAGTATTTTTCAGCAAGAAGACAGTATTGGGTTGAATCCCCCTTGCGAGCCAGAACTCAGTACAAGCTACTAATAGAGCTTGTTAAGCAGAAACACAAGTTGTGTGGGAAATACCGACACAATGTAAATAAAGAAAAATAGTACTCCCATGCACATTATAGATAATTGCATCGAATCCTACAAACAGATGATCAACACAAATATCCTCACACCACCTAGGACTCAACCTAATAAATTCCTCCCCTTACTTGACTAAACCGGCCCCAATCCAGCGTATGGAAGTACGAATAGTACTTAGAATCGACAGCCCAAAGTTATGTGCTTAGTGGTCCAAACAACTCTACCACATACCCGTGTCTCGTGCACGAAAGCACCCACACTACCAACCACTTTTCTAGACCAAAAATCATTTTTAAAGAACAAAGTTTAACTCAAGAACCAAATACAAAGATCTAGACAAAAACCAAAAGGTAAGAGTTATGTGTTTCCCACGATCGACGGGATAATCCCGTTAATCGAAGTAACGCATTCTCTAGACTCGCATGGCTAAGCATACAAACATATAATATATACATCATCACAACCATCTAATCTTAAGCATATTGACAATGTAAATATCAAAGATAACCTGCATGAGTAGGACATAACTAACTAACTCACAAAAATATCGATATACCAAAATAGCATGCAAGCAAGTATCATTGCAATTCAAAATACTAACTTAGCAAAATCTGGGATCAATATGATGAAAAAATAAAGTTTAAATGATGCTTGACTTGCTGAAAGCCTAACTGCTCACTCTCGGTGGTGTAGTCGTTCACGTCCGGCGCTTCGGAATCTAGAAAAATACGATATCGAATAAACACCGAGAAAAGCAAAAAATTCAAAATGGTAAAAAATGCATAAAATTTATAAAGTACACAGATTATGATTTTATATGAATTTAGGTGATAGAATTATTCCAATTGGAGTTCATATTAAAAATTTATAGCCTTTGGAAAATAAGAATAGGAAAAAAGGCTGAAAAATCAGCTTCGATCACTATTCATCCAAATTGCAATTTTTTGCGAAAATTTGCAGAACACTAGTGGAGATAAGGATTAAATGGTTAGCTAGAGAATAAAAGTTATCACTAAAAAAAATTGGTTCACCTCATTTGGAGTTCAGATGAATTTTTTATGAATTTTTGAAGCTAATTTAATTTCAGTGTAAAAATAATTCTTATCCAAAATGAATTTAATTTCTGAATATTTCTGGGGTAGTAACATGATTCAAACCTATTCCAAATTAAATTACATTAAAAAATAAAAACCAACAAAATTGGTTTTACTCAATT
Source organism: Hsuehochloa calcarea (assembly GCA_036346395.1). Lineage (NCBI taxonomy): Eukaryota > Viridiplantae > Streptophyta > Magnoliopsida > Poales > Poaceae > Hsuehochloa > Hsuehochloa calcarea. The sequence goes on along the minus strand of CM070595.1, from coordinate 21,911,248 downwards.
TGGAGTTAATTTGTATTAGTTATGAATTTTTGAAGTTATTTGATTTTTTAAGTGTAACAATAATCTTTTTCTGAATTTTCAAATGCATTTAATAATTTTTACACTTGGCCTATCCTAGCCTCTGTCAATTACATGTAGGGTTCACTGCATAGTATTCTTTTTTCATTTAATTTCTGATTTAAATTCCTACTAACAAGTGGGACCCCCTTGTCATTGACTTAGTCCATGCAAATAGACTTGGACCGGAGGTCAACATGCACAGTGGTTTAGTCCATGGACCATGGTCCACACGCACTTAATGGGATGGGCCCACATGTCATTGACTCAAGTTAAACCAGTTTAAACACTTGTTTTCTGTTCGCGGGACCAACATGTAATAGACTCATCAACTCGCTAAAACAACCATTAATTAAACCTAAGCAATGATTAGCTCTAACCCGATCGGGATTTAGCCTAATCCTGAAGCTACAGTACTGTCGGGAGCTCTGATAGCAGAGGAGCTCCGGCCGCGACTTTGCCTAGTGGGTTGTCGGTGCTTGTTCCACAACGGCGCTAGCCAAGGCCAGAAATGGATTCCTTCCACTATTGTGAGGCTAATGGTACTAGTGGCCAAGCTCACGGCGGCCTGTAGCGGCAGCACGCCAGAGAAGGGCGGCGGGAAGCTACGGCCAAAAGTGCATGTCGCAACCTGGGCATGTACTGAACTAAGTATCATGCACATAAGCATCTAGGTGGTCTAGGGACCTTATCGGAAGGATGGAGAGGGCAGGGGCTGGTAGGAGGGAGCTTGATTTCGACAATGGCTACGACGGTGATGAGCTCCACGCAGGGAAGGCACTCTATGCAAAGACAAAGACCATGAGGCGTCGTGACAGCTCAAGCATGGTCCTTAGATGGTGACATTGCATGGGATCAAAGGATGGCTTACCAGAATGGAGTTGGAGACGATGGTTAGGGTTTTTAGCTAAAATGGAGAGACTTAGAAATTCCCAAGATCATGTGATGCATTAAGGAAATAAGTGGAGGGGAAACACTTACCATGCCGAAGCATGCATGGTGACGCACATAAGAGAGAGAATGGCTCACCAGAGACACGGTAGTGTGGTTGCGGGCGTGCTATGGGGCCGATGAGGACACATATGTGTTTCGGGAACTACAAGCAAGGGAAAAGGCCGACATTAGCCAAGATGAACACACCGAAGAGAGTAGAAGGAGAGGGACGCTTTATTGCTAAGCTTACCCAAGACTGGAGCTCAAACGAGCGTCTTCCTCCTCAGCCACCGAGAGTAGGAATGAAGGAGAAGGGAGGCATGGAGGGGGTTTTAGCTCGGGGAGAAGACAAAATTGGAAGCGACATGAAGTGGTGACGCTTTGGAGTGGTGGATATGGGCAGTGGATCCACGGTGTCAACCGGGCGGCGCAGGGTGTCACGGTTGCAGGTGCGGGCGCTCTGCGAATCGCCTGCGCGAGGTCATGGACGACCTTGACAAGTGGGCCCAGGGTGGCAGAAGCGCAAGGAGGCACAAGTCGGAGTGTGGTTCAGTTGGTGGTTTAGTTGGCTGGGTGAAGTTGGATGGTTTGGTCGGACTCGAGTCGGTTGAACAGTGTTGACTGATTTGAATTCAAACACTACACTTTGATCGGTGAGTTAAAAATAGCAAATAAATTTAAAAAATTCTAAACTTTTTCAGATAGGTTCCTCAGATAACCTAATACACATATAAAATTTTAAACCTTATTGTTCATGTTTTATTTTCTTATTTTTAATTCATTTACATTAGAGGCTTTTAGAACTTGGTTTGAATTTTTACATGGTTGAATTAGGTTCTAAAAGTTTGGAAAAATTCATATTTATTCATGGTAATTAATATAAGGTTTAAATAAATTATTTCCCAAGGATGATCGCAAGTATTTATTACTATTTTCTTTTGGAGCTTCAATTTGTAGTTGTATGTTTTTACTTTTGATACAAAATTTTTAAATGCAATATTTTGTGCAAGTGCTCTAGAAATGATATGAAGGCTCATGATATGCATATTAATTTTGATAATTAAAATTAGGGTTGTGATAGTATACATCCATTCACGATCTGCCATTAAATTTTTCTATGTGTATAACAAAATTAATGTGTCAATTTTACATATGTGTCATCCCTATGGGAAGTTGTGATAAGAAGAGCATCAAAAACAATCCTACTGTAATGATCATGTTGGATTAACTTAAAGAAACAAAGCAATCCTAGCTAGTAGCTACACAACAATTACGTAGACACGGCATAGAGACAACGATTCAAACATTACAAGTGCTTTAGCACACGAAATAAAATACATTTGCAAGTAGCTTAAATTTATATCACAGACTGTCATTCCAAAAATGGCACAACATGCAACCAAGCAAATAATTATTACATCACAAAAGGTACCATCACATTGAACATAAAGATAGCGCAGAGATCTACTAACCAGATAATGTATCCACAGAGCTGCGGGGAGACTTCACTAGGCTTCATGATTCGGACATTCGTCGAGAAGAGTTCGACACGACTACATCATTCAAGATTCACAATACTCTAGTTTCCCATTCCTTATCTCATAAAAAGCTAAGAAATCGATAACTATTAGGAGCATACTCACAGAGCAGCGGTGGAGGAATATACACACAGAGCTGCGGCGGAGGTGGGGCTTGATTTTTGGGATTTTGACCAAGGTGGGCGTCCAAGAAAGGGCGGAGGGGCGACGACATTTGGAGAGGCGGAGGGGGTGGGTCGAGGTGGGGGGAGTTGAGTTGTGGCGACGTCTGGAAGAGGTGGGGAGGGGGTGGAGGGGTGGCGGCGTCTGAAGGTGGTGGAGGGGGCGGGCATACAGGAGGGGTCTAAAGGGTGGTGTCGTCTGGTGGAGGCAGAGGGGGGTGTCCGGGACGAGGCGGGGGGCATAGATCTAGAGGAGGTGGAGGCGGACAGGGCGTTAGGGGTGTGATCTGGAGGAGACGGACGGGGGTGGTGTCCGAGAGGGGGTGGAGTGGGGGGCGTCCTGGAGGGGGCGAAGGGGGCCACGTCTGGAGGAGGCGAAGTGGTGGACGGGATATTGGAGATCGGAGAAGTACTGAGATCTCGATTTGAGGATTTTGACGTACTATTTTGTTCTCCTGTCGATTCGACCGGAACAAAGTGTAGCGACCAAATATATGGCACGACAACAAAAATTCGGCGCGGCAACAAAAAACTCCTGACGGTGAAGCCCACGACGGAAAAGGTCATTTTCCTGTAGGCACATTGAAACCGACGCAAATGGTAATTTTCCTGACGGTTCAATACATAACCGTCTCCAAAATTGCTTGTATCCTTGGCGGTGGATCCAACTGATGGCAACTAAACCATTCCTGTCGGTTGACTGTACGCCTGCTGGGGAAAAAAACTCGACAGGAAAGATCGGTTCTCCAGTAGTGATAAACTAAAATTTGGTTATTTTGGGCTGAAAAAACAGGTAAATCTTGTATACACGACCCATTCGAGCTCACGTCTATTCCATATGGCTCCATAAAATATTATCTATTTAGCTATAACACATTCGCCGCTGTAAAAGAAAAAAAAGACTTTGCTCGTTGTCCTCTGGCTATTCCAGTTCACCGTTGTTGTCTCGAAAATATGTGTGATGTGTTATCTGATGTTCATATAGCGGCTAAGACTTAAACATCACGTAGAAGACCCATTTTACAAGTGTCCAGTTAAACATAGTTAATTGCTTTTCAGTGGAAACATCTTCTAGTCTCGTGGCACAGGAGTGATGGCGGCAAGTCATCGGCCCGTCATTGTGAAACTCCATTTAAGAGAACCTCTCTGCAAGAGCGCATACAAACCAATTGAACCAGCCTTCAATTTGTACATAAACCTACTGGTTCAACGTACCACAACTATCTAAACTCATTTGACAAAACTCTAATGAAATAAAACATTAGAACCAAAACTTATGGAAAGGTATATTTGATGAAATTAGAACCAAAACACTAGACTATGATGAAATTTGAATGCAATGCAAATGTATATTTGAAATAGGCATGTGAACAAAATCCAAAGTTCAACTATGTTCTTCAATTATTGCTGGATATAACTACTTAGGCAGCAAGTCGCCAAGTACAATATGTACAATATGTAACACAATTTTGAGAAGTGAATACACATTTCCTGTCAATTACTCACATTCCACACGTGATTTACATTTCAGTCAACTGTAGTAGTTATACCCAAACCCCATCTACAACAAATACACATCATAAATTGTACTTCAAATTGCTTTAAAACTTTGTACCTATACTTCATAGCTTTGAGACATGGTATTTCAGAAGTCAACTATAAATATAAATTTTAATTTCCTGCTATGAAGTTTAAAAAAACTTTTCGGAAAGCACATTTAAGATGTTGTGTTTAAGAACACTTTTGAGAAAGCACATTTTAGTTTAAGTAATCAAAAAAATTAAAGGAGAACTATCATAGCTATAAACCATAGATATAAAATGTAAACATTGTTAACAAACTACAAGAAAATATTTCAGTCAACCAAACTATAACACCTACAAATTGTCAAGAAAAAAAGAATTAGGAAACTAAATCTGCATGTCCGATGTGCAAAGCATCCCGATACAAGCGTAAGAATCACTCTGATGATAGCGAGGGCATCGAGGAGAAGCATGGATCTCCTGCTAAGGTGTTGTGGTATATGATTATAATTCCCTGTTTGAAGCGTTTATTTGCGAACCGAAAGGAGACAAGATTGCTGTGTTGGCACTCAGAGGAGCATAAGAAAGATGGAAAGATAAGACATGCACTGTGCTGATTCTACCCAGTGGGGAAACTTTGATAGGAGCTTCGAAGACTACGGTGAGGAACTGAGGAATGTAAGGTTTGGGTTTAGTACAGATGGAATAAATCCTTTCGGTAATATGGGCAGCCGATATAGCACCTGACCCGTGAATCTATGTATGTACAATCTTCCTCCTTGGCTGTGTATGAAGCAGAAGTACATTTTGATATCACTACTTATCCAAGGGAAGAAGCAACCTAGGAACGATATTGATGTGTACCTAGTACTATTGCTGGAAGGTCTTGTGACATTGTGGAACAAAGAAGTATAGGTATATGATGCGTACAAACGAGAGAACTTCACTTTACGGCCTATGTTGCTCTACACCATCAATGATTTTTCTGTCCTTGGTAACTTATCGGGTTCAGTACAAAAGGAGCCAAAGCATGCTTGCACTGCTTACATGATACCGAGAGTTTGTGGCTAAACAACTCGCGCAAAACTATGTACATGCGTCGCCGTAGGTTCCTTCCCAGGTATCACCCATACCGCAAGATGAAGAAACAATTCAACGAAAATAAGGAGAACGGTTCACCTCCAAGGGATTTTAGAGGGAAAGAGGTCTATGATAAGGGATGTAAATTGAGGACCCGTGATAAGAACATCTGGAAGAAGCAATTAATTTTTTGGGACTTACCTTATTGGGAGTATTTAGAAGTTCGTCACTGCATCGAGGTCATGCACGTGGAGAAGAATGTATGTGATAGCTTGATTGGTCTCTTACTGAACATTCGTGACAAAAAAAGATGGTGTCAACGCACGACGTGACTTAGTTGATATGAACATAAGGACTGAGTTAGCACCGAAAGAGACCGATAAAGGATGAACGTACCTTCCCCCAGCTTGCTACACTCTGTCCAAGGCTGAGAGAAAGGAACTGTGTCAGAGCTCACATAATGTGAAATTTTCGTTTGGTTACTCCGCGAGCATGAAGAAACTTGTTTCGGTGGAAGATTTGAAATTAATTGGTATGAAGTCTCATGATTGTCATGTGCTAATGACACAAATGCTTCCTGTTACAATTAGAAGTATTTTGCCAAACAAGATCTGAGTGGCAATCATGAGGCTGTGTTATTTCTTTAACTCAATTGCTTAGAAGGTCATCAATCCCGAAGGACTAGATGCTTTGCAGGCCGAGGTGGTGATGACTCTATGTCATCTTGAGATGTATTTCCCTTTGTCATTTTTTGATATCATGGTCCATCTCATTGTTCACCTTGCGAAAGAGATAAAGATATGCGGCACTGTGTTCCTTGTCATATGTACCCGTTCAAGAGGTACATGGGAATTCTCAAGTCCTATGTAGGGAATCGATCTCAGCCCGAGAGCAGCATCATCGAAGGTTATGCAACTGAAAAGGTCATTGAGTTCTGCGTCGACTACATGGCTCAGGTAGAACCGATAGGTATGCCTGTATCTCATCATAAGGGGAGGCTAGAGGGTATTGGGACCATCGGAAGAAAAGCAATCACTCCTAATTTCAACGTGTATGCTTATTTCTATTTCACGGTCTTGTAACACACCACCCAAGTGTCCTTGTACATCGACAGGCAAAAAGACATGGTACAACAATAGAATCCCAGCCGGTCGGAGATTTGGATCATGAGAGAGCACAACCGCAGGTTCAACGAATGGTTAAAGGTGAGATTTACTGGGAGGCTATCATCAAGTGATGATATGCTGCTATGGTTGGCAAAAGGTCTAAAATTTATAACTGTGATATGGCAAGGATACGACATAAATGGGTATACATTTTATACCACAGCTCAGGATAGGAAGAGCATAGTCCAAAACAGCGTTGTCCTCATAGACGCGTTTCATGAGCAATTCAATACTGCTAGGTTGAGCTCCCACTATAGGTTCATAGAGGAGATTTGGGAACTCGACTACGTACATTTCAAGATCCCCCTATTTCGGTGCTATTGGGTCAAACTTCCACAGGGTGTGAAGGTTGATAAGTTCGTACTCGCTAAGCAAGTAGTTCAAGTTATGAGCTCACCACTTTGGATTCTCTAATATTGTGTCATGTTATTCATGCTCATCAGATCCCTCTGTTTGATTATGTTGATGTTGTCTGATCATTTTGCTCCAATCTGTTGGTAGCTTCGTTTCATTGTGATTATTGTTTAGTCATTGTTTATATTCCTGTCAATTGAAATATTATGTTGTTGGTTCAATTAAATATTGACAGTGAACTCTCAATTGATGATTTATTTTGTCGCGAAGTTTTGTCTTTTGAGCATTTTATTCTGATTGATGCAGTACTGATTTGTTGATCTTGCATTAATATCATTTATTGATGCAATACTGATTTGTTAATCTTGTGAGATAGCAAGTAAGCGAGATGGCGTCCGCACCGTCTTCACTGACGTCATTGACGACGCCGAATGCGTCTAGATCTCCGAGGAAATTGGTACCTAAGCGACATGCCAAAGGAATATAGAAAATGCATGTGGGCCGAATGACCATCACGGCCGTCAGTACCTCTGGGTCCCTCTGCTTCCCAAGAAAGCGGCGGTAGCATTCCGGACCATCTGCGGTATACATGGAAGGGAACATGTCCCCATCACCACACAGAAATATAAGCATCTGACGGTTGTAGAAAAAGCGCAGCTGTGTATTGAAATTACAACGTCGTTCAAGATCCCACTAGAATTCTACAAACAAGTACGACGGCAGGCGTTCCTCGCGTTAGGACACACTTAGAAAACCTTCAAGAGAAAGCTTGTCACGGATTACGTGAACAAGGATCAGATGCCTTGTACGAAGTATAGTTTCGTGTTGTCGGATACATGGGACGCCTTTGTGCGGCTGAAGATGATGGATGAATTTCAGTAGAAAAGTGTGGCGCACAAGGCTATCCAGGCACAAAACATTCACCCCCCACAACTTGGCACCGCTGGGTACGCTGGTAAAATTTCAAGATGGATGAGTGAGGACAATGTTGCAATCTAGTTGGAGGTCTCCCCGCCATTTGCCAAGATCACAAACGAGCACACCCGAAACTGGTTAAGAGCGAGGGCCTCAACCACATCGTCGGGCGCCATCTCTTTCACAAACCCGGCAGACGAGGGAGTGTCCCAACGCCTGGTAAGATATGTTGAACTACCTAGTTGTTAATAAGTCCATAACTTCGTAGGGTCTAAAACAACATGATGGCCTCTTGCAGTAAACATTGAGTACCCAATTTTCCCAAGACTCCTTCAAGGTAGTTAGGGAGAAGGATATACTATCTACGGCCCTGGGAAACAAGGAGCACCCGGGTCGCACGCGAGGCCTTGGAGTTTACATACCTTGGAAACATGGATTCCCATACGACTCTGAGGTGGATAGGAGTCGGAAGAGATGCAAGGCCGAGCGCGAGGAACAGTGATAAGTGGAGTTTAGTGCATAGATTACTGTATAATTTTAAGCACATATAACATCATTGCAGGAACAAATGAATCAAGTCATAGACCGGTCGCAAGACGCCCCCATGATTTTGGGAGCCAGTCCTCCTCAACATCAGAGTAGTGTCGCGTCCACGCCTGCACTTTCTAAACTTGGTGACGCCCAATTACCTATCAACCTCATCCAGGTAATGTACACCTCTGGAATACTCCAAAGATAGACCTGTAGGATGCCTTAGTTAATTGTGTATCATTTTGTAGGTGCTCATGCCCTGCAGGCTCCAAGTGAGGCTGGTTGGGTCTATTTCTATTGAGCCTGGACGGGGGGTGGTGTTTTCATGCCAAGAAGGGATAGTGGTGCACGGTGCCCAACTAGCGCAGAGTTACACCAAGTTCCATGTGGACATGGTACATGATAATTTGATGGTAGTCCCGCTGGATAAGCACCGAACGAAGATATCATAATACTAGGGGATGCCTTGCACACTTTTTTCTAGAGACTCAAGAGGGACATCGCCCTGGACACTACAGTGCCGCGATCTCCACACGACCATGCCTCGATGACTCCACCTCAACCCTCGCTTTAGAAGGCCTTTGTATCCCTTACCGTGGAGACGGCGCTGAATAAACAAGAAAAGCGTGTTGAGACGTCTTCCAGGAAGACAAATAGCACGCGAGGTGCTATGGCCAAATCGAAGAAGATTAAGGTATGCCTGGTATATGTACCATGAAGACATTCTCCCTCGGAATGTTGTTAGTCTCCGACACAATATTATACTGCATTGGTTTGGCTTGTGAGAGTTTGCATGCCTGGTACATGCGGCAGACCAACGAGGCAAGGGAAGACCGGCCTACTGGATTCACCGTCAGCTACACGGACAACCATTTCCACAACAAGCCGGGCTACTTCGTCGTGGGTTTCGAGGACTTATTTGATCTATTCAACCTCGACGCCTCACTTTTGTGATGTTGGACACTGTAAGTGTGTACAATCAAGTTCTACATTCACGCGATACTGATAAATATCATAACTCATTGCTTATGTATAAATACATCATGCAACAAGCCCAACGATCGCGACAACCGGTGGGTTTCTTCGACCCACATTTGATCACTTACTAATGCATTATCGAAGACACATCCTACGTCGAGAAGTACATAATGAAGGGGTTGCTTACTCACTGTGACAAGGACTACATACTGGTACCCTACAACCAGGGGTAAGTGCTTCACTACCTATTATACAAATTTCATTTGTTCTTTATAAGCAACATGAACTTAGGTTTAATGACTAAAGCAACATACATGAGTAGGTTGCACTAGATCCTTTTAGTCATTGTACCAAAGTCGAACAAGGTAATATACCTTCATTCCCTAGTCAATAAGAATCACGACTTCACCCTTGTGAAAAAAGTACTCGACAGGTATGCTCATTTCCTCCATACGTAACTCTATTGTGATTTTCCTTCGTTTGAAATGTCTGAAAATAACTTTTTAGAATCACGTAGGTCGTTTAGCGCATATGTTACCGGGGGAGGGACACACAAGGAACCGGGTGCCACACTGCGACACAGGATGCGATTTTTGGTACCGACTACAGCACAATAACCCTATATCATACTTTGTGACCTGGCTTCTCGAACTGACTATGCCTATATCCTATATCACACTTCTATTTTTGCAGTATCACCAACGACTACAACAAGGCAATGTATGTGCATTCTACGTTTGTCGTCATATACTGAAAATCACGAGTGCTAAGACGAAGGATCCAGAGGTTTGTTAGTAAATCTCGCAATAATTATTTCATAATTATGAATTTAAATATATATATATATAAGCTTACTACTTTACTCTTGCTAGCGACAGGGTATAAAAATACCAGAAAGTATCTTTCATCTGGACTTACTTGTGGACGTTCGAGGACTGCTTGCCGCCTTCATCATGGAGGAGATCATTAAACAGAATGGAGAATTTCACCCCGGTGACACCAATTTATTGTAATCCACTTTGAGTTGTAATCAAATCACTTTACAATTGATATTGAGTTTGTAAATCACTTTGAGTTGTTCTATATCAAATCAATTGTGATATATTTGTTTTCTGCTTACTTATTTTCAGAGGGCAAGGCTAGCTGAAAAACCAAAATATTTAGGTATAGAATGAACTATCACAAACGATTTTGTGGAATAAACAGTCTGTGAATGCATACTATCACATACAACTATTTTTACTAACCGTCTATGATATATTTATAATCACAGACGGCTACTACTAACAACCGTCTGTGATATGTATCCAATCACAGACGGCTACTACTAACACTCGTCTATAATATGTATCCAATCACATACAGATACCACCAACAACCATTTGTGGTATGTCGTATATCATAGAGGGCTACTACAAAAAACCGTATATGATATCCTACATATTACAGATAGTTTTTGGTGGAAACTGTCTGTGATAGTAGGCCTTCACAGACGGTTTTAACAAATAACCGTCTGTGATATCCCACACATGACAGACGGTTTTTGGTGGAAACCGTCTATGATAGTAGACCTTCACAGACGATTTCAACAAAAAACAGTATGTGTTGTGACTTTTCACAGACGGTTCACAAACCGTCCGTTATAACTGCCTGTTATCATAGACACATAGATTCAGATGGTTCAAAAACCGTCTGTGATGACGGTTTGGAGCCGTTTGTGATGACCATCTCTCCAGTAGTGTAAGTTAAGTTCAATTTGAATCTTGATTGTTGATTTGGCTCTATGTCGTACTATCCTTACATCATTCAATCGTCCAGACCGTCTCACAGAACATAACTGACTTCGAGACTGCTAGACAAGGGGAAGGGACCCATGGGCCGCCAGGACTAATTAACTTCATTCCAATCAATTTTTTTCCTGATTCCAAAAAGGCGCACATGTATCGTAGGTGTATTTCGGTTTGTTGATCCGTGTATGTTGTCGTTTCTAATGCACGTAACCAAACAAATGCACCATGCAATTCGTAATTAAATTTTGAAGTCTTTAAAACTTAAATATCTTTTCCTAAATATTTCGACTATTAAATATTACGTAATCTTTTACCAAATGAATCGGTTCCACGAACCATATAATCAGGACAACAGCGTGCATGGCAACCCTAAACCCAATTTTTTTTCATTTCGCTCCGAAGGGGGCTGTCTTTGTTATTGCGCTGTCGATCTCGCATTTTTTACCTCATATTTCGTTATCTTCTCTGGTGTCAAATTCCAAACTAAGCGGACACTTAAAGAAATTACCACAAAAAATCCCTGAAAAGTACCAAATTTTTTGCTGAATTTTGTACACATAAATTAAAAAAACAAACAAGATTCTATCGCTAGTTGAATTGGCGACAAGGCCCTGTCGCCAATTAGAACGGCGACAAGAGGCCTATCAGGGTTGCTGTCGCCAGTTGAACTTACGATAATAGTCTAATTTTGAAAGAAATAAATCGATTATTTAATTTTGTAATTTATTATTAGATTAATATTGTAAAAAAATCAGCCTTCACTGGTCTACTTTTTACCGGAGAAACACGGGCATAGTGGTGGTGCTGGTGCATGTACATCTTTCTGCCTGCTGTATCTGCTCTCTTCCTTCCAAATTAAGACACGGAGTCCAACAACCAGTTTGAAACTTCGTCGCTGCCGGCCTAACTATAACGCAAAAGTTTTTCCATGTAATCATAATCGACTGGAGAAATAATCATCATCAACATCTCAAAGATGTAATCATAATCGCTCGAGAAAAAGATAAGCATCAACACCTAGCTCAAAGATGTAATCATAATCGACTGGAGAAAAAAAAATCAGCATCAACATCTCAAAGATGTAATCATAATGGACGGGTGAAAAAAAATGCTCATCAACATCTCAAAGATGTAATCATAATCGACTGGAGAAAATAATCGTCATGAACATCGCAAAGATGAGCCGTCCCAATTAAACAAAACCAACAACCCCACCTTGCCAACGACAGACGAGCTGTGTTGGCATTCTTCCCTCCCGCCACGACGCCCCCGCCCCGGCTCTGTTCCCACCAGCAATGGTTGAATACGCCGCAGGCTTCTCTCTTTCTCTCTCTCTTCCCTTCGCCCCCTCCACGTCTCCCTCTTCCTCCCTCCCCTCCTCTGAATTAACTACTCTCTCCTTCACAGACACATCCATCGATCGACCGATGTGTCTATCCGTTAGTGGCAGCCACGAACAATGCGACATGCGCACCTGATATTACGTCTCTAGCAGCTATGCTTGTGCCTGCTCTCGCGTCCTTGACTCCAGAACCCAGCCTTCTCTGTCGATCTGCTGCAAGCTAAGGCCGTAGCTACATGAATTTGCTTCTTCCCCGTGATCGTCCCTGTTATTTGACTGCACGAGTCGGCTGGTATGGGTTTTGTTCTTGCGCTTGTAATTTCTGTTCCTTTTTCTCTGCTCATCGAAGCTTGAATTGTGCCTCTTCTCTTTCTCGTTAATTTATATGTTCACTGCTAGCATTTCGGTTGCAAAGGTGTGAGGTAGTTACAGGATCGCACAAGTTGTTAACTTGTTTTGGGTTTCAGCTCAACGAGATACGCTTTAATGGGTTACATGATGATTATATAAGCATGACATGAACTACGAACCTTGAGTCCAGTGATCACATACAACGTTTTTGTAGGCTAGATCTCTTTTCAATCAAGTAGGCGTCAAATAAATCCCACTAATCCTAAGCGGGACAATCAACCTTAGCATGCAAAGTACCTGCTTACTTGCTGCATGTCCGGTCCACTGCACTACAAATTGGTTAGGATATGGGTGCTCTTGTACTTTGTTGGTGACCAATTCCTAAAACTTGGTTAATTAGGATGTGTCGTTAGCAAACAATTGCACTTACCTGACCAGTTTTGAGGCGATGCCTTATAGTCAGCTACATCTCAACTAGCAAAATGTCAGCTAGAAATCAGCAACTCATCCACGTTTAGGTTCAACACATCCACTTAGATTTGTACGCTACTGCGTATCTGACACATGTACGTCTATGCAGCAATCTCTATCCCTGTTACGTACCTGCAGAGCAATTCCTTGTGATCATAGTAGTAGCACTGACGAGAGCATGACTAGTAGTAGCGGCATGGAGAAAGTCAGGATCAGGAGCTTCGACGCCGGCGTGTACCCGACGACGCTGCCAAGCCCGAGGATGCTCGGCCCAGCAGACCACTCACCCCGCGAGCCGTGGGGCTTCAGAAAGAGCCTGAATCCAATCTACACAGACGACGCCGATCATTCCACGACGGCAATCTCGAGCTCCCTCGCGGCAGCTGATCATGCAACAACCAATGATGATCTCAACGGCTCCAGATGCAGCCACGACGCTGCAGCAGGACGGACCGCCGGCGTGAACGACGGTGCCAGCGGCTGCTCGGTGCTCGTGCGGCGCCACACGGGCGGGGACGGCAGGTGGGAGGCCATCAGAGCGGCCAACGCGAGCGAGTCCCCGCTCAGCCTGGGCCACTTCAGGCTGCTCAGCAGGCTAGGCTACGGCGACATCGGCAGCGTGTACCTCGTCGAGCTCCGGGGCGCCGGCGGCGCGCTCTTCGCCATGAAGGTGATGGACAAGGGGTCGCTCGTCAGCCGGAACAAGCTGGCCCGCGCGCAGACGGAGCGGGAGATCCTCGGCCTCCTCGACCACCCCTTCCTGCCGACGCTCTACTCGCACTTCGAGACGGACAAGTTCTGCTGCCTCGTCATGGAGTACTGCAGCGGCGGCAACCTGCACTCCCTCAGGCAGAAGCAGCCCAACAAGCACTTCACCGAGCATGCCGCAAGGTGAGTCACACTGTCACTTTTGGAACGCGAGTTTTTTACACCCTGATTCTTGTACGAATTGAATTTTTCCTTGTGAAAGAAACTGCCAGTTTCTTGCACCACATTTTGCTACATTTTTGGTTTCATATAACAATTGAGATAGGCGATTCAGAAGTTAAATTAGATTGCTAATTTGTTTGATCGATTGAGAGGTAGGAATGGTTCTGAAAAATCTTGGAATCTGTGTTCGTGCTGACGAGAATCCATGCAGGTTTTACGCATCTGAAGTGCTGCTTGCCCTGGAGTACCTGCACATGCTGGGAGTCGTGTACCGGGACCTGAAGCCTGAGAACGTGCTGGTGAGGGAGGAAGGCCACATCATGCTCTCCGACTTTGATCTTTCTCTCCGATGCTCCGTCAGCCCGACGCTGGTCCGGTCACCTTCCGGTCGTGCCAGCAGTGGCGGCCTCGTGCACGGTTGCATGCTCCCGCGCATCCTCCCGACCAAGAAGAGCAAGAAGGCGGCCAAGGCCAAACACCACGACCTGACGATAGGCGACGGCAAGAAGCCGTCGTCGACGTCGCTGGAGTTCACAGCCGAGCCGACGGGCGCGCGGTCCATGTCGTTCGTGGGCACGCACGAGTACCTCGCGCCGGAGATCATCCGCGGCGAGGGCCACGGCAGCGCCGTCGACTGGTGGACGTTCGGCGTGTTCCTGTACGAGCTGCTGCACGGCACCACGCCGTTCAAGGGCTCCGGGAACCGCGCCACGCTGTTCAACGTCGTCGGCCAGCCGCTGCGGTTCCCGGACGCCCCGGGGGTCAGCGCCGCCTCGAGGGACCTCATCCGCGGCCTGCTCGTCAAGGAACCGCAGAGGCGGCTCGCGTACCTGCGCGGCGCCGCGGAGGTCAAGCACCACCCCTTCTTCGAGGGCGTGAACTGGGCGCTGGTGAGGAGCGCCGTGCCGCCCTACATCCCCGACGCCGTCGACTGCTGCTCGCGGCTCGCTGGCGACGCCGCCAAGAACGGCGCGGCACAAGGTGGCACGCCGAGGAGCGCCGGCGGGAAGGCCAGCTCGGGTCATGCTGATTCGTCGTACGTTGATTTCGAGTACTTTTAGGAGGCGATCATTTGTGCTGATTAATAGCTTCATTTGGGTTTTTTAAGTACAACCGTGGAGACACACAGTCACCGTCGCACACCACACCACACCACCACAACTGGTGCACCCAAATCCGCCCACTACACACGCATGAAAATTACTTCGTTTATGCTTTGGTGTTATTTGTTCTCATATTTCTTTCTAGAGAAGCCATCGTAAGCTAATTAGCTAAAGCGCTAAACTTGGGCTATGTTTGGAATGCCATAATTTTTCTTAATTCCTACGAAAATTGAATTGTTTCGTGTTAAATTCTTGCATTCCAAACCAAACTGGGGTCCTAAGCAAGCATTTTGGCTATCTGGCCGTAGCTCTGGTCACATCAGGATTAAATTAGCTCGCTCTTCATTGTTTTAAGTCGTAACTTTGTTGCAGTACTATTTGACGTTACTCTTATTCTAAAATTAATACGGAGTTTCTACTTGATCACTTCTTCGTTCTCCCTTCTATTTTACCCCTTCAAAACGACAATAAATGTTTATACTTGGAGCAGCTTCTAATTTTGCATGTTTAGCATAAAGTTAGGACCTCAAATTCTTAAACAAAAATTGTAACTTTAATTAAGAGGTCGATCGATTACGTACAGTCCCGCCCCCATCCTACCCACTAATCAATTATTATACGCTCTGCTCACCAAGTGTCTCCTAGCTCCACCCATCTTTCTTAGGAAAGCTTGCCGAGAAGACGGCAATTACTAACATTAAAGCGAAGCAGCAATACGGGTAGCGCTATACTAGTTACTAATTCAAAAATTCTATCATGTAAATCAGGAAATCACGCAAGCAAGAGATCATAGATCGTTACCACTAAAAACACAGTGCAGCGGAAGAAGGGTTAGAGCAGTCTGATCCAACGTTGAGCGTCTCGATAAAGTGGGCTTAGTCAATTGTTCAACATCTTCGGCACCGATCTTCTCCTCCAGCAACCTATGACGTTCCTTGTTTAGGTCATGGATCGTCCTCGATCAACGCAACAACAACCACAGCAGCGCCTCTATGGTATTCACATATCCAGGAGTGACATGCCGTACACCGGTGTGCCAGCACCAATGTGCACGGTAGGGCTTTCGAGAAGATTGCGGCTAGGGTTTAGGTGGAGCAACTCACGTATATCCCAACAGCCCTATGCATCCTCTTATAAAGAGCACATAACGGATCCTATCCGAACTCGTTTGTTCTAACCCGTTAAGTGTGTGACCATGTAGGTTCATGTGTAATCAGTTGTGACTCGGAAACTCCTTTCCGACTACAAGTCGTTAGCGGTTCCTAGCAAGACATAAAAATTCCTGAATACACATAAATATTATATGGAACGAACCTTATGCAATATGATATATGACCAAGTCCTTATCACTTACGACCAGCTCGTATCTCCATACGACTAGTTCATATTTAGTCACGACCAGTTCGTAACTCCTTACGACCAGTTAGTGATCATGTTTGACTAGTTTACGACCAGTCTGTATCTCCATACGACCAGTTCGTATCTGGCCGGACAGAGTGACCTGCTTGCATATTCTCCCTTTACCTTAGGATATCTGGTCACACCAGGATTTTATTATCCATGGACTATTCAATACTTTCTCGATCAAGTGACAGATAACTTCATGTGAACGACTCTTCAATCGCTAGTGGCACGACCATGCGCTTTCTTTATTCGACCACATCGAGGGGCCTAGAGATATCTCTCCTATTATGTTAGGAGGAGCTAATCTCATATCCGACCAGTCACATCCCTCCGTATGTTTCATAGCATACCCGAAAGGTAACTTTATAACTACCCAGTTACGGAGTAGTGTTTGGCAATATGGCTATTACACATGTAGAAAACCATGTTGATGTCAGGCTTAAGGATTGTACATCATCATTACTTGAGACCAACTGATGACATATAAAATCATAACAATCTCAATATTGTCTCAAGGTGGGTCAATCCAACACTATGTTCTCTAACATGTGTTCACATTATTGATTCAATATCCCCATATCCATTACCGGTGAAACATGGTCATCAATCAATGCATGTGCTAGTCGATAAGTTACTAGTGTTATGACCAGTGACATCCGACCAACGATACATTTAGAATGACATTATATAAGTTAAAAAGCTTCACCAACAAATGACATACTTGTTGATCTTTATAAATGATAATTCATCCAAGGAACATAATAACATTTATTCTATAACTCATAAACATAGATGTAATGGAGGTTTGTACCGTAGTCATCTAGAAAAACTTCTTTGATTCCTTTTAAAAGAAATGATGCTATTCTCCGTCACACCACCCTTTAGGATCATCTTAGTCCATAGATTCTGATAAAATATGATTGTACTCTTCTTTGACTGTTTGCTTGAAAAATAGGAAGTTAGCAACTTTATGCCTCATTGACAATGTTATTTGCTCGAGATCCCTTATAAGCTATCATCATGTCTTAGAACTTTCTTACAGGTTCAAATGTCTTACCATAGTTTAAATCAAAGAAGTCCACATGTCTTACCTAGGTTGGTCCATTTACAAATTCAATGAGCAAATGTTTTCCTTTTATTTCTATGCGATCTACAATCGCACCATGCACCATGCACCATGTTGCCTTGCATTTTTATCATCCTTTAGGAGGAGAAAATTATGCAGGAAGTCCCTTGCCAATAGCATGGTTCCATCATCCTTAGATGTACCAAGGTTTGCATCATCCTACGAATAATAGAAAAAGATAGTTACAGAGATATTGACATAGGTAGGAGAAACTAACCTAGGTTTGGTTAGTGCTTAGTAATTTCATGGCATTTGGGTTTGTGTCCATGTGTTCGTAGGTGAGAACACTCATACTTTTATCTAATGAATTGTTTAACATCTATTCTATTGTAACCCTTGATGAGGATATAATAATCCTCAATTAATTATATTATTTATCTATAATTCTTATTATAGATAGCAATATCTTCATGTTATTTGTAAGGATACCCCTTATCATTAATAAGGGGGAAGCTTAGCCGAACGTAAACCATTTTATGACCACCCTATATAATCGTAATTACATTTATGACTACCTAGTGGTCGTAAAATTTCCTACGAACATCTCATAATCGTAAGCCATACTGCGATCACCTCACGGTCATAAGCCTTACTACGGTCACTTCATGGTCATAAGCCTTACTACGATCATTTCATGGTCGTAAGCTTTACTACGACTACCCTATAGTCAACAAAGTCTACAGACATGTGGGCCCAATTGACTAGGGACACTTATGCATTGTATTTAATACACATAGTAGTTAATATGTGATGTTATTCCCTAGGGTAACTGCATGTATTAATCCTCTGTCTCTAACATAACTATAAGACGACATGGATTAGTCTCTGAAAATAACCGTCACTGAACGTGTGTATTTCATCAAACGGTGAGATACCTCTTGATATGGGACAACTGCCACCCCTTCACTCGTTGTATAAGGAGTAAAGCCGGTGGACAGAGGAGAGATAGACAGAGAAGAACAACAAGAAACACAAGCTCAACAGACAGAAGTCATTAAGCCCTAGTTCTAGTGTTTTCTTCACTATTGTAAAGCATAGTTAATACAACAACATAGGTGTATGATTATTATCCTATCAGGAAAAGGCCCGAACCTGTATAAATCCCTTGTGTCTTTTTCTGTGTGGTTTAACTCAAGGAGAGACCATATCATTCTTTTGGAAGATCGATACTAAACTATCGACAATTGACGCGTCCGTGAGGATCTTCCGATTTCTCCTTTTGTTTTCGACAAATTATCTTTATTTTTTAACTCTGATGCTTTCATGGTAAGAGAGTGGAATGAGGAGAATTGGTTCGATTTGGCAGACTACACAGAACTTGAGATGGATGCTTGCTACTTTGGCTAACTGTTCGACATATTCTTGTAGTAGCTCATTTGATTCGAAGCATCTGCTACTACACTGATCTGACCTTAGAATAACGGATTACACCTCATGGTTCCCAATCCAATAAAACCATCTTTGCTGCTCCATGGTAGCAACTTCGAATTATGACTAGGGTAATTCACTACTTGAAACTTTAGTTGTTACAAAGTGTTGGTGAAGCTTCTCAACACACTGATTCCTGGATGTTACGGGATAAAACTTATCAAGGTGCTTCCTGGTATCGAGTAGTACGAACACTAGAGTATTGATCGATCTCTTCTGAAATTCTCACTGACTCAGTTAACTTCTGGCGATCTGGGTGAACTTCTCCCTTTTACAACGGATGAGGGTTCTGGACTGTCTTGAAACAATGATCTCACTGATCTTCATTTGACACATCTCAAAACGACTGTCTCACTAGTATTCAACTGACAATGTCCAATTCATGGACGATCTTGGTGAATCTGTAGTTCTTTCTTACAACTCAAACAGGTCGATCCTGAGATTATGAAGGTTAGCTCCTGAATAGATTGAAATTCTCACACATCCTTGTGCTACCATTTTATAATCACAGTTCACATTCTGCTTGCCAAACTGACGAACTTGATTTGACACTGCCTTTATCTGAGAAAACCATATGCTCTGCTCTATGCAAACTCATTTAACAACCTTTACCATAATTCATCTATGACGTAATTCCTTCTAAAATTGGTTGATCCCGGGTACCAAGTCAAAGACAAACTTGACTTTGAATATAGTTGCATGCTGTATAGATCACTTCAATGACAAATGCATACTCTCTTACGGATACCAACATTATCCCATGGTCAAATTCTTCAACCATTTACTGTTATGTCACTACAATGCAAAATGATGTGTTGAAATTCAACATCACATTCCAATGGAGGATTTTCGGCATATGAGTCGAAACGACACTCAAAGCTGTCAAACGTGAAGTAAATTCCATCGAACCTCCTCTTCTCAACAAAGTACCAAAGTGGTCATAAATCATCATCTTTTCCGAGAGAGGTGACTGTCTGATCCCCTCAACTCAACCTGATCATTTTTCGATCGTGGTCGAGCCCACCATCAACAACTGTCGAGTTAATCGTGTGTTAGTTGATGGTGGGAGTTCACTGAATATACTCTTTACCAGTGCCCTGGAAGAGATGCAAGTTCCCAAGACAAAGATCAATCCAATATGATACTCATTTCATGGGATTGTACTAGGGTCTTCTGCCAAACCCCTTGGTAAGGTTTCTCTTCCTGTAACGTTTGGTTTGCCAAACAATTTCAGGACAGAAGAAATCTCTTTTGATGTGGTCAATTTTGACACACAATGCCATAGTCGGTTGACCAACTCTGGCATGATTCCTAATGGCTGCTCATTACGGTTTTCAACGTCTTAAGATGTCAGGTCACAAAGGAGTAATCATAGTCCGCTGTGATAAAAAGATGGTGCTTATATGTGACCGCAAATCCCTCGAGATAGTTGGCCAAATACCAACTCGAGAAGCAAGCAAGGGGTAACCTTCGACCAAGCAGTCGAAGCCTAAAGTTGCACCAAATCCGAACGATTAGTCAAAGAAGTTCCACTAAATACAAAGGAGCCTTCGAAGACCGTTCGCATCGGGGTCAAACATAGATGTCTTCACATGGCAAGCATCCGGTATGCCCAGAGTCCCCATAGAGGTGATCGAGCACATGCTAGCTCTACGGCCTGACAAGAAACCCGTAAAATAAAAAATACAGAGATTCACACCTGATAGACGAGATGCCATCAGATCAGAATTAGAGAAGCTACTTAAAGTAGGCCTCATAAGGGAATTCGACCACCTAGAGTGTTTGGCTAACACTGTAAAGGTTAGAAAGTCTAATTATAAATGGCGTATTTGTGTAGAATTTACTTATCTTAATAAAGGTTGTCCGAAGGACGATTTTCCCCTTCCTCATATTTATCAGTTGGTTGATTCTATTGCTGCTTGTGAAATATTAAGTTTCCAAGAGTCATATTATGGTTATCATCAGATAAGTATGTACCTAGATGATGAGAAAAAGATAGAATTTATTACACCATTTGGAATATTTTGCTATGTCAAAATGTCATTTGGTCTAAAAAAATATTGACACTTCTTTTCAGCTCTTGATACAAAAGACCTTCCTTCATCAACTAAGTCGAAATTTGGAATCTTATGTTGACGATCTTGTCGAAAAAAAAGCATCAAGCACCTTAATCATATTTCCTTATAAGTGTGTGTTCGGAGCCTCTTTAGGAAAGTTACTTGGATTCCTTGTCTCTACATGACGGATCAAAGCAAACCCTGAAAAGATAAAAGTCATTGAACAAATGCACACTCCGACCACAAAGAAAGAACTTTAGAAACTCACAGGATGCATGATGGTTTTAAGTCGTTTCATCGCACGACTAGGAGAAAAATGACTTCCTTTCTTTAAACTTCTGAGAAAACATGACTGTCTCAACTGATCAGAGGAGGCAAAAAAGCCTTGTCCCAAAACAAGATAGTCTCAACTGGAAAACATGACTGTCTCAACATGACTGTCTCCCGTTAAGTCCCAAAACAAACGGGTCACATACGCACGTATTTTAATGCACCGTCTTTATCTCCTCTTGACCTAATTAGCTACACCTTGCGCCATCTTACGCCGCGGATTATCCAATAGGTCACCTTTGTCCATCTTGCACCACGCTTGAGTTCATTGACCTCACCCGGCATCGTCGATCGTTCTGGACCTCAACTCTCCAAGCCTAGTCCCGATCATCCTCGCCGTTGACCGTCGTTGACCACGAAGCAACCTGCACAACAATAGACAAGTAAACCGTATCCGGGAATAAGTTCTTCACAACTTGACCCATGTTAGTCAAAACATGCATCATGCAATACATATGCACTGAAACTCATGACTTTGACCTAACAACCGAACATCGCCTCCACGAAGAACGACGATCCAAGTGAAAACCGGTCAGACCGCCCCTAAGGTTGGTCTGACCGCCCACCCTGGCCGGTCTGACCGCCACCTATTGGCCGGTCTGACCGCCAGTTGGGACTTAGCCGATTTCAACCTCTGAAATTCCGAAACCTACCGGAATTTTTAAACTAATAGAACTTTTGACTGGAGACTCTAAAAATTATGGGACCAAGTGCAATAGAATCCCCTCTCTTGCGTACACCCTCTATTTTTAGCCCAACTCAAAACCTCACTTTCTGAAGTTGGTCGGTCCGACCGCCGCTATGGCCTGACAGCACAGCAACTTTGCCGAAAACACGTGAAACGATAAACCTTTAACGCCATTGCCAATTGTCACATCATCCTAAGATCTGGAGCATATCCCCATGATATCCACAGTAGATATCAATACTGAATGAGTGGTTGAAACAAAAAAGACGCTGCAGTTTACGAAACCTGTCGACTTTGTCCCACCATATTTTTTGAAGACGCTCGTCGTCAAAGATATGGTCCCTTTTTGGAATATACTTAGGGTGTGCGACTCAGTCACGAGACCTAAACGAAGAGGACCCAATAGTCAATGGTTAGAAGAAATCGGGGAAGGGGTCGAAAGAGTCTTCTACGTCTTCTTCTTCGTTGTTGATAGAAGACGTGACTCCACCTTAAGGACCCGAAGGAACATCCTCTACGACCTCCTTCCCGGCACAGTGGTTGGAGCTCCCTGCTCTTGCTTGACTGTCTAATCCTGGTGATCGTAGGACCAAGTCTCTTGTCTGATTATTGAGATTCTCGACAATTGACTCGATCGCCAGAGTGTCCTGGTCTTATGCTATCTTCGCCTCCTCTACGACCATCTTGGTGGTCATGGCTGGCTTGGCAATAGTAACATCCTCCATCACCACACCAGGGATAGTGGTCGAATCTTTGACCACCTCTGCTGTTGTCTTTACGACTGCAGGAGAAACTAATACTCCCATGGGCTGTAAACAAAACAACAGTGGGCCTCTCAAGAAACATCCCTGGGGCTGGAGAAGCGGGACTAAAACAACAAGAAAATGGGAAGACATGTCAAACTGTGGAATTAAAAGGTAAATACAATTTCTAAAATTTTAATTTTACATACCTTGGCTTCATGGATATGATCTTGAATCTAGAATAAACCTACCCCAAGAAAGACTTCTTCTTCTCTTCTTCGGCCACCCCAATTTTTGTGACACTTTCAGCCTCTGAAAGACTTCCAGTGTCACAAGCTTGAGAGGCAAGGACTTCTTCGACCACGTCTGGTCAAATATAGTGCGGAAGAGTTGAGACCTCTATGACCACGTCTAGTCGTAGGTCTTGAACGAGAACTAGAGCTCCTTGAGCTACCTACCCCGCTTGATGGGTAGAACCAACTTCTACCACCTGGGAGACAGTGCTTGCCTCTACCACAGGCTCTGTTGTTGCAGAGGTAGCCTTCACAAAAGACATAAAACTTTTCTGATGGTCCTTTCCTATTTGCTTCACAAAGCCAT
Source organism: Hsuehochloa calcarea (assembly GCA_036346395.1). Classification (NCBI taxonomy): domain Eukaryota; kingdom Viridiplantae; phylum Streptophyta; class Magnoliopsida; order Poales; family Poaceae; genus Hsuehochloa; species Hsuehochloa calcarea. Next base: position 21,887,649 of record CM070595.1, on the reverse strand, counting down.
GAGAAGCAAAAACTAAAAAATTTTGTTGATGTAACAGAAGGGTACCTTGGTCTTGGGGGCTTTATGCTTAAGTTATTCAACCACACCCCTTTTCACTACAGCGATCACGTCTGCAAAGAACTGCCTGATGGGGGTGGTCAAAGGAAGGGTGGAACTCAAACTTCCATCATTTATCTTCCTCTGACTCATCTTCGACAGCCTTTAATTTGACCTCTTGTTGTCTTAACGGTTTACCATGCCTATTTTTGGTAAAAATCAGAAAACAAACATTGCCAAGTGGTTGAATTTTACGACTACTAAACCCTAAAGATGGAATCAAATTTTGATTACCCTTAGGCGTTCTTTCCTTTCTTGCTCGGTCACGGTCGCCAGGATTTGAGGAGCTCTTGCCATGGTCGTAAGAGCCTTCTCACAAATAAACTTAACTCGAGCGTCAATTTCTTTTTGTAAAAGATCTATGATTACGAAGATATAATCAACAATCATGCTCAAAATCAACAAAGAACTAAGTTGATTATTACTTTACCTCATTCATAATCCTTAGTCTGGTCAGTAGCCCCGAATCCTTCCACATGGGGTATACTCGATCCTTCAGGGGACTAATGCGGCGTGTGATGTAGTCTCTCACTACGTGCCATCCAGTGAGCCCCGCTTTCCTCAAATTCTTGATGGCTTGGCTGTATGGGGTGATCCAGTCGAGGTCACTTGGAGGCGAGTCCCAAGATGAACTCTTCACTGCGGGCTTCCCCGTGAATAAAAGCCTATCGTCCTTGGACAAGGTCAAATAGAACCACCTCTTCTTCCACCCTGGCCACGATGACCAAGTGAATATCTGAATATACTCATTCAACTTCCCATCATGGAGCTTTCGTCCGCAGTTTCCTGCAATTCTGTTGTGCTTACCCATCCTGTAGTAATACTGGAAGAGATCCAAATATGAAAGAATTCCCAGATAGGCTTTGCATAGATAAATAAATACACTCAGCATTGTAATGGAATTGGGAACCAAGTTCGCCAATTCCACCCCAAAATGCTAGAGTACTACCATCAGAAAAGGATGAACGGACAATCATTCGTAGTACGGCTAGAATACCGGAATGATGTCCTTCACACCCGATGGCCAATGCTGACCCTCGGCATTGGTCCACTTCACCAAAATGCGCCTCAGAATCTTCTCTACTACGTCCAGAGTAGTCATCTTCTCCACATCCATCTCAGATTTCTCTCACTTGGAAACGATCCCGACCATTTCTTCTAGAGTGAGTTTGATTTGGATTTGGAAGAATTTGGGGAAGGATTGTAGACTTGGTTAGCGACGGAGAAAAAGAGAACTCAAGAGCAGTTGAAGCAAATAGGGAAAGCCAAAACCCTAAGACACACACCCTTGGTAGATATTTATAACCGCGGGTCTGAGTAAAAGATTGTGGGAACCCAACAGTTGCCACCCCGTCGGGAACCACTCCCAATAGACAGATCTGTGAGAGTTGATTGACATTCTTTAATCTGTCTATTTGGAAAAAGTAGTTCTGTCTTTTCAACTCAAGTAAACTTACCTTCTTGACTAAGTCAATTTATGGTCAAATAGAATACCAGTCGAAAAAACTCTACTTCTGACCACTATTCTACGACCTCTTTTCCAAGTTACTTTCACTTGAAGTTGGGGGCTAGATGACGAGGATCTAATAATTCTCAATTAATTAAATTATTTATCTGTAATTGTTATTATAGATATCAATATCTTCATGTTATTCGTAAGGATATCCCTTATCATTAATAAGGGGGAGCTTAGCTTAGTGGTCGTAAATAATTTTACGACCACCCTATATGATCGTAAGCCTTACTACAATCACCTCATCATCATAAGCCTTACTACGATCACTTCATGGTCGTAAGCTTTACTATGATCACTTCATAGTCGTAAGTCTTACTACGATCACTTCATTGTCTTAAGCTTTACTACGACTACCCTATAGTTAACAAAGTCTATAGATATATGGGCTCAATTGACTAGGAAAACTTATGCGCGATGTTTAATACACATAGTAGTTAATATGTGTTGTTATTCCCTGAGGTAACTACAAATATCAAGCCTCTGTCTCTGACATAACTGCAAGACGACGTGGGAGGAGTAGTCTTTGACAATAACAGTCACTAAACATGTGTATTTCATCAAACAGTAAGACACCTCTTGATATGGGACAACTGTCACCCCTTCACGCGCTATATAAGGAGTAAACTCGATGGACAAAGAAGAGATAGACAGAGAAGAATGACAATAAAGACAAGCTCAACAAACAGAAGTCATTAAGCCATAGTTCTAGTGATTTCTTCCCAGTTGTAAAGCATACTCAATACAACAACACAGGGGTAGGGTTCTTATTCTCTCAGAAAAAGGTCTGAACCTGTATAAAATCCTTGTGTCTTTTTCTGTGTGGTTTAACTCAAGGAGAGTCCCTAGCATTCATTCGTAAGATCGATACTAAACCATCGACAACCCTGTTTTGAACACAAAACTCTTGAATAAGAAAATGTACCAGTTCACATGAGAATTTATGCTTCTATTCATGTCTAGAAAGAAAAATGGCCATGCATTTTCTTCAATGTAGTTGTGCATAAAAGTAGGCATCCATTGGTTTCCTTCTACATGAACATCTTTTTCACACTCATTTCAATTGTTAATGAAATATATTGCACTTACAATACGTATACTTATTTTTGTAGAGCGTTGTTTCATGGAATTCTTCAACTTTTGCTTTATGAGTTTGCATATAATAAACAAAATGTTGGTAGACTCCCAATGTGTTGTTGGTAGAATTGCGTCTTTCACATATTCATTTATTGTACTTTATTTCTATTTCATTAAAAAAACACATATCCTCTCATTGTAGTCAGAGATCAAATAAGAAACAGCTAACATGAGACATACTAATTGTCCATACTACATATCATCTGTTGACAGTTGTCGGGACCCGAAATTTCAATTCAGGACCCTCTGTGTTTAACGCACTAGCCCAGGATCACGCTAGTGCACACAGTGGTAACAAAGATGGAAATCGATCCATACAAGCGAATAATAACATAAACGAATAACTTTGATTAATAAATAATGGTTTTGACCTTAAGGTCGAGTTTACATTTATTCAAGCGAGAGCTAACAGAGAAAGATAAACGGCAGCGGAAACAGAAACGGTAGTGGCACCCCATCGATTCGCCACAGGCAACCGACTGGGATCAAGACCTCGCAATCAGGCACCATCGATGTATTCGTCCTCGAAAGCTGGTGAAGACTCCTCCACTTCTGCTTGATTCGTCAAAACAAGCGTGAGTACACACCGTACTCATAAGCCTCACCACGTAAATGCAATATATATACATGCTTGGCATTTTACAAGAGGAAGGCATTCGTGGTTCTTTTGCGTAAATGCAACTTTTGCAATTGAATACAATTAATAGATTGAAACCAGGTAAAACAAATAGACAATAATAATTTACCATTTATTTCACAAAGACGCACACCGGCCTAGACAAATTTTTGCACATAGCTGGATGATTTAAACCACACAGCTCCCTTCCCACACAGTTTTATGAAGATCTACCCCTAGTGTGAAATCCCCGAGCATTGTCCATGACCGCGGACGCGGCTATTCGAATAGTTTACACTCTGCAGAGGTTGTACACTTTACCCACAAGATACAATTAGTGTAGCCAGCACTAATCATAACAAAGCATTTCGGACATTCATCTTACTATGCTAGGCCCGTCCCATACCAGGCATGTGGTCGTACAGGTGGGGCTCAGTTCAATGGCGCACATGGTGAGGTCCTTAATTGACCAAGGCAAGACTACCACAATCCCTATGCACACAGCTTAACAAACCCATGCACACAGCTCCTCCAAAATAGCACACAGCCCACCATATCACACAGTATCCACCACTTGCCTCAGTCTAAATCATTTCCCACCCAGTTGGTTTTAAGCGCAACACATGCATTACAACACATAGTGCACACAGCTTTTATCACATAGTTGCATATTCATTTAATCAGATTATACTAGCAATCTACATGACAAGTGATTCGTGGCATGGCTAAGCAATCTAATCGCACTAACCAACCCACGTTGGTGCTATACTATACCAACTAATATCAACTAGGGTGACAAAGGATTTAGACATAGCAATTTACAAGGATGGCATAACAATTAGGAATTTACATCTACCCCCAAAAGCATTTAAATAATTACTTGAATTAAAATGCAATGGTTAAAATTAAAATACTTTTAGCAAACTGGGAATCAAGATGGTCAAAGGTATAGCTTGCCTTGAAAAAGGTCTAGGAATTGATCTTGATCTTGGAGAGGTCCTTCTTCTTCAACTCTTCCAACAACGTCAAGTCTACTCAAACGAGACAAACAAACAAACTAAATAAATAACAGAAGCAAATAACTCCAATAAAATAATTAAAAATCTCCAATAGATAGATCTGGATTTTAGACAAATTTAGAAATTTGAATGGACAGATTTGGAGTTAGGATGCAAAAGATATGGGATTTCAAAGTTTAAATCTAAAGAAAACCCCAAAAATAGGATTTACTGGAATTCTGAAATATTTTCTAAAAGAAAAACCAGGATTAATACGCAAGCATGACGTCAGCAAAAGGGTTTGACCGCACGGTGTTCCACCTGACAGGTGGGTCCCACCTGGAGGTGGCTGGGTGTACCGTGGACTGAGTCCATGGACCCCTGGATCTGGTGGGGTGTGAAGGCGCCACATGGCGTTGCCACGCGGATGCCACGCGAGCAAAAAGGAACGTGGTGGCTTGCGTGGCGGTGAGGTGGATGTCGACTAGGCGCCCACGACGGCGATCTGCGGCAATGGCGACAGCGTTCTTTGGACCGGCAAACAGCGGCGAACCAGGGCGCGGGGCTTGCAACGGATGTGCGCAACGGGCAGGTGGGGTTATTGCGAACCTGATGGTACCGGAGTTGGCACCGGAGGGTGATGGTGGTGGTCGGAATTGGTGCCGGAGCGGAGAACGAAGGTGCGGCTATTGTCCGGGCGGTCGCCAATGGCGCCACGGCCAATCGGAGGGGTGCGACGATGCTCTTGCGACGAGGAAGCCGGTGGTACACTCCACGGGGACACGGCGTCACCGGCGGCGAAGAATTTCAAGGATTTGGCTTCGGCACCGAAAACCCTAAACTTGCAATTGCGCCGCCACTAAGGTTTTAGGAGGAGAACGGAAGGGGGATTCGGGATCAGGAGGCGAGGGCGAAGCATGGGGATCTATTTATAGGGCTAGGGCACGCCAGAATTTGAAATCCCCAATTCGGGATTGGTACGGGCTCGCCGGATTCTTAGAGATAAGAGCGGGGTTGAGCTGGGTTCATATCCCAAAGGATGCGGAGGGATAAGGGTCGAGTTCGGCGAGGGAAACTGGGGGGCTTTAGCTGGCGAAACCGAAAGCGGGCGGAGCTTCTAGAAGAGTTTCAATGGCGGCCGCACGGAGTTTCATGAGAAGAAAGCAGGCTCGAGGACGACGCAGGCGCGGCCCCACAGCAGAGACACAAGGATCGCGCCCACGAAATCATGGCGACGCCGACAAGTGGGGACCGCTGTCGAGGTGTGGACGTGCGTGGTGGGACGCCAGATGGGGGTCATGGGGAAAAGAAACGGGCTGAAGAGAGAGATTCGGCCCGAGGCTAAAAGGAGAATTTTACTTAGCTTTTTCTTTTTAGAAAACAACAGAAATTCAAATAATCAATAGAAAATAGCAAATGAACTTGGAGAAATTCCAGAAAATTCTAGAAAGTATGTCCAAGCTCATGGAATCCAAATAAAATAGTTTTGACCATGGTTCATGTTGACTTTAATCATATTAAATTATTTTGCTACTCAAAGTCCAATATTAAGCTTTTAAATTAAATTCAAATAAACCCAAATGGTGAATTTTCTCCCTACTAACTATTCAAAAGGTTTTTTTTTTTTTTTTTTTTTTTTTAAGCTCTGAAAATTGGGATGTTACAAACCTCCCCCCCTTAAAGGAATCTCGTCCCCGAGATTCAGGCTAGCTGGAGAAAAGGCTAGGAAACTCGGCCTTCAGCTCTTCTTCACGCTCCCACGTTGCTTCACCTTCTGCGTGATGGCTCCACTGCACTTTGCAAAAACGAACCGTCTTGTTTCTGGTCCGACGTTCTGCGACATCCAGAATCTTGATCGGCTGCTCTTTGTAAGTGAGGTCTTCTTTTAGTTCAATTGACTCTAACTGTGTTTGTTCTTACCGCACACGAGGCACTTCTTCAACTGAGAGACATGAAAGACATCGTGGACTCCCGTTAGCGACTGCGGCAGCTCCAACTGATAAGCTACTTTTCCACGGCGTTCCAAGATCTTGAACGGACCAACATACCGAGGGGCAAGCTTCCCTTTTGCATGGAACCTTTTCACACCTCTCGAGGGGCGTAACTCGGAGATACACAAAATCTTCTGGCTCGAAACTGAGATCACGACGACGATTATCAGCATAACTCTTCTGCCTCGACTGAGCTATCTTTAGTCTCTCTCTGATCATAGCCACTTGTTCTTCTGCTTCTTGAATAATATCTGGACCAAAAGACATGCGTTAAATTGTTACATCCAATTCAACGGGGTTCTACAGGCACGACCATACAAAGCTTCAAACGGTGACATTTGCAAACTGGCTTGATAACTGTTGTTGTACGAGAACTCTGCATATGGCAAACTCTTATCCCAACGGGTGGCATTTGCTAGGGCACAGGCTCTCAACATATCTTCTAATATCTGATTAACCCTTTCAGTCTATCCATCCGTTTGGGGATGATACGCAGTACTGAAATTCAGGTGAGTCCCTAAGGCTTCATGTAAACTCTGCCAAAATCGGGAGGTGAACTGAGATCCTCGATCTGACACTATCTTCTTGGGCACACCATGCAAACTGACGATCCTTGACATGTATAGCTCTGCTAGACGATCTCCTGAGTACGTGGTCTTGACTGGCAAGAAATGGGCAACTTTAGTCAGACGATCCACTATTACCCAAATCGAATCGTAACCCGATTGAGTCTTGGGTAAACCGATAATGAAATCCATTCCGATTTCTTCCCACTTCCACTCTGGAATCTTCAAGGGTTGCAGCAGACCTGCTGGTTTCTGATGCTCTGCTTTAACTTTCTGACACACGTCGCACAAGGCAACGAACTCTGCGGCGTCTCGTTTCAAATTCGGCCACCAAAACTTATTCTTAATATCCTGATACATTTTAGTGCTACCAGGGTGAATCGAATACTTTGAGTCATGGGCCTCCTTCAGGATTAGCTGTCTCAATCCACCAATATCTGGGACACAGATACGTCCATTAATCCACAGTATGCCCTGGTCATCCACTGTGAAGTCCTTGAACTTCCCTTCTGTCATCTTCTTCTTGATGTCGGAGAACTCTGAATCTTTCGGCTGAGCTTCGCGAATCTGCCTCTCCAAAGTAGACTGTACTTCCAAATTTACCACGTATCCTTCAGATACTACTTCTAGCCGACACGGAATTCTTCTTGTAGTTACGAACAAGGCTCTTTTACTTCCAAAGCATTGCGGTGGCTCTTGCGGCTCAAAGCATCGGCAGCGACGTTGGCTTTCTGGGATGGTAATGGATTCCAAGATTATAATCTTTTATCAACTCTAACCATCTTCTCATCTCATATTCAGATCGATTGAGTAAAATGTACTTCAAGCTCTTATGATCTCAGTATATATCTCGCAATGATTCTCGATGAGGTAATGACGCCAAATCTTCAAAGCATGCACTACTGCAGCTAATTCCAGATCATGGGTAGGGTAATTCTCTTCATGGGGCCTTAGCGCCTTGGCGCATAGCGGCAGCTCTTCCTTCTGCATCGGGACACACCTAATCCTTGACGAAGCATCACAATAGATATCAAAATCCTTGCGAATATCGCAAAATCAAGCCTTTGAAATTTGAGGTCAAACGTTTCTTCAATTCTTTAAAACTTTCCTCACAAGCTGGAGTCCAAGTAAACTTTTTCTCCTTCTTCAACAATTGCGTAAGAGGTTTAGCAATTGATGAGAATCCTTCGATGAAACGACGGTAGTATCCCGCCAATCCCAAGAAACTGCGAATCTGAGTGACCGTCTTGGGTTGCTCCCAGTTTAACACTGCTTTAACTTTACTGGGGTCAACTGCTACTCCTGCAGCTGTCATCACATGACCAAGAAAGTCCACTTCCTTTTTCCAGAAATCACACTTGCTAAACTTAGCATACAATTGATGCTCTCTGAGCTTCTCTAGGATTAACCTCAAATGTTCAGCATGCTCTTCTTCTGACTTGGAGTAAACCAAAATATCATCGATGAATACAACTACAAATTTGTCCAAATACTCCATGAATACCTTATTCATCATGTTCATGAAATAGGCAGGGGCATTAGTCAGACCAAAGGACATGACCAAGAACTCATAATGTCCGTACCGCGTTGAGAAAGCGGTTTTAGGTACATCCTTAGGACAAATCTTCAGCTGGTGGTAACCTGATCGCAGATCAATCTTCGAGAACACTCCGGCTCCCTTCATCTGGTCAAACAGATCATCTATCCGGGGCAATGGGTACTTGTTCTTGATAGTGACTTCATTGAGAGCCCGGTAGTCGATGCACATTCTCATGCTTCCATCCTTCTTCTTGACAAACAAAACTGGTGCTCCCCATGGCGACGAACTAGGCCTCACAAAACCTTTCTCCAAGAGTTCTTCTATTTGTTTCTTCATCTCTACTAACTCATCGGCTGGCATCCGATAAGGTCTCTTCGAGATGGGGGCTGTTCCTGGCACTAGATCGATGACAAACTCGATGTCACGATCCGGTGGCATCCCTGGTAATTCTTCTGGGAACACATCTGGATATTCTTTGACGACTAGCACATCTTCCAACTCAACGGTCTTCAGGCTGTTGACTATCAAATGCCCATTACGCACTGAGGTAGCTAGGAACTCCACTTTGTTTCCTTTAGTATCCTCGATTGTAACGGCTCTTCGGCCACAATCTAGCACGGCTTTGTGCTTGGTTAACCAATCCATGCCAAGGATGACATCTATGGTTTGGGTGTCTAGAATAATTAGGTTAGCTAGAAACTCAACTCCAGCTATGAGTAACTTAGCCCCTAAACAACCCACATTAGAACTTAGCTCTGCTCCAGGCGACTGGACTAACAGAGTACGCTTAAGTTGCATAACTTCCAATTTATTCTTAGTTGCAAAAACTCGAAACAAGCGAATCTGAAGCTCGAATCAAGCAGAGCAGGCAGTCTTGAATTTACTAGGAACTTACCCAAAGACGACATCTGGTGCTTCCTGGGCTCCTTCTAGAGTGACGTGATTAACACGGCCTCTGACAACTGACTGAGGCGCTCCTCCTGGTTGAGTGGTTCCCTGAGAAACTCCTTGGTTGTTCTGCACTGGGGTCTTGGCAGGTGTTGCTCCCAGGTTGAAGCGGACTGGAGTGATGGTTCCCTTTTGAGGACACTGATTGGCGTAATGCCCTGGTTGACGGCAACTGAAACACACTCTTGTCTCATTCGGTTTGTTATTCCACAGGGTGGGATTGGTGGCGTGGGGTTGCGAGAGTTCTGAATAAGAGGACGAGGTGCTGAAGGCGGTGCAGGTGTCCTGAATGAATTCTGGGTGGAAGCGAGTAAGCTATTTGTGGCACTATCCTTGCCCTCTGCTGCTGTGGCTGGTGGCTTCCTTGCTGAGCCATCCGACGTTTGCGGTGGTCCTCCAGTTCTTTGCGTTTGTCCTCCATAACCAACGCCTTGTTAATCAATTCCTGGAAATCCGGGAAGGTGTGGGCAAGCAGATTGACTTGTAGTCCTGAGTTCAAACCCTTCAAGAAGCGGCTCTGACGAGACCTATCAGTAGCGACATCCTCTGGAGCATAGCGAGCTAGCTGAGAAAACTTATTCAGGTAGTCAGTCACTGACATACTCCCTTGCTTGAGAGCGCGGAACTCATCCTTCTTCAGATCCATAATGCCTTCAGGTACATGATATTGGCGAAAGGCTGCGGAGAATTCTTCCCATGTGATGTTCTGCGGTGCCTCATGCGCTGCGCAGAAGTTCTCCCACCATTCGGCAGCTATGCCCTCCATCTGATGGCTGGCATACAGAACCTTCTCACGATCGCTGCATTGGGTGATCGCAGACTTCCTCTCAATTCGCGAAGCCAATCATCGACTTCTCTGGCGAGGCGTGTCGAGAGAAAGTTGGCGGACGGGTCCTCATGAATTCAGCCAACTTGGATGGTCCCTGATGACCATGAGCAGCTGGGGCTCCTCCCTGATGATGGTTGTGGTTGTTGTTGTTGTTCATGGCCTGCATCTGGTTCATCATGGTATACATCATCTGAGTTTGTGCTGCCATGAAAGCTCCGAAGTTCTGCAAGTCAATAGGAGGTGCTTGGGGTGGTACTGCTCCCGTAGGGGTTTGCTCATTGCCTTCTGATCCTTGGGCTCCGGATCCACTGGCGGCGGCATGGCGAGTCTGAACCATCTGATGAAGCTCCAAGGGTTAAATAAGGTAGAGAGCACAAGATGAGTTAAGGACTAGATAGGGGGATAGATTAAACCCAACAACACAGCTCAAGAACTTCGAATGAAATAACTTTATTAATAGCTTAATAGTATGGCTGCAACAAATGCCTAAGGGCCTTTGCAGCTCATACTTGCACACAGGAAAATAAAGCGAACCTAAGCACACAAGCTACCGCCTAAAGGGCGACTCTGAAAAGGGAAACTGGCTAAGCCTGACTAAACTGGAACTCAAACGAACTACTCGAGAAAGCCTCCATGACCACAGTGCGCTCACACTAGTGTAGACTCAAGTGGCAGGCATCCTCATAATCGGTTACGATGCCCCGGATCCAGTGCGGCGGGGAGTGTATCTTTGGGTGAAGGTGTAGCGGCTCCTCCATTTGGCGAGCTCTTGGATCCTCTGGAATTTCCTCTATTTCTTCTGGCTCTTCCTCTTGATCATCTTCAAGCTCATGTTGACCGTAGAGAGCTTGCTCTAGGACGGCGATCCTTTCCTCAGCTTCCTCCCAGGCCTGATAGGCGCACCTCAGCTCAGTGGCAGCCATCTCCAATGACTCCTCTGGCGGTATGAATTGTGCAAGATGCACTCTTGTGGCATTGCCTTCCCGTGTGTAAGCGGAAGCGTGCGAGATATCTCCCCGATGCGGCTCGGGATGGTAGCGGTAAGCAGTGTCTTTGCAGTTCAAACGTAGATGTGGCGGACTCGGAGTATGGCGACGCGATGACTCCTGGATTCCTTGCATGAAGGTGATCCTCCTGACTGAGATATCCAAAGGCTGGCTGCCTCTAGTGTTCCTCCTGGCGTAGATCGTCAGGCGGCAGACTATACCACGATCCCGTCCGTTGACCATGTACTCACTGCCACGGTACATTGGGCAGTCGAAGCCTCCAAGTGTCTGCAGCAACTTCCACAGCTCCGCGGCAAGTCCTCCGTTGCAATCTCCGAAAGTCTGAAGGTAAGGCATCTGTCACGACAGACAAGGTGTAAAAACCACGTTAAGACAGTGGGGAGAGGAAAGATTTTAGCAATAGATGAGTCAAGAGAGATATGAGAGGAGTTAAGCAATTCATTTAATCTTGCAAGTTAAATTTTCTTTAGAAAATAATTTGGACACTCGAACGGCCAATCTACCAAGGTCTAGACCTACAGTCAGTATGGCTCTGATACCACTTTTGTCGGGACCCGAAATTTCAATTCAGGACCCTCTGTGTTTAACGCACTAGCCCAGGATCACGCTAGTGCACACAGTGGTAACAAAGATGGAAATCGATCCATACAAGCGAATAATAACATAAACGAATAACTTTGATTAATAAATAATGGTTTTGACCTTAAGGTCGAGTTTACATTTATTCAAGCAGCGAGGCTATGAGAGAAAGATAAGCGGCAATGAAGCGAAGCGGTAGTGGCACCCCATCGATTCGCCACAGGCAACCGACTGGGATCAAGACCTCGCAATCAGGCACCATCGATGTATTCGTCCTCGAAAGCTGGTGAAGACTCCTCCACTTCTGCTTGATTCGTCAAAACAAGCGTGAGTACACACCGTACTCGCAAGCCTCACCACAGAAATGCAATATATATACATGCTGGCATTTTACAAGAGGAAGGCATTCTGTGGTTCTTTTGCGTAAATGCAACTTTTGCAATTGAATACAATTAATAGATTGAAACCAGGTAAAACAAATAGACAATAATAATTTAACAATTTATTTCACAAAGACGCTTTTGACCTAGACAAATTTTTGCACATAGCTGGATGATTTAAACCACACAGCTCCCTTCCCACACAGTTTTATGAAGATCTACCCCTAGTGTGAAATCCCCGAGCATTGTCCATGACCGCGGACGCGGCTATTCGAATAGTTTACACTCTGCAGAGGTTGTACACTTTACCCACAAGATACAATTAGTGTAGCCAGCACTAATCATAACAAAGCATTTCGGACATTCATCTTACTATGCTAGGCCCGTCCCATACCAGGCATGTGGTCGTACAGGTGGGGCTCAGTTCAATGGCACACATGGTGAGGTCCTTAATTGACCAAGGCAAGACTACCACAATCCCTATGCACACAGCTTAACAAACCCATGCACACAGCTCCTCCAAAATAGCACACAGCCCACCATATCACACAGTATCCACCACTTGCCTCAGTCTAAATCATTTCCCACCCAGTTGGTTTTAAGCGCAACACATGCATTACAACACATAGTGCACACAGCTTTTATCACATAGTTGCATATTCATTTAATCAGATTATACTAGCAATCTACATGACAAGTGATTCGTGGCATGGCTAAGCAATCTAATCGCACTAACCAACCCACGTTGGTGCTATACTATACCAACTAATATCAACTAGGGTGACAAAGGATTTAGACATAGCTATTTACAAGGATGGCATAACAATTAGGAATTTACATCTACCCCCAAAAGCATTTAAATAATTACTTGAATTAAAATGCAATGGTTAAAATTAAAATACTTTTAGCAAACTGGGAATCAAGATGGTCAAAGGTATAGCTTGCCTTGAAAAGGTCTAGGAATTGATCTTGATCTTGGAGAGGTCCTTCTTCTTCAACTCTTCCAACAACGTCGAAGTCTACTCGCAAACGAGACAAACAAACAAACTAAATAAATAACAGAAGCAAATAACTCCAATAAAATAATTAAAAATCTCCAATAGATAGATCTGGATTTTAGACAAATTTAGAAATTTGAATGGACAGATTTGGAGTTAGGATGCAAAAGATATGGGATTTCAAAGTTTAAATCTAAAGAAAACCCCAAAAATAGGATTCTTGGAATTACGAAATATTTTCTAAAAGAAAAACCAGGATTAATACGCATAAGCATGGCGTCGACAAAGGGTTTGACCAAGACGGTGTTCCACGACAGTGGGTCCCACTGGAGGTGGTGGGTGTACCGTGGGTGAGTCCATGGACCCTCGGATCAGTGGGGTGTGAAGGCGCCACATGGCGTTGCCACGCGGATGCCACGCGAGCAAAAAAGGAACGTGGTGGCTTGCGTGGCGGTGAGGTGGATGGTCGACTAGGCGCCACGACGGCGATGCGGCAATGGCGACAGCGTTCTTTGGACCGGCCGACAGCAGCGAACCGTGGCCTTGGGGCTTGCAGCGGATGTGCGCAGCGGCAGTGGGGTTATTGCGAACTGCTGGTGCGGAGTTGGCACCGGAGGTGATGGTGGTGGTCGGAATTGGTGCGGAGCGAGAAGCGAAGGTGCGGCTATTGTCGGGCGGTCGCCAATGGCGCCACGGGCCAATCGGAGGGGTGCGCGACGATGCTCTTGCGACGAGGAAGCGGTGGTACACTCCACGGGACAGCGTCACCGTGGCGAAGAATTTCAAGGATTTGGCTTCGGCACCGAAAACCCTAAACTTGCAATTGCGCCGCCACTAAGGTTTTAGGAGGAGAACGGAAGGGGGATTCGGGATCAGGAGGCGAGGGCGAAGCATGGGGATCTATTTATAGGGCTAGGGCACGCCAGAATTTGAAATCCCCAATTCGGGATTGGTGCGGGCTCACGGATTCTTAGAGATAAGGCGGGGTTGGTCGGGTTCATATCCCAAAGGATGCGGAGGATAAGGGTCGAGTTCGCGAGGGAAACTGGGGCTTTAGTGGCGAAACCGAAGCCAGGCGGAGCTTCTAGAAGAGTTTCAATGGCGGCGCACGGAGTTTCATGAGAAGAAAGCAGGCTCGAGGACGACGAAGGCGCTGGCCCCACACAGCGAGAGACACAAGGATCGCGCCCACGAAATCAATGGCGACGCCGACAAGTGGGGACCGCTGTCGAGGTGAGGACGTGCGTGTGAAGAAGGGCCGCACAGATCGGGGCAGCAGGAAAAAGCGGTCAAGAGAGAGATTCGGCCCGAGGCTAAAAGGAGAATTTTACTTAGCTTTTTCTTTTTAGAAAACAATGTAAATTCAAATAATCAATAGAAAATAGCAAATGAACTTGGAGAAATTCCAGAAAATTCTAGAAAGTATGTCCAAGCTCATGGAATCCAAATAAAATAGTTTTGACCATGGTTCATGTTGACTTTAATCATATTAAATTATTTTGCTACTCAAAGTCCAATATTAAGCTTTTAAATTAAATTCAAATAAACCCAAATGGTGAATTTTCTCCCTACTAACTATTCAAAAGGTTTTTTTTTTTTTTTAAAGCTCTGAAAATTGGGATGTTACAACAGTATGCTTACAAGTTGTGTTAGCAATTCCTCTTCGAATTCTAGCATTGGCATACTAGGTGTTTTCGTACTACCATACATTACCTACTTAGAAGTGAGGTATTTTTTAGAAAACTAATGCTCACTGAGTGTCTCTGTTGATTTGAACATTCTTTATCCAGAGATTACTTACATTTAAGGTTCATGCTTTTGTAGATAGTTATTGAATATTGATAAATATCATATCATCGGCATTTTCTAATTGTGCCTGTGAATGACCTCAAATTTGGTGACGTGTCAAGATGAAACCACCACGTACGAACATACCAGAAGTAGACAGGAAGGAACGTGGTTAGATTGTTAATTTAGTTTCAATTTTCTTGATGTCAAACCCCCCCTAAAATTATCAGTCAGTTCTTAGTTTCAGATCGGGACTCATTTAAAGTGTTTTATCAAACTAGCTAGCTGGGTGTTCTCTTGATAGGTGAGATCGCCAAAGTTTAGACATTGGTGGTCTCAACACTTATTGTTTTAGCTATATTATACTTAGCAATTGCTAAAAGTGAGAATGGAAGATGATGATTTTTTTTAAAAAAATATATATGGGTTGTTGTTTGTTATATTCTGATGAACCACGAAGGTTCTGTTCTAGCCCGATCTTTCAGTGAGAATGTAAGTTCGATAGTAGTCACTCAACTCTCCTAATCCTGGCTACGAACTCGCAAGGCTCGAAACCACACAATCGCTGAACTGCTCGACAAGTCGTTATCAACCGTGCACGAATACCTGGATGACAAAATCACGAAGATCAATTCCTGCATATACCGAAGAAGCACGCAAAGATCAAGATAAATAGGTAATCTGAAATTGCGAATGGGAATTAAAATTGTATTGATAAGTGGGGTTCCGAAGAACAATGTTGTTGTTGATCTCACCGAACAAGACGACAAAGTATAAAGTGGCAAGGCTAAACTTCAATCAACAAAACCCCCAAACCCTAAGGGTGGTGGCCACTATGTAAAGACGGAAGAGAGGGACGGCGGCCGCAGGTACTGTAAAGGAGGAAGACAGTGCCAAACCCTAGGTGTCCAGCCCGAACTACAAGGCCCATGGCCCATTAGCATAGGTGGCGAAACACCAAGTTCTTTTACTCAAATATTTCTAAATGTTGGCCTAAACAACTTGATATATAGTCTTCATGCTAGATTCTGCTAAGCCTCAGTATATAAATATTCATTCCTCGTATGATCATCTCCATGCTTGGTGCTGCCATCATCTCCATTTAACTTGCCTCCCGATCCTTGATTGCTAAGTAAAATAATATCACGTGCTTTAGGCAGCATCATAGAGTTCATAGAATATGGATACACTCCGAGAGACGAAGCCACCTGATAATTTAGATGGCGAACACATGCTCTAGTAATTGATCCTTGCACATCAGAAGCAACAGGGATGGTTGTATCAGTGGAAGGGATGTCCTCATCATCCTCCCCTTCTTGAATTGGAGTCGTCCTCGACTCAAGGTCATCTTCTGCTCCCAAGTAAGGCTTCAAATCTGCAATGTTAAATGTGGGGCCAACCCCAAAATCTGCCGGTAGATCAAGTTTATATGCATTATCATTAATATTTTCTAACACTTTAAAAAGACCATCAGCTCTAGGCATCAATTTTGACTTTCTCAAGTCAGAAAACCTATCTTTCCGCAAATGCAACCAAACAAGATCTCTAGGTTCAAATGTTATTTCTTTTCTACCCTGACTACCTGCAAGTTTATATTGTCATTCATTCGCTCTATATTCTCTTTGGTTGTCTCATGCATCTTCAGAATCAATTCAGCACGTTGTGTAGCATCCATGTTTACCTTTTCCGAAGATGGTAGAGGTAATAAATCAATAGGAGCACGAGGAATAAATCCATAAACTACCTGAAAAGGGCACATCTTTGCGATTGAATGATGTGAACGGTTGTAAGAAAACTCCACATGAGGTAAGCATTCTTCCCACATCTTCAAGTTCTTCTTCAAAACAACCCTCAACATAATTGTGAGACCCCGGTTTATCCGGCTTGTAATGCTTAACCATCCTTTCGGTCCTAGCATCACAAAGCAGATAATCCGAGACTCGAGACATGTATACTTCCCAGAGTGCAGTATACACACCTCATCACAAAATTTATGTATCAATTCCATTCATCCACATAGAACCGAAACACCGAGTAGAACAGAAGTATTAATAACATTAAACCGAGGCATTACAAAAGAGAGGCCAACCGGCCAACAATAAAAGAGACAACAATAGTTAAACAGCGGAAGCAAAAGTGCCATAAGATGGCTACAACAAAAGAGCCAATCAGTGTGCCTTTAACCCACAAGGCAACCGACCGGACCGCCAAGCTAGTCGCCAAACCCGAAGCACATCTCACAAAAGTGAGGCCCTTGGGGCTCACCTTCTTCCCCTGCAAACAAAAGCAACAAGCAAAAAGTCGGTGAGTACTTTGAATGTACTGCAAGACTTACATGTGGAATAAGAAACTGTACATATACTACATGCAAGCTTAATCAACGAAGAGGTCAGAGGTTTCATTTTAGCATAAAGCAAGTTTTCGTTTGCAATAATATAATAGATTGAAAGCAATTTAACAAATCTGTTTTTAATGTTCAAATAAGCAAGGAACAATACTAATAACGGTAAATAGACAACAATATCCTGGAAGTGACTAACCCAATAGTCACCACAACAAGAGTATGAATTACCCATTCATACCAACCATGTCAAGTTTTAAATTTTAAAACAAATGTTGTAGTCTAACTCTTGGAAGACCTCCCCAAGCGTGTCCATAACCTGGGACGAGGCTATTGAATAGTTTTATCCTGCAGGTGTATCAACTTACCCACATGTCGGACCGCCTTTTTGCCACATGATTAAGCACACTTGCCTTTGGTATCAAGACTGACTAAGTCCTACGAGACGTTTCCAATATTATGTATTAACTTCGAGTGCCGTGATGGATAGAAACCCATACGTTGTGTCGGGTCGTGTGACCTCGGACAACTACAAATCACAGGTAAAGCCTTGGACAAGCATGGCGCCCCTCGAGGTGGAGAACCTTCCGGCAATCCCCACCACCGCACACCCGGCACAAACACAAGAACACACACTGCTTCACACAAAGCACACACACAAAACTTTTCCTCCTGCGACTGAGATAACACACGCCAAAGTACTAAGTCAAGAGGGTCCCATATATCCCTCATGTGGTTAGTACGCTAATAGTGCTTGGTTTAGTGTAACAAGATGTTCGGTCCTTGATGACTTGGGCACCATTCGATCACACCCAAAAACACCACACCAACATACCATTATGCCCAAGTCCAAATCAGTGGCCATTTTCGTTTCGATTTGCAAAATTAACAAAGCACAAAGTGCTGGACATAATGAAAGAATAATAATTTTGTGTGATCAAGACCATCGACTAAGTCGATGATCGCCCAAAGCTACCGAACTAAGCATGGCTAAGCCTAAAGACTCAGTATGCTACTAAGTGACAAGAGCTCATCCAACGAACTCTAATCAAAGAAATAATCTAGGCTCAAGTAGTAGAGAATAAACAATATCCTACGGATTATGCAACTATAGGATCAACTAACCATAATTTAACACAAAGTAGTAATGCATACATACGGTTGAATTCAAAATATTAAACTTGTAAAATAATAGGATTAACATGATCAAACCGCTTATTCGCTTCTTTGGGGTCAAGGTGTCTTCTTGAGGATCAATAATATTATCAACGTGCTCTTCGGATCCTAACGAGAAAGCAAAAGCAACCGATAAGAACGAATAAAATGCAAAGACTCAACAGTAAACATTCTCCAAAAATTCTAAAAACTTTACAGTAGCAAGATCCTGATTTATAAAGAATTTAGCAACAAGAACCAATTGATTTGGATTCTTGATGCCAAAGATATGACCAAAACAATTTTGCTCAGCTTTTATAAATCAAAAATGCTACTATTCATTAGCGAAAATTTCTGAAGCTATACTGGGTTTGGAAACATTTTTAAATCAAAGTCTAGTTAAAAACATAACCAACAAAATTTGAATCAACCGAAAAGGATTTGAAATGAAATAGTTATGCATTTTACAAGTTATCATATTTTTCAGTTGACAAATAAATCCTTTCGGGAAATCAGGAATTAAAACGACGCGTGGCGAACGAGGGCGCCGATCAAAGATCCGACGGTCCGCGCCCAGCCCGCATCGCAACGCTGCGGATTCACAAATCCCTAAACGCTCACCGTTGGATCTGGATCCAACGGTTCACGTGGATCGGGACGTTCGGCGGTCCGAACGTTCACACGCATAGGAGCCGTTGATCTTGGATCCAACGGTCCACACGGATCGAACCTTTCGGACGGTCCGAACGTTCACTCAGATCTGGACCGTTGATCAAAGGATCGACGGTCCACATCAATTCACGTTCAAAACTCGCTTTGTTTTCATCCGACAAAACGACGGGAAGAGAGGATCATCGCCGCGACTCTGCCGCGCGGTGAAAGCAAGTGCCCAAAATGGGTTGCTAACAAACTTGCGCACCTAATGGAACCAATAATTTTAAGGCTGCGGCGTTCTAGAACGCCGACAAGCCGAAGATGACAGAGATGACCAAAAGCGGTCAAAAACGAAAATAGCAAATGAGCTCTGCGGTCCAACGAAGCGGGTGCCAAGCAACTAGGGACTAAAGAGGGTTACTCGAGCACGGAGAAAGCACAGAGGGGACTGGAGCCGCTCGATGAAGAAAAATAGGGCTTTTACCAAAAGGGGGAAATCAAAATTAATTGCTCCTCGCGGAAAAACCCAAATTGAGTGAGGGTTAATGTGAGACCCGGTTTATCAAACTTGTAATGCTTAACCAACCGCTTGGCCCTAGCATCACAAAGCAGATAATCCGAGACTGAGACATGTATACTTCCTTAAATGCAGTATACACACCTCCTTACAAAGTTCATGCATCAATTCCATTCATTCACATAGAACCAAGCAAAAGCAGAGCAGAATAACATTAATAAAGGATAGTTATTAAAAGAGAGGCCAATGGCGGCCAACAATAAAAGAGACAACAATAATTAAGCAATGAAGCAAAAGTGCCATAAGATGGCTATAAAACAAAAGAGCCAATCGGTGTGCCTTTAACCCACAAGGCAACCGACAGGACCGCCAAAGCTAGTCGTCGAATCCACAAAGACAACTCACAAAAGTGAGGCTCTTGGGGCTCACCTTCTTCCTCTGCAAACAAAAGCAAATTTCAAATAAGTCGGGTGAGTACTTTGAATGTACTACGCAAGATATATAAGGATGATAATGATCTATATAATAACTACATGCAAGCTTATTTAAGTGGAGCGAGTTAGGACTCAAATTTTTAAGCATAAAGCAAGTTTTATTTGCAATAATGTAATAGATTGAAAGCAATTTTGCAATCTGATTTTATTTGATAAAAGCAGTAGTAATCAAGTATCAACAACGATAAAACAAATCCACGAAATGGCTAACCCAATAGCCACCACAATAGCATGAATTACCCATTCATGCCAACCATATCAAGTTTTAATTTTAAAACAAAAGCAGTTGTTGAAGTCTAGATCTTATGAAATCACCAAGCGTGTCCATAACCTAGGACGAGGCTATTCGAATAGTTTTATCCTGCGCAGGTGTACCAACTTACCCACATGCCGGACCGCCTTTTGCCACGGGTTAAGCACACTTCCTTAGGTATGCTGCAACACGGCTAAGTCCTACGAGACGCTTCCAATATTGTGAATTATTCACGAGCCGCCCGCATGGATAGAAACCCATACGTTGTGTCTGAGTCATCGTAAAGCCTCGGCCAACTACCCTTCGGGTAAAGCCTTGGACAACTACGACGCTCCTCGAGGTGGAGAGCCTACCCAGGAATCTCCACCACCGCACACCCAACACAAGAACACCGAGAACACATATCATGTTTCACACAACGCACACAACCCCTCCTCGCGACTCGGAGATAACCCACGCCAAAGTACTAGGTCAAGAGGGGTCCCATATAACCCTCATGTGGTTAGTACGCAAAAGTACTTGGATCGATGGCGCAAGCAACATTTTCGGTCCTTAGGGACACAGGCACCTTCCTTGTCACACCCAACAATCACACCAACATGCCATTGTGCCCAAGTCAAATCATTTTGTTTCATTTTGGTTTTACAAAACAAAAGCATAAGGTGCTGAACCAAAATAAACAAAATGATTTGTGTGATCAAGGTCATCGACTAAGTCGATAACCGCCCAATTCTACCGGTAGCTAAGCATTTCTAAGCATGACATCGCAAAGACAAGAAAAGAGCATAATTAAATCACGGGCTCTAATTCACCAAATGATGATAATAACTTATGGTTGTGGCAGGGATAACATTTTAATGGCAACAATGCATCAGAATAGCTACCTCTAAGCAGGCAAAAATAATTGGACACAAAAGCAATGCATACATATAATTTGTAAACAAGATATTAGACTTGGAAAATAATGGGACATTTATGATCAAACATCTTGCACGCTTCTTTGTGGGTCAAGGTGCTGCTGTGGATCAACAAGATTATGAAAGTGCTCTTGGATCCTAACGAAAGCAAAAGCAACCGATAAGAACGAATAAAATACAAAGACCCAACAGTAAACATTCTCCAAAAATTCCAAAAATTTTACAGTAGCAAGATAATGATTTATGAAGAATTTAGCAACAAGAACCAATTGATTTGGATTCTTAATGCCAAAGATATGACCAAAACAATTTTGCTCACTTTTATAAATCAAAAATGCTACTATTCATTAGCAAAATTTTCTGAGCTATACTGTGGTTGGAAAAATTTTAACTTAAAGATGAGTTAAAAACATAACCAACAAAATTTGAATCAACCGAAAAGGATTTGAAATGAATTAGTTATGCATTTTACAAGTTATCACATTTTTAGCTTGATAAATAAATCCTCTCTGAATTTCGTAAATCAAAACGACGTGGCGAACACGGGGCGTTGATCCGGATCCAACGGCCCAAGCTCGGCTTGACGCCTTGTATGAAGCCTCAACGCCAACCGTTGGATCTGGATCCAACGGTTCACGTGGCCCGAGCGTTCGGTGGTCCGAACGCTCACTTCGATCGCACCGTTGATCCCGAATCCAGCGGACCACGCAGCCCGCGCGCGACGGACTCAATTTTTCTACGCGAACGTGGGCGTAGATCTAAGGATCGACGGTTCGCATCGACTCACGCTCAAACCATCGCCCGCATTTCCGTCCGACAAAATGATCGAAGAACGGCTCATGGCGGCGACTCGCAGCGGCGGTGCGAGCAACGCCTAAAATGAGTTCCTAAGAACAATGCGCGCCAAAGGAACTAAAATTTCAGTGCGGCGTTCTAGAACGCCGCAAGCCGGAGGCGCACAGAGATGACGAAAATGGTCAAAACGAAAATAGCAAAAGAGCTCTGCTGCGGTTCAAGAGAGCGAAAAGTGCCAAACAACTAGGGACTAAAGAGAGGTTACGAGCACGGAGAAAGCCTGAGAGGACTGAGCCGCTCGGATGAAGACAAATAGGGCTTCCTACCAAAAGGGGAAATCCAAAATCAAGCCGCTCCTCGCGCCAAAACCCAAATTGAGTGAAGGTTAATGATCACCGAGGTGAGGGGAATCTGAGGAGCAAGACCGAAGAAATGAAAACCCTGTGGTACCGCCTTCACCGAAAAGCTTGAAGCTCGGCAATGGCGGCAATGAAAGTTTCAAACTTTTGAGCTCAAACAACACAAGAGAGGTTCTTTGGAGCTTGCGAGGTGTTTGAAAGGCTTCAATGGAAGGACCAGAGGAGCTTATATAGCGGGAATGGCGGTGAGCAGCGGCAATAACCCTCTCGGGTCAAACTCGCCATGAGAGCCTTTGAGAGCGGCGGGAGTGTTGAACAATGGACTTGAGGAGGAGCACGGCGTGCATTTAATGCGCCGCAGAGCCGGCCGTTTAAAGGTGACCACGAAGTGACTCCTGCTGCGCGCTTTTCCTCTGCTCACGCCATTGCTCGACTCACCGCGCCTCGGACGAGGAAGGAGATGACTTTTCCACCGTTGGATTGAAATCGGACGGTCCAAAAGCAACGGGTGATTATAACGATTGACGCTCACTTAATCTGGATCGTTGATTTGGATCCTACGGTTCACGTTGCGCGGCGTTCGGATGGTCCGAACGTTCACGCATGTGGACCGTTGGCTTAGAATCAACGGCTCAAATGGACGGTAGCGCTCGGATGGTCGAACGTTCACGCGATCGTGGGCCGTTCGATGCCAATCAACGACGCACAACTTTCGCGGAAACGACCAAGCGGTGCGCTTAGTTGGTGGGCCGAGTCAAGTGGCTCGGGCCCGAGTCCGTCCGAAACGAGGAGCAGTGAAAACCGATTAGGGTTTGAATTTGAATAAGCGATTTTTGAGGAATTATTTGAGGTAGCAAACAAACTCCAAAATTTATGAAATTTTAACTGGAGGTTGCTAACAGTAGGAGGAACCTTATATAAAATTTTCAGAGACTTTTATGCAATGCATTTTTCTCTAAAAATTCCAGAAGGCTAATTTAGGAGTTTGACTAATGTTTGACTTGCCTCAAAAATTATCAAATAATTTCTGAAAATTATGAAATAATTCTGAGGTGTTAAACATCACTCCTAGGTTCAATGAAAATTATTTTCAGGGGTTGGGCACAAGATCTTCATGAAGGAGATTTGTGTTGGTGTCCAAATGGCAATTTGATTTTTGATTTCACATAATTCTTTTACAAAAATTATGGGCGATTACAAAAATCAAGATGAGAGAAAAGTTTTAATTTCTCCTCATTTCTATTACATTTGAAACACAAACCAAGTTTGGGATGTTACAAAACCTCCCCCTTACAAAAATCTCGTCCCGAGATTTGGCTCACTCAGAAAGAAAGATGGATAGTCCGCACTGAGACGATCTTCCCTTTCCCAAGTAGCCTCATCCTCGAATGGTTCGACCACCGAACTTTGAGGAATTTGATGGCACGATTCCTCATCCTTCGTTCGACCTCTTCAAGGATGCGAGCAGGTGCTCCTTGTAGGTCAAATCTTCTTGAACATCAAGAGTTTCCAGCGAGCTTCCTCGGTTGGAACACGGAGACACTTCTTTAGTTGGGACACATGGAAAACATCATGTACCCCTTCAAGTGCAGTGGCAATTCCAACTTATAGGCAATGACCCCTTTCTTCTCGATAACACGGTAAGGACCGACATATCGAGGAGCTAACTTGCCCTTGACGCAAACGCGATGGCCCTTTAAAGGAGAGACTTTGAGATAAACAAAATCATTGGGCTCAAAGCTCAATTCACGACGACGGCGATCCGCATAGCTCTTTTGCTCGGATTGAGTACATGCGCAAACGATCATGAATAAGTGGACTTGGCTCTCGGCCTCATCGATCGAGTCCGCCAAAGAAAGGTCTTTCGCCTGTCTCAGACCAATTCAACGGGTTCGCACTTTCTCCCGTATAAGGCCTCGAAAGGTGACATGCCGAGGCGGCACGAAAGTCGTTGTTGTAGGAAAACTTCGGCAAATGGCAAGCATTTCTCCCAATTCTTTCCATAGGAGAGAACACAAGCACGAGCATGTCTTCCAACACTTGGTTGACTCTTTCGGTCGCCATCGGTTTGAGGATGATATCTTTGAATCGAAGAAAGACGAGTGCCCATAGCTTCTTGCGCACCATGCCAAACCGGAGGTAAATAGTGAACCACGGTCGAAATGATCGTCTTTGGTACACCATGCAAGCTCACAATCTCGAGATGTAGAGCTCGGCTAGACGATCGGCACGAAGCTTGGTCTTGTTGGAAGAAAATGTGCCACTTTGGTTAATCGATCAATAATTACCGGATAGCATCATTCCCCTTTGTGACGTGGGCGCACCGGTGATAAAGTCCATCCCGATCGAATCCACTTCCATTCCGAATAGGCAAAGGTCAAGCAAGCTCGCTGCTTTGGCCGATGCTCGGCCTTGACACGACGACACACGTCGCACTCGGCAACGAACTTCGCAATCTCCCTCTTCATTCGGGTCCACCAAAATCTCTGACGGAGATCTTGATACATCTTTGTGGCCCCGGGATGGATAGACAAAGGCGAATCATGGGCCTCGCGGAGAATCAAATCCCGCAGTTCCATGTCCCTTGGAACCACAAGGCGCTGCCCGAACCTTACAACACCATGCTCATCCTCAGAGAAGCACTTGGCTGTTCCGTTCTTGACATTTTCCTTGATGCGGCTTATTCCAAAGATCCGATTCTTTGGCGACCTTAATCCGATCTACCAAGGTTGGTTGCACAACCAAGGCAGCGAGGGAACCACGCTCAACCAAACCTAAGTTGAGACGCTGAAATTCCTCCAGAAGGGTGGGTTGACATCCCTGGAGCAACAAGGCATTGCAATGTGCTTTGCGACTGAGCGCATCGGCAACGACATTAGCCTTGCCCGGATGGTAGTGAATACCCATGTCATAATCTTTGACCAACTCCAACCATCTCTTTTGCCTGAGGTTCAGATCTGGTTGGGTGAACAAATACTTTAGGCTTTTGTGATCCGAATACACTTCACAGCGACACCGATTAGGTAATGTCGCCAAATCTTAAGTGCATGAATCACCGCAGCCAACTCCAAGTCATGGGTAGGGTAGTTGAGTTCATGAGGTCTCAATTGCCTTGATGCATAGGCCACTACCTTGCCTTCTTGCATAAGGACACAACCGAGTCCTCGACGAGAAGCATCGCAGAAGATATCGAAACTTCGATGAATATCGGGAAGAACAAGGACGGGAGCGGTGGTCAAACGCTTCTTGAGTACTTGGAAGCTTTCCTCACAAGCATCGGACCACAAGAACTTCTTGTCCTTCTTGAGCAACTCCGTCATCGGCTTCGCGATCTTGGAGAAATTCTCGATAAAACGGCGATAATATCCCGCTAACCCGAGAAAACTCCGCACTTCGGTTACTGAAGTAGGCTGAACCCATGAAAGAATATCGCTGACCTTGCTAGGGTCAACGGCTACGCCCCCTGCTGAAAGAACATGACCCAAGAAGGCCACTTCCTTCAACGCAATCGACTTGTGAACTTGGCATCGGTGGTGCTCACGAAGCTTGCCTAACACGAGCCTCAGATGCTCATCATGTTCCTCATCGTTCTTAGAATAGATAAGAATATCATCGATGAAGACCACGACAAACTTATCCAAATACTCCATGAATACCGAATTCATGAGGTTCATGAACAAGGCGGGAGCATTGGTTAAGCCAAATGATATGACGGTATACTCATACAAGCCGTAGCGAGTAGAGAAAGCCGTCTTTGGAATATCCTCAGGTCGTATCCGAACTTGATGATACCCCATCCTCAAATCAATCTTGGAGAATACCCGAGCTCCGCTTAATTGATCAAAGAGATCATCGATGCGGGGCAATGGATACTTGTTCTTTACCGTTACTTCATTAAGCGGACGGTAATCAACGCACATGCGCAAAGTATTGTCCTTCTTCTTTACGAAGATGGCTGGACAACCCCACGGAGATGAGCTAGGGCGAATGAATCCTTTCTCTTGCAGCTCATTCAGTTGCTTCTTCAATTCCACCAACTCGTTCGGTGGCATCCGATAGTGCCTCTTTGAAATCGGGGCAGTACCGGGAACCAACTCAATGACAAACTCGAGGTCTCGAACTGGTGGCATCCCGGGAAGATCTTCGGGAAAGACATCAATGAAGTCACGAACTGTGGGGACTTCACTAATATCTAGAACAGCTTCGCTTCAAGCGCGAAAGATGCGGACCTAGCGACTTGGTAAAAGCGAACCGCTTTCACGGAAAGGCTAGATAGAGAGACACACTTCTTGGCGCAATCGATTTGTCCCTTATGCTGAGACAACCAATCCATACCAAGAATTACATCTAGACTTGCTGAATGGAGGAGGATAAGATTCGCAAGGAATCTTACTCCCTCGATCTCAATTGGGACATCCCTACACTCGATTGACCCTCAACTCCGAACCGGGAGAGCGAATGAGCAATGGGACCAACAATGGAGTAAAGAGGAGCTCACTAATAGCGAGAAAAGACTCGAAACAAAAGAATGAGATGCTCTGAATCAAACAAAGCAAAGAGCGTAATGAGAGTTAACAGAAGCGTACCAAAGACGACGCCGGTGCCTCCTGTGCCTCCTCACGAGATGAGGTTGACGCGACCACTACCCACGCCTTGGGTAGTAGGGACTATCTTCGAGTCTGAGAAGAACCACCTCGCCCGCGTCCTCCATTAGGACGAGGGGTCGCTCTATCTTCTTGGGGCATTGGTTCGCATAATGCCCCTTGTTGTTGCGGAAGAAGCGTGTGACATCCGCGGTGGCGGAGGCCTCTGGCCGACTCGCAGTGTGCGTGATTGGGGCACGGCTGCGAAGGCGAAGAACAGTCTTGACGGCCTCGAAGTCTTGCCAAGCGGAGGACGGACCCGGAGACGCCCAACACGAACGGAAAGAGGCGGCTGCGGCGACTTGTGGGCCTCCCACTTGCGCTATGGAATCCACAAGTGCTCTCCCGCGTGCTCAAGAACGATGGCCTTGTCCACCAAGGCACGGAAATCGGAAAGTCAACGATGGATAGCTTGTCCTGCGGCTCCTCGGACAAACCATCCTTGAACTTCTCTTGCTTGGCCTCATCGGTGGCCACCTCCTCCGAGCATAACGAGCCAAATGGTTGAACTCGTAAAGATACTCCGTGGATGAACGACGCCCTTGCTCGAGCGACAAGAATTCCTTCTTCTTGACTTCATCAAGCGGAAGGAATATGAGAGCGGCGGAAGGCGTCTGAAACTCCTCCCAAGTGCGGTGTGACCGTCGGGCATGGCGAAAGCCCTCCCACCAAGCCAAAGCCGCACCCTCCGGTGGTGCGATGCGAATAGCGCCTTCGTGCTCCCGCATGCGCTGGCGCGGCTTGCGCTCAACCGCACGGCCGGCCGTCTGCGTCAAGCGGTCCTCGGACGGGAGAACGCGGGAAGTGAGTGCGAAGAAACTCCGCAAGTCCCCACGCGGCCGATGACCACTCCTTGCCCGGATCACAAGCACCGGTAAGGCGGAAGTGTTGCGCGCGATGACGCCCGTAAGAACCCTCCCTCCTCTGCACGGTTGCGCTCGACCAAGAAGGACCTCGGCCATGGTCGGAGGAGGAGGAAGATCCTCGTCGGACGGTGATCGCCTTGGCCGCTACGAAAAGGCGTCCGCCATCTGTTACAAGAAACTTTGGTTAAAACTAGACTCAAAGATTAAAAGCGAAAGAAAGCGAAAAGCTAGCGACTAGGGAATGGAAGATCACCCTAACCGAAAGCCAAAACCAATATGTGTATAAACTTAGGCGGGTTTACAAAAGACTCCAAAACGGCAAGGAATCATAAAACCAAAGCTCAACTCCCAATGCAACTAACCCGTATTGAATGAGCGAGTAATTGTTTGAGGAGATAAAAATCGAAGGTCAAGGTAAGATCTAGCACCACTTAAGATCAAGACTAGATCGTGAAAATAGTGTTAGATACATAGCTAACTAGTATCACATCTTACCCTTTTAACCCCACAAGTTTTAGTTGATTATCCTCTCATTTTCTACCCCATTAGAAACCATCGAGCTTCTTTGTCCGGAAATTGAGGTTCTTTGTAGCGATTTCGCATCCAAGCTTCCAGCCGAAGTCTTCCATTCTAGAAACTTCAAAACCTGGCACACTTCAATTTGCCAAGCTCAGTGGTCCTATCCGAAACCATTGAGCTTGCTGTCCGGAAATTGAAGCGTGCTGTTCAGATTCCGCATCCAAGCCTCTAGCCGAAACCTTCAGTCCAGAAACTTCAAAACCCTAAGAACATCAATTTGCCAAACTCAGTGGTTCCCATAACCCATTTAATCGATAACACTATCTTTGAAAAGGAGATGAGAGGAAAACAACTTTCAAAACTCAAATTAGAGTAAGATGAGAGGAGAAAGCTAAGATAGGTAAGGAATAAAATCTGAGAACTTACTTAAGCTTTCATAAATCATTTGATACTTTGAAAATAAAGTTTTCAAAATATCCTAAAGACGACCAACTTGGGTTACTACGGTCAAGATGGCTCGATACCAAACCTTGTGAGACCCGGTTTATCCGCTTGTAATGCTTAACCAACCGCTTGGCCCTAGCATCACAAAGCAGATAATCCGAGACTCGAGACATGTATACTTCTGTAAATGCAGATACACACCTCCTTACAAAGTTCATGCATCAATTCCATTCATTCACATAGAACCAAGCAAAAAGTAGCAGAATAACATTAATAAAGGATAGTTATTACAAAAGAGAGGCCAACTGCCAACAATAAAAGAGACAACAATAATTAAACAATGAAGCAAAAGTGCCATAAGATGGCTATAAAACAAAAGAGCCAATCGGTGTGCCTTTAACCCACAAGGCAACCGACAGGACCGCCAAAGTTAGTCGTCGAATCCACAAAGACAACTCACAAAAGTGAGGCTCTTGGGGCTCACCTTCTTCCTCTGCAAACAAAAGCAGCCCAAATAAGTCGGGTGAGTACTTTGAATGTACTACGCAAGATATATAAGGATGATAACAGATCTATATAATAACTACATGCAAGCTTATTTAAGTGGAGCGAGTTAGGACTCAAATTTTTAAGCATAAAGCAAGTTTTATTTGCAATAATGTAATAGATTGAAAGCAATTTTGCAATCTGATTTTATTTGATAAAAACAGTAGTAATCAAGTATCAACAACAGTAAAACAGTCCTCGAAATGGCTAACCCAATAGCCACCACAATAGCATGAATTACCCATTCATGCCAACCATATCAAGTTTTAATTTTAAAACAAAAGCAGTTGTTGAAGTCTAGATCTTATGGAAATCACCAAGCGTGTCCATAACCTAGGACGAGGCTATTGAATAGTTTTATCCTGCAGGTGTACCAACTTACCCACATGCCGACCGCCTTTTGCCACCGGGTTAAGCACACTTCCTTAGGTATGCCTAAACGCGCTAAGTCCTACGAGACGTTTCCAATATTGTGAATTATTCACGAGCCGCCGCATGGATAGAAACCCATACGTTGTGTCGGAGTCATCGTAAAGCCTCGGCCAACTACCCTTCCCGGGTAAAGCCTTGGACAACTACGACGCTCCTCGAGGTGGAGAGCCTACCCGGAATCTCCACCACCGCACACCCAACACAAGAACACCGAGAACACATATCATGTTTCACACAACGCACACAACCCCCTCCTGCGACTCGGAGATAACCCACGCCAAAGTACTAGGTCAAGAGGGGTCCCATATAACCCTCATGTGGTTAGTACGCAAAAGTACTTGGATCAGTGGCGCAAGCAACATTTTCGGTCCTTAGGGACCTGGGCACCTTTCCTTGTCACACCCAACAATCACACCAACATGCCATTGTGCCCAAGTCAAATCATTTTGTTTCATTTTCGGTTTTTACAAAACAAAAGCATAAGGTGCTGAACCAAAAATAAACAAAATGATTTGTGTGATCAAGGTCATCGACTAAGTCGATAACCGCCCAATTCTACCGGTAGCTAAGCATTTCTAAGCATGACATCGCAAAGACAGTAAAAGAGCATAATTAAATCACCGGGCTCTAATTCACCAGCGATGATAATAACTTATGGTTGTGGCAGGGGATAACATTTTAATGGCAACAATGCATCAGAATAGCTACCTCTAAACAGGCAAAAATAATTGGACACAAAAGCAATGCATACATATAATTTGTAAACAAGATATTAGACTTGGAAAATAATGGGACATTTATGATCAAACATCTTGCCTGCTTGCTGTGGGTCAAGGTGCTGCTGTGGATCAACAAGATTATGAAAGTGCTCTTCGGATCCTAACGAGAAAGCAAAAGCAACCGATAAGAACGAATAAAATACAAAGACCCAACAGTAAACATTCTCCAAAAATTCCAAAAATTTTACAGTAGCAAGATAATGATTTATAAAGAATTTAGCAACAAGAACCAATTGATTTGGATTCTTAATGCCAAAGATATGACCAAAACAATTTTGCTCAGCTTTTATAAATCAAAAATGCTACTATTCATTAGCAAAATTTTCTGGAGCTATACTGTGGTTGGAAAAATTTTTAACTTAAAGATGAGTTAAAAACATAACCAACAAAATTTGAATCAACCGAAAAGGATTTGAAATGAATTAGTTATGCATTTTACAAGTTATCACATTTTTCAGTTGATAAATAAATCCTCTCGGAATTTCGAAATCAAAGCAGCGTGGCGAACACGGGACGTTGATCACGGATCCAACGGCCCAAGCTCGGCATGCCGACGCGCCGCTGTGAAGCCTCAAACGCCAACCGCTGGATCCGGATCCAACGGTTCACGCGGGCCCGTAACGTTCGGTGGTCCGAACGCTCACTTCGACCGCACCGCTGATCCCGAATCCAACGGACCACGCATCGAGGCGCGCGACGGACTCAATTTTTCTACGCGAACGTGGGCCGTAGATCTAAGGATCGACGGTTCGCATCGACTCACGTTCAAACCATCGTTCCAGATTTCCGTCCGACAAAATGACTGGGAAGAACGGCTCACGGCGCGTTTCACGGCATGGCGGTGCGAGCAAGCGCCTAAAATGAGTTCCTAAGAACAATGCGCGCCAAAGGAACTAAAATTTCAGCTGCGGCGTTTAGAACGCCGCCAAGCAAGGAGGCGTGAGATGACGAAAATGGTCAAAAGCGAAAATAGCAAAAGAGCTCACTGCGGTTCAAGAGAGCGAGTGCCAAACAACTAGGGACTAAAGAGAGGTTACGAGCACGGAGAAAGCCTGAGAGGACTGAGCCGCCGATGAAGACAAATAGGGCTTCCGGCCGGAAAGGGGGAAATCCAAAATCAAGCTGCTCCCTGCGGCCAAAACCCAAATTGAGTGAAGGTTAATGATCACCGAGGTGAGGGGAATCGGAGGGAGCAAGACTGAAAGAAATGAAAACCCCAGGGTACCGCCTTCACCGAAAAGCTTGAAGCTCGGCAATGGCGAATGAGAAAGTTTCAAACTTTTGAGCTCAAACAACACAAGAGAGGTTCTTTGGAGCTTGCGAGGTGTTTGAAAGGCTTCA
The DNA here is from genome assembly GCA_036346395.1 of Hsuehochloa calcarea. Lineage (NCBI taxonomy): Eukaryota > Viridiplantae > Streptophyta > Magnoliopsida > Poales > Poaceae > Hsuehochloa > Hsuehochloa calcarea. Next base: position 21,855,608 of record CM070595.1, on the reverse strand, counting down.
ATGGAAGGACCAGAGGAGCTTATATAGCGGGGAATGGCAGTGAGCAACGGCAATAACCCTCTCGGGTCAAACCTGCCATGAGAGCCTTTGAGAGCGACGGGAGCTGTTGAACAATGGACTTCTGAGGGAGGAGCACGACGTGCATTTAATGCGCGCAGAGCCAGCCGTTTAAAGGTGACCACGGAAGTGACTCCACACTGCGCGCTTTTCCTCTGCTCACGCCATTGCCTGACTCAGCTGCGCGCTCAGACCCGAGGAAGGAGATGACTTTTCCACCGTTGGATTGAAATCGGACGGTCCAAAAGCAACGGGGTGATTATAACGATTCGAACGCTCACTTAATCCTGGATCGTTGATTTGGATCCTACGGTTCACGTTGCGCGAGGCGTTCGGATGGTCCGAACGTTCACGCAATTGTGGACCGTTGGCTTAGAATCCAACGGCTCAAATGGACCAGCGCGCTCGGATGGTCCGAACGTTCACGCGATCGTGGGCCGTTCGATGCCAATCCAACGACGCACAACGCTCGCGCGGAAACGACCGAAGCGGTGCGATTAGTTGATCGGGCCGAAGTCAAGTGGCTCGCCCGAGTCCGTCCGAACCGAGGAACAGTGAAAACCGCTTAGGGTTTGAATTTGAATAACGATTTTGAGGAATTATTTGAGGTAGCAAACAAACTCCAAAATTTATGAAATTTTAACTGGAGGTTGCTAACAGTAGGAGGAACCTTATATAAAATTTTCAGAGACTTTTATGCAATGCATTTTTCTCTAAAAATTCCAGAAGGCTAATTTAGGAGTTTGACTAATGTTTGACTTGCCTCAAAAATTATCAAATAATTTCTGAAAATTATGAAATAATTCTGAGGTGTTAAACATCACTCCTAGGTTCAATGAAAATTATTTTCAGGGGTTGGGCACAAGATCTTCATGAAGGAGATTTGTGTTGGTGTCCAAATGGCAATTTGACTTTTGATTTCACATAATTCTTTTACAAAAATTATGGAACTGATTACAAAAATCAAGATGAGAGAAAAGTTTTAATTTCTCCTCATTTCTATTACATTTGAAACACAAACCAAGTTTGGGATGTTACAGTTAATACTCTTAGAGATGGTAAGTAACTGAGGAAGCAAGGGTTTAGAAAGAGAAGGCCCGGAGCACCACTTTCACCGAAGAGGTTGGAGCTTCAACAATGGCGGCCGAGAGCAATTTTTGAAATGGAGCTCGAGTAATGCACTAACAGTGGTTCTGGAGCTCAAGGGTGTTCAAAGGATGCTAAGGAAGCCACTGGAGGAGTTTTATAGCCGAAGGGGCAAGAAGAAGCAACGGGAAGAAAAATGGCCGAACTCTGTGTTGAGGTCGACTGAGGGCGACGGGAGCACGTGAACTCGAGGAGGACGACGACTTGGAGGCGGTGGGGCACGGAGCAATAAATGCCGAGAGCCGTTGGCCAAAAAGCCGAGGTGACCCGACACGCTACGCTCGCAATTTTCACCGCCATCGTTGACTTGGTGGCCGCGAGCGGAGGAAGACGAGCAGCCATACCGTTGGATTTCAATCGGACGGTTCAAAAGAAACACGGCGATTAGAACGGTTTGAACGCTAACTTGATCTCTGGCCGTTGATTTGGATCCTATGGTCCACGTTGCGCGAGGCGCTCGGGCGGTCCGAACGCTGCCTCTTTTTGAGCCGATCTTCGATGAACGGTTCAGAGCGAGAGGGAGGATCGGCGGTCCGAACGTCACCGAAAGCGCAGACCGCACGATCGAGATCTAACGGTCGAAATTGAACGGCGCTGATGTGGCTGGGTCGGTGCGATTAGTTGATCCGATCGAACGAATGGCTTGGACCCGAGTGTGGCTTGAGTCAAGGAATAGTAAAAGCTGATTTTGAGTTATTTCTTTCGAAATGACTAAGGATAATTAATTGAGATATCAAACAAGCTCCAAAAATTATGAAATTTTAAATGGAGGTTGTGGGCAACAGAGGAACCTTGTATAAAATTTTCAGAGAGTTTTATGCAATGCATTTTCTCTAAAAATTCCAGAGGGCCATTTTAGGATTTTGACTAATGTTTGACTTGTCTCAAAATTATCAAATAATTCCTGAAAATTATGAAATAATTCGAGGTGTTAAACATCACTCCTAGGTTCAAAGAAAATTGTTTTCGTGGGTTGGGCACAAGATTTTCATGAAGGAGATTTGTGTTGGTGTCCAAATGGCAATTTGATTTTGATTTCCCATAATTCCTTTACAACAATTATGGAACTCATTACAAAAATCAAGATCGAGAGAAAAGTTTTAATTTCTCCTCATTTTTATTACATTTGAAACACAAACCAATTTTGGGATGTTACAAAACCTCCCCCTTACAAAAATCTCGTCCCAAGATTTGGCTCACTCGGTAAAAGAAAATGGATAGTTCGTGACGAGACGATCTTCCCTTTCCCAAGTAGCTTCATCTTCGTAATGGTTTGACCATGAACTTTAAGGAACTTGATGGCACGATTCCTCGTTCTTCGCTCGATCTCTTCAAGGATGCGAAGCGTGGTGCTCCTTGTAGGTCAAATCTTCCCGACATCGAGAGTTTCCAACGGAGCTTCCTCTGTTGGAACACGGAGGCACTTCTTTAATTGGGACACATGGAAAACATCATGTACCTTCGAGTGCAGTTGGCAACTCCAACTTATAGGCAATAGCTCCTTTCTTCTCGATAACACGGTAAGGACCGACATATCGAGGAGCTAACTTGCCCTTGACGCCGAATCGTGATGCCCTTCAAAGGAGAGACTTTGAGATAAACAAAGTCATTAGGCTCAAAGCTCAACTCACGACGACGGCGATCCGCATAGCTCTTTTGCTCGGATTGAGTATGCGCAAACGATCACGGATAATTGGACTTGACTCTCGGCCTCATTGATCGAGTCCGCCAAAGAATGGTCTTCGCGGTCTCGCACCAATTCAACGGGGTTCTCGCACTTTCTCCCGTATAAGGCCTCGAAGGTGACATGCCGAGACCGGCTTGAAACTCGTTGTTATAAGAAAATCTCGGCGAATGGCAAGCATTTTCCCAATGCTTTCCATATGGAGAACACAAGCACGAGACATGTCTTCCAACACTTGGTTGACCCTCTCGGTTTGACCATCGGTTTGAGGATGATATGCGGTGCTAAAGTTAAGATGGGTTCCCATAGCCACTTGCGAGACTATGCCAAAATCGAGAAGTGAAGCAGGAACCACGATCGAAATGATCGTCTTCGGATCCCATGCAAACTCACAATTACGCGATATAAAGCTCGTTTAGAGTCCCACGCAAGTCGCGTCTTGACAGAATGAAATGAGCCACTTTCGTCTGCGATCGATGACGACCCAAATGGCATCATTGCCCTTGAAGTACGAGGCGAGACCGGTGATAAAATCCATCCCGATCGAATCCCACTTCCATTCGGGAATAGGCAAAGGTGAAGCGATCTGCTGGCGCCGATGCTCGGCCTTGACACGACGACACACGTCGCGCTTGGCAACGAACCGCAACTTCCTCTTCATTCGGTCCACCAAAATCCTCAGCGGAGATCTTGATACATCTTTGTGGCCCGGATGAATAGACAAAGGCGAATCATGGGCTTCATGAGAATCAAATTCCGCAATTCCATGTCCTTTGGAACCACAAGGCGTTGCCCGAACCTTACAACACCATGCTCATCCTCAGAGAAGCACTTGGCTGTTCCGTTCTTGACATTTTCCTTGATGCGGCTTATTCCAACATCTGACTGTTGAGCGACCTTAACCCGATCCACCAAGGTTGGTTGCACAACCAGGGTAGCGAGGGAACCATGCTCAACCAGACCTAAGTTGAGACGCTGAAATTCCTTCAGAAGGGTGGGTTGACATCCCTGGAGCAACAAGGCATTGCAATGCGCTTTGCGACTGAGCGCATCAAGAAGCGACATTAGCCTTGCCCGGATGGTAGTGAATACCCATGTCATAGTCCTTGATCAACTCCAACCATCTCTTTTGCCTGAGGTTCAGATCCGGTTGGGTAAACAAATACTTTAGGCTCTTGTGATCCGAATACACTTCGCAACGATTACCGATTAGGTAATGTCGCCAAATCTTAAGTGCATGAATCACCGCAGCTAATTCCAAGTCATGGGTAGGATAGTTGAGTTCATGAGTCCTCAATTGCCTTGATGCATAGGCCACTACCTTGCCTTCTTGCATAAGGACACAACCGAGTCCTCGCGAGAAGCATCGCAAAGATATCAAGCTTCGATGAATATCGGGAAGAACGAGAACGGGAGCGGTGGTCAAACGCTCCTTAAGTACTTGGAAACTTTCCTCACAAGCATCGGACCACAAGAACTTCTTGTCCTTCTTGAGCAACTCCGTCATCGGCTTCGCGATCTTGGAGAAGTTCTCGATAAAACGGCGATAATATCCAGCTAAACCGAGAAAACTCCGCACTTCGGTTACCGAAGTAGGCTGAACCCATGAAAGAACATCACGACCTTGCTAGGGTCAACGGCCACGCCTCTATTTGAAAGAACATGGCCCGGAAGGCCACTTCCTTCAACGTAACGCACTTGCTGAACTTTGCATACAGCTGATGCTCACGAAGCTTGCCTAACACAAGCCTCAGATGCTCATCGTGTTGCTCATCATCCTTGGAATAGATGAGAATATCATCGATGAAGACCACGACAAACTTATCCAAATACTCCATGAATACCGAATTCATGAGGTTCATGAACAAGGCGGGAGCATTGGTTAAGCCAAATGACATGACGGTGTACTCATACAAGCCGTAGCGAGTAGAGAAAGCCGTCTTTGGAATATCCTCAGGTCGTATCCGAACTTGATGATATCCCATTCTCAAATCAATCTTGGAGAATACTCGAGCTCCAGTTAATTGATCAAAGAGATCATCAATGCGGGGCAATGGATATTTGTTCTTTACCGCTACCTCATTAAGCGGACGGTAATCCACGCACATGCGTAAAGTATTGTCCTTCTTCTTTACGAAGATTGCTGGACAACCCCACGGAGATGAGCTAGGGCGGATGAAACCTTTTTCTTGAAGCTCATTAAGTTGCTTCTTCAACTCCACCAACTCGTTCGGTGGCATCCGATAATGCCTCTTTGAAATCGGGGCAGTACCGGGAGCCAACTCAATGACAAACTCGAGGTCTCGAACTGGTGGCATTCCTGGAAGAGCTTCCGGAAAGACATCAATGAAGTCACGGACGGTTGGGACTTCACCAATATCTAGAGCGGGCTTCGCTCTGCCGAAGAGATGCGGGCCTAGCAGCTTCGGCGAAAAGCGAACCTGCTCGCCCGAAGGACTAGATAGAAGGACACACTTCTTGGCGCAATCGATTTGTCCCTTATGCTGAGACAACCAATCCATACCAAGAATTACATCTAGACTTGCTGAATGGAGAAGGATAAGATTCGCAAGGAATCTTACTCCCTCGATCTCAATTGGGACATCCCTACACTCAGATTCAGCTCTTAACTCCGAACCAGGAGAGCGAATGAGCAACGGGACCAACAATGGAGTAAAGAGGAGCTCACTAAAAGCAGCAAAAGACTCAGAAACAAAAGAATGAGATGCTCCTGAATCAAACAAAACAGTAGCTAAATGAGAGTTAACAGGAAGCGTACCCAACACAACATCGGTGCCTCTCGTGCTTCCTCAGCTGAGATGAGGTTGACGCGACCACTACCCACACCTTGGGTAGCAGGGACTATCTTCAGATCCCGCGAAGAACCACCTCCTTGCCCGCGTCCTCCATTAGGACGAGGGGCTGCTCCTGTCTTCTTGGGGCAATTGTTTGCATAATGCCCTTGTCGCTGTGAAGAGCGGTGACATCCGCACGTCGCGAGGCCTCTGGCCGACTTCGCAGTGCACGTGATTGGGGCACGACCTGCGAAGGACGCGAGGCGGCCGACGATCTCTGGGTGCCAAGGTCAAGACGGGACCCGAGGCGCCCAACACGAACGGAAAGAGCTGGCTGTCGGCGACTTGTGGGCCTCCCACTTGCGCTATGGAATCCACAAGTGCTCTCCCGCGTGCTCGCCGACGATAGCCTTGTCCACCAAGGTCCGAAATCGGAAGTCAACGATAGATAGCTTGTCCTGAAGCTCCTCGGACAAACCATCCTTGAACTTCTCTTGCTTGGCCTCATCGGTGGCCACCTCTTCCGAGCATAACGAGCCAAATGGTTAAACTCGTCACAGTACTCCGTGGTGACGACGCCTTGCTCGAGCGACAAGAATTCCTTCTTCTTCACCTCATCAGCCGGAAGGAATGTGACTCGACGGAAGGCGATCGGAACTCCTCCCAAGTGACGGTGTGACCGTCAGTCGCATGGCGAAAGCTCTCCCACCAAGACAAAGCCGCACCCTCCGGTGGTGCGATGCGAGCAGCGCCTTCTCGTGCTCCTCAGCGCTGCGCTATCTGAAGCTTCGCTCGACCGCACGGCCAAGCCAATCGTCTGCGTCAAGCCGGTCCTCGACCGAGAACGAGGGGGTGAGTGCGAAGAAACTCCGCGAGTCCCCACGCGGCCGATGACCACTCCCTTGCCGGATCACGAAGCACCGTAAGGGCGGAAGTGTTGCGCGCGATGACGCCCGTAAGAACTCTCCGCCCTCTCGCACGGTTGCGCTCGATCCAAGAAGGACCTCGGCCATGGTCGGAGGAGGAAGATCCTCGTCCGACGGTCACCGATCGCCTTGGCCGCTACGAGTGCGCCTACCATCTCAGAACAAGAAACTTTGGTTAAAACTAGACTCAAAGATTAAAAGCCGAAAGAAAGCGAAAGGCTAGCGACTAGGGAATGGAATATCACCCTAACCGAAAGCCAAAACAAAGATGTGTATAATCTTAAACACCTTATAAAAAGACTCCAAAACGGCAAGGAATCATAAAACCAAAGCTCAACTTCCCAATTCAACTAGCCCATATTGAATGAACGAGTAATTGATTGAGAAGATAAAAAGCAGAAGATTAAGGTAAGATCTATTACCACTAAAGATCAAGGTTCAATCAGCGAAAATAGTGTTAGATACTTAGCTAACTAGTATCACATCTTACCCTTTTATTCCCACAAGTTTTAGTTGATTAAACTCTCATTTTCTACCCCATTAGAAACCATCGAGCTTGCTGTCAGGAAATGGAAGTTGTCAGAGTGATTTTGCATCCAAGCTCCAAACAAGTCTTCCATCCTAGAAACTTCAAAATCGGCACACTTCAACTTGCAAGCTTAGTGGTCCCATCGAAACCATTGAGCTCATTTGTCTGAAATTGAGGTGTGTCGTCAGATTCGCATCCAAGCCTCTAGTCGAAACCTTCATCCGAAACTTCAAAACCCTAAGCTCTTCAATTTGCCAAACTCGGTGGTTCCCAAAACCCATTTAATCGATAACACTATCTTTGAAAAGGAGAGGTAAACAATTTTCAAAACTCAAATTAGAGCAAGATGAGAGGAGAAAGCTAAGATGTAAGGAATAAAACTGAGAACTTACTTAAGCTTTCAAAATCATTTGATACTTTGAAAATAATATTTTCCAAAATATCCTAAACGACAACCAACTTGGGTTACTACGGTCAAGATGGCTCGATACAAACCTTGTGAGACCCGGTTTATCCGGCTTGTAATGCTTAACCATCCTTCGGTCCTAGCATCACAAAGCGATAATCCGAGACTCGAGACATGTATACTTCCCAGTGCAAGATACACACCTCATCACAAAATTTATGTATCAATTCCATTCATCCACATAGAACCGAAACACCGAGTAGAATGTAAGTATTAATAACATTAAACCGAGGCATTACAAAGAGAGGCCAACCGCCAACAATAAAGAGACAACAATAGTTAAACAATGGAAGCAAAAGTGCCATAAGATGGCTACAACAAAAGAGCCAATCGGTGTGCCTTTAACCCACAAGGCAACCGACGGACCGCCAAGCTAGTCGCCAAACCGAAGCACATCTCACAAAAGTGAGGCCCTTGGGGCTCACCTTCTTCCCCAAACAAAAGCGGTAAAAAAGCGGTGAGTACTTTGAATGTACTCATAAGACTTACATGTGGAATAAGAAACTGTACATATACTACATGCAAGCTTAATCAACGAGAGGTCAGAGGTTTCATTTTAGCATAAAGCAAGTTTTCATTTGCAATAATATAATAGATTGAAAGCAATTTAACAAATCTGTTTTAATGTTCAAATAAGAAGGAACAATACTAATAACGGTAAATAGACAACAACAATCCTGGAAGTGACTAACCCAATAGTCACCACAACAATAGTATGAATTACCCATTCATACCAACCATGTCAAGTTTTAAATTTTAAAACAAATGTTGTAGTCTAACTCTTGGAAGACCTCCCCAAGCGTGTCCATAACCTAGGACGAGGCTATTCGAATAGTTTTATCCCTCGCAGGTGTACCAACTTACCCACATGTCGGACCGCCTTTTGCCACATGATTAAGCACACTTGCCTTTGGTATGCAAGCACGACTAAGTCCTACGAGGCGTTTCCAATATTATGTATTAACTTCGAGTCGCCGTATGGATAGAAACCCATACGTTGTGTCGGGTCGTGGCCCGACCTCGGACAACTACCCGTCACGGGTAAAGCCTTGGACAATGCGGCGCCTCGAGGTGGAGAACCTTCCGGCAATCCCACCACCGCACACCCAACACAAACACAAGAACACACACACTGTTTCACACAAAGACACACACAAAACTTTTCCTCCTGCGACTCGGAGATAACACACGCCAAAGTACTAAGTCAAGAGGGTCCCATATATCCCTCATGTGGTTAGTCGCAATAGTGCTTGGTTTAGTGTAACAAGATGTTCGGTCCTTGATGACTTGGGCACCATTCGATCACACCCAAAACACCACACCAACATACCATTATGCCCAAGTCCAAATCGGTTTTCATTTTAGTTTCGATTTGCAAAATTAACAAAGCACAAAGTCTGGACATAATGAAAGAATAATAATTTTTGTGTGATCAAGACCATCGACTAAGTCGATGATCGCCCAAAGCTACCGAACTAAGCATGGCTAAGCATAAAGACTCAGTATGCTACTAAGTGACAAGAGCTCATCCAACGAACTCTAATCACGAGAAATAATCTAGGCTCAAGTAGTAGAGAATAAACAATATCCTACGGATTATGCAACTATAGGATCAACTAACCATAATTTAACACAAAGTAGTAATGCATACATACGATTGAATTCAAAATATTAAACTTGTAAAATAATAGGATTAACATGATCAAAGCGCTTGCACGCTTCTTTGGGGGTCAAGGTGCTCTTGAGGATCAATAATATTATCAACGTGCTCTTGGATCCTAACGAAAGCAAAAGCAACCGATAAGAACGAATAAAATGCAAAGACTCAACAGTAAACATTCTCCAAAAATTCTAAAAACTTTACAGTAGCAAGATCCTGATTTATAAAGAATTTAGCAACAAGAACCAATTGATTTGGATTCTTGATGCCAAAGATATGACCAAAACAATTTTGCTCACTTTTATAAATCAAAATGCTACTATTCATTAGCAAAATTTCTGAAGCTATCTGGTTTGGAAACATTTTTAAATCAAAGTCTAGTTAAAAACATAACCAACAAAATTTGAATCAACCGAAAAGGATTTGAAATGAAATAGTTATGCATTTTACAAGTTATCATATTTTTGCTTGACAAATAAATCCTTTCGGAAATCAGAATTAAAACGACGTGGCGAGCGAGGAGCGTCGATCAAAGATCCGACGGTCGCGCTTCAGCTGGCTTATCGCTAGCTGCGCGGATTCACAAATCCTAACGCTCACCGTTGGATCCGGATCCAACGGTTCACGTGGATCGGGACGTTCGGCGGTCCGAGCGTTCACACGCATAGGAGCCGTTGATCTTGGATCCAACGGTCCACACGGATCGAACCTTTCGGACGGTCGACGTTCACTCAGATCTGGACCGTTGATCAAAGGATCGACGGTCCACATCAATTCACGTTCAAAACTCGCTACTGTTTTCATCCGACAAAGCAGCGGGAAGAGAGGATCATCGCCGGCGACTCGCCGCGGCGGTGCGAGCAAGTGCCCAAAATGGGTTGCTAACAAACTTGTGCACCCAATGGAACCAATAATTTTAGGCTGCGGCGTTCTAGAACGCCGACAAGCCGAAGATGATGAGATGACCGAAAGCGGTCAAAACGAAAATAGCAAATGAGCTGCTGCGGTCCAAGCCGCGGGTGCCAAGCAACTAGGGACTAAGAGGGTTACCGAGCACGGAGAAAGCACGAGAGGGACCGAGCCGCTCGATGAAGAAAATAGGGCTTTCGGCGGAAAGGGGAAATCAAAATTAAATCGCTCCTGCGGAAAAACCCAAATTGAGTGAGGGTTAATACTCTTAGAGATGGTAAATGGCGAGGAAGCAAGGGTTTAGAAAGAGAAGGCCCGGAGCACCACTTTCAAGAAGAGGTTGGAGCTTCAACAATGGCGGTAGAGCAATTTTTGAAATGGAGCTCGAGTAATGCACTAATGATGGTTCCGGAGCTCAAGGGTGTTCAAAGGATGCTAAGGAAGCCCTGGAGGAGTTTTATAGCCAAGGGCAAGAAGAAGCAACGGAAGAAAAATGGCGAACTCGTGTTGAGGTCGATCGAGAGGCGACAGAAGCACGTGAACTCGAGGAGGACGACGACTTGAGGCGGTGGGGACGGAGCAATAAATCGAGAGCCGTTATTAAAAGCCGAGGTGACCCGACGCCGCACGCTCTGCAATTTTCACCGCCATGTTGACTTTACCGATGCGCGAGCAATGAGGAAGACGATAGCCGCCACCGTTGATTTCAATCGGACGGTTCAAAAGAAACACGGCGATTAGAACGGTTTGAGCGCTAACTTGATCTGGGCGTTGATTTGGATCCTATGGTCCACGTTGCGCGGCGTTCGGGCGGTCGAGCGTTGCCTCTTTCGAGCCGATCTTGGATGAGCGGTTCGAGCGAGAGGAGGATCGGCGGTCGAACGTCACCTCGGCGCAGAACCGCACGATCGAGATCTAACGGTCGAAATTGAACGCGCCGATGTGGTGGGTCGGTGCGATTAGTTGATCCGATCGAACCGAATGGCTTGGACTCGAGTGTGGCTTGAGTCAAGGAATAGTAAAAGCCGATTTTGAGTTATTTGCTGAGCTGACTAAGGATAATTAATTGAGATATCAAACAAGCTCCAAAAATTATGAAATTTTAAATGGAGGTTGTGGGCAACAGGAGGAACCTTGTATAAAATTTTCAGAGAGTTTTATGCAATGCATTTTTCTCTAAAAATTCCAGAGGGCCATTTTAGGATTTTGACTAATGTTTGACTTGTCTCAAAAATTATCAAATAATTCCTGAAAATTATGAAATAATTCTGAGGTGTTAAACATCACTCCTAGGTTCAAAGAAAATTGTTTTCAGGGGTTGGGCACAAGATTTTCATGAAGGAGATTTGTGTTGGTGTCCAAATGGCAATTTGATTTTTGATTTCCCATAATTCCTTTACAACAATTATGGAACTCATTGCAAAAATCAAGATCAGAGAAAAAGTTTTAATTTCTCCTCATTTTTATTACATTTGAAACACAAACCAATTTTGGGATGTTACAATAATAGACAACGTCCGGTTGATAACTTCAGTTTGTCCATCTGTTTAGGGATGACATGTAGTAGAAAATAGCAACTTTGTCCCCAATTTAGCCCATAGTGTCCTCCAAAAATGACTAAGAAACTTCGTATCAAGATTAGGCACAATTGTATTGGGCACTCCATGTAGTCGAATAATTTCTCTAAAAATAATTCATCAACATTTGTAGCATCATCGCTCTTATGACAAGGTATGAAATACGCGATCTTCGAAAATCTATCCACAACAACAAATACTATCCCTCCCCCTCTTTGTTCTAGGCAGTCCTAAAACAAATTCCATACAAATATCTTCCTAAGGTACGTTAGGAGCAGGAAGAGAGATATATATAAACCATGTGGATTAAGACGTGACTTAGCTTTGTGGCATGTAGTGCAGCGAGACACATAGCGCTCAACGTCGCGCCTCAACTTAGGCCAATAAAAGTGATCGGTCAAAACATCATCTGTCTTCTTGACACCAAAATATCCCATAAGTCCTCCATGCGCCTCCTGTAACAACAAAAGACGAACGGAGCCAGCTGGAATGCATAGCTTGTTAGCACGAAATAAAAATCCATCATTTACAATAAATTTATTCTAGCTTTTCCCTTCTTTATAATTATGAAATATATCTTTAAAATCATTATGCACATATTGTTCTTTAATTGTCTCTAAACCAAAAATTCTGAAATCAAGTTGAGATAACATGCTATAACGACGAGGTAAAGCATTAGTAATAACATTATCCTTTCCTTTCTTGTGTTTAATGACATATGAAAATGATTCATTGAACTCAACCTATTTAGCATGTCTACAGTTCAGATTTGATTGACTATAATGTACTTTAATGATTCATGATCAGAATGTATAACAAATTTTTTGGACTATAAATAATATTATCATGTCTCTAATGTCCAAACTAAATCATATAGTTCATTATCATAAGTAGAATAATTCAGACTAAGCCCACGTAATTTCTCACTAAAATACACCACATGTTTACCATCTTGAATAAGCACACCTCCAAGTCCAATTCCACTAGCATCACATTCAAGCTCAAAAGTCTTACTAAAATCAGAAAGTTGGAGAAGTGGTGCATATGTAAGCTTATCTTTCCAAATCTGAAACGATTGTTCTTGTTTAGGGCCCCAGATAAAAGAAACACCTTTCTTCGTAAGCTCATTCATCGGTGCGACAATGGTGCTGAAATCTTTGACAAAGCGTCGATAAAATCTAACAAATCCGAGAAAACTCTGCACTTGTGTGACCGTGTGAGGAGTCGGCCAACTTTGTACAGCTTCGATCTTGACTTGATCAACCTCAATGCCTTGTGGAGTAACAATATAGACAAGAAACGATACTCGATCAGTATAAAAAGCGCACTTGTTAAGGTTACCAAACAAACGTGCATCACGTAGAGCATTAAAAACATCACACAAGTGTTCAAGATGTTTCTCTAATGTTTTGCTATAGATCAATATGTCATCAAAATATACCACCACAAATTGTCCTATGAAAGCACGTAAAACTTCATTCATTAATCTCATGAAAGTACTAGGTGCATTAGTTAACCCCAAAGGCATCACCAACCACTCATATAATCCAAACTTAGTTTTGAATGTTGTTTTCCATTCATCGCCTAACTGCATGCGAATTTGGTGATACCCACTACGCAAATCAACTTTAGAAAACACAATAGAGCCACTTAATTCATCAAGCATATCATCTAGCCTAGTAATAGGATGACGATATCAAATAGTAATATTATTGATAGCTCTACAGTCAACACACATACGCCATGATCCATCTTTCTTAGGTACCAAAATCACAAGGACAACATAAGGACTAAGGCTTTCGCGTACATACCCTTTGTCAAGCAAGTCTTGCACTTGACGTTGAATTTTCGTAGTCTCTTCGGGATTGGTTCTATATGGCGCATGGCTGGGAAGCGAGGCTCCTAGAATTAAATCGATTTGATGCTCAATCCCCCTAATTGGAGGTAGCCCTAAGGGTATGTCACTTGGAAACACATCATCAAACTCTTGAAAAATATTAGCAATAGCAGAAGGCAAAGAATGAGGCATATCCTAAAAGGAAAACAAGGCTTCTTTCACACTAAAGCATAGCAATCATATTTGCTATCTTCCATCTCACAAATATCAGATTTAGTAGCAAGGAAAACAGAACCTTTCAATTTAATTTCATCTTTCCTAGCACTAGGTTCTTTCTTCTTCGGGTGCACAAGTTCTTTAGCTACAATCCGATTTTCACTTTTGCTACAGTCCTTTTCTCTATTAGCTCTCTCTAATTCATCCTTTAAAATAGCTTTAGGAGCCATGGGCAGCACAGTGATTTTCTTTTCGTTAAACATAAGAGTATACTTATTAGTACTACCATGATGCACTGTATCTCTATCATATTGCCAAGGCCTACCTAATAACAAAGAACATGCTTGCATAGGTACTGCATCGCAATCAGCATAATCATGATGAGAACCAATAGAAAAATATACTCTCACAATGCGCATTACCTTCAACTTGCCACAATTGTTGAACCATTGAATGTAATATGGGAGAGGGTGTTGTTGTGTGGTCAATGCAAGCTTCTCAACCATGTCCATGCTCGTCAAACTGTTGCAACTTTCTCCATCAATGATCACTTGACATGGATGCTCTTTGATGACAAGCTTTGTTTGGAATAGATTGTGGCGTTGATTCTGCTCAGCACGCTCTATTTGTGCACTGAGTACACGCTTCACTATAAGGCTTAAATACTTATATGAAATTTTAGCACCATATTATTCCTCGCCGCGCTCAGATTCTTGGTCATCACCTGCGAGGTCAGTTGCAAGCATAGCATATTCTTCCACAATGTCACTAGCTAAAGTATACTCACCATTATCCTTTATCAAGAGAGCCCACTTGCTAGGATAATCCCGCATCTTGTGTTCATAGCCCTTGCGGCGATGGCATTGTGTTTCTCGTGCTCTATCCGTTGAAACAACCGAAGATGAACTTTGTGCGGGGGCTTGCACCATGCTCTTGCTTGTTTCAAA